>OY754988.1:8491909-8570657 GCA_963576475.1 Molanna angustata
ACCAATTACATATGTCCACAAATATTAAATATAAAACATTTCAAACATCATAAATTTAAATATAACTAAGATGTATGTTTGCCTGTGACGGGAAAGGAAAAGGATTATGACAGTTAAATTGTTATATTTTTGTTACAAACAACAACTCAAAATGTAAATAAAAGTATACAAAAGATAATATTAGAAAAAACAAAAATAACTAACAAAAAAAAAAAATTCAACATACGAGTTCATGCTATGCACTTATAGAGAGAATTTTTGTATGCGTTATTACTAGCGGTGAATATATCAGAATGTGTGATACTGGCTGAGAGGTTGACATTATAGAAGTTACAAGCCCTTTTGATAAACTCATTTTGATTAGAATTAGTGTTACTTCGAGGAACATAAAACAAGTAGTTCAATCTGCCATTTCGCAACGGCGCATGGAAATTAATTTTATGTAATAAATCAGGACAGTCAACTTTTGAATTAATAATTTTAAAGAGAAACATTTGATCCGCAACTTCTCTCCTGTGTACGATTTTTTTCATTCGGAAATGTTTCTCAATTTCATCATAAGAACTGTATATGTTATATGATTTGAAATTTAAGAATTTTAGAAATCGTTTTTGAACTCTTTCTAGTCGATCAACGTATATACTGTAACGTGGGTTCCAAATCTGTGAACAATACTCTAAATGTGGACGAACATAACTATTGTAAAGGAGCAAGAACGTTCTGAAGTTGATGAAAAATTTACATGTTCTTAGAACAAAACCCAGGCTCTTTGTTGCCTTAGTGACTATGCTATTAATATGAGCCTCAAAAGTAAGTTTTGAGTCCAGAATAACTCCAAGATCACATACACAGTCTTTGTTTGATAAGAGCGACCCAGAAATATTATAATTATGGATTACTTTATTACGGTTACGAGTAAAGGTAACTTTGTAACATTTAGATATATTTATAAAGAGTTTATTTTCATGGCAATATTGGGACAATCGATCAAGATCTTCCTGTAGGCTCACACAACTACTAACTGAGTTGATGGGAAGGAAAATCTTCATATCATCCGCAAAAAGAAGTATTTTAGCAGAATGGAAACGAGTTGCGATATCATTTATGTAGATGGAAAAAAGTAAGGGGCCCAAAATGGATCCCTGAGGTACACCGGATGTAATCATTCTCCAAGTTGATGCAAACCCACCCACGGCAACAGCCTGAGATCTGTTTGTTATGTAAGATGACACCCAGCGGAGTAGGTCTCCATGAATACCATGGTTAGCAAGTTTTTTACATAGTATATTATGGTTGATTTTGTCGAAGGCTTTGCTGTAGTCGGTATAAACAACATCAACCTGCTTCCGTTTGTCCATGCAATCTAATAAAAAGTTTGTAACTATTACAGAATTATCCAACTGTCGATTTGTTCAGGAGAACTTTGTTCTCTTAACATATCGACAATGTTTCAAGCCAGGATACGCGAGAATTGTATGCAGAGGTCTACTTTTTTCACGGCTTTTCCAACTTTGAAGTCAAAAAACACCAGCTTAGAGGCTTCGCAGCATATATGTTCCACACACGGATTTACTCAGAATTCGGAGTAGAACATTTCGTGTGTCTGTGTGTCTGTGTGTGTGTGTGTGTGTCTGTGTGTGTGTGTGTGTGTGTGTGTGTGTGTGTGTCCGTCCCCCCCTTATAACTTTTGATCCGCTCTATTTACAGAGCCCAAAATTTCAAAATATATAAAAAGTTACAGGACTACAAAACTTTTATACTCAGAATTTTGAATTTTTGTTTCAGTCAGGGGTTATCAACTTTTTAATTTTTATTTTATTTTTCCATATATCTCAGAAACCATAAAAGCTAGAACGCTGAAAATTGGTACAAACATAGAAAAATAAAAAATCTCAAATTAATTTTTTCAAAAAAATTCCAGGGTTTCTCAAACATTTTTTATTAAGAAAAATATTTTTTTTTTGATAAATTTATGAGTTTAACTGCCTATATTTCCAAAACTTATACAATTATCGAAAAAAGCCGAAACACCCCAACTAGATAATTTAATTTTCTATAAAAATATTAGCATTGTAGTAGAAGATCTCAATTTTTTTTTAACAGTTTTTTTAAAAATTGAATTTAGTGACAACATCGCTTCATACATTTTGTATGGCAGTCGCCTATACACAATATGTAAGAAGACTTAAGAGTTTGATAGGATTTTAATATCCAAACATACATACAGAACCATCATGCTGTTTTCATATTCCGGGAAGGAAAAGAGGACTGACCTCCATACTGTCCTATCTTGACATACATACCAACATGTGTTAAAATTTTCAATAATTTGGATTTATGGGTTTATAGTTTGATTTTTATTCTTCAACTATACATACTATCGCTATCGACAGTTGGATCTCATGTGTTACATACAACTAGTAGGTAAAGCATCACGTTGTATTAATATCCACCCATCTTTTTTTATATAGCTTGTTTTTTTTGTACATTGCATGTGTTTTACTCCTCATCAACCCAAGGGGATATTCTACTTCTTCTTCGATGGCGCTACAGCCCAAATCGAGCCATGGCCTCCGTTAACTTTCGCCTCCATCCCATCCTGTCCTCTGCTGCCACTTTCCAGCTCCTCTCATGGAGAAGCTGAGCCGCATCCTTTCTGACCTCACCTTTCCACCGCAGCCTTGGTCTTCCTACCCTTCTTCTCCTACCTGGGTGTCCAGTCATGATTCGTTTCGGCACCCGTGAGGCTGACATTCGTTGTACATGTCCAGCCCATCTCAGTCTAAGTAATTTCACGTGCGTTGAGATACTTGGGGCCTGGTATATATTATGTTGTAAAACCCAAGGAGATATAGCGGGAGTTATGATTTCGCAATTTTGAAGGCTATTTTTTTATTGCAGATTATCAACTAGTACCATGCTGAGATTGAATTCTGAAAGTTTCATCACAATGTATCTGTGTGTGTGTGCTATGTGCTGTGTGCTGCGTGCTGTGTGTTGTATGCTATGTACGTCGTGTTTATTTTACTTTATCGATTATAGACTAAAGTACTCGTTCGATTCTTTTCAAATTTTGCAAATTTGTATATCTGATAGGTACTCACTTAGACCCCATTTGATTTTGAAGGATATCTGAATAGTGCTTCTCATTTTTTTTAAGTACCAAATATTTCAAAGTGACCCCAAGCTCACGAAACTTAAGATTTGATTTATTTATTTTTAAATAGGCACATCACTTTCATGGCATTGAAGAATTATCAAGTTTTCATAAAAAAAAATTAAATAAAAAAAATAATTTAACAAACTCATTTCATGAAAATGCTGAATATTTTACATACAAATTTGAATACTTTATAGAATGACTTGTTAGTGAGGAGTTTAGCGTTGTCCACAACCCGCTCGTTTCATTACTCTCATTCAACTAACTGTAGGGCTACTCATGGCATGATCTTAATTGATTTTTATCTCATTTTAATCTTAATTTACATTTACGGGCTATTTCACCACCTCTGGATAAAGTTCTAGATAACTATCCATAAGATAAATTTATCTTAAGGATAAATGAAGCGAGCGTTTCACCACCTACAAATTTCTTACAGATTGTTATCCGACAGATAAAGGGTGGCAACGTTGTAATTTCATCTATTTGAATGGTCTTGTCTATGGGTTGATAAAGCTGTCACATTGTAAATCGTAAAAAGTCACAATCAGTCACAATAAACAACGGACAACGGCAGACAACGGTAAATAAACACGCGGTCAAAACGAACACGTGGACACAAAACAAGTATATTTCAAATATTTTGAGAATGTATAAAAAAGAAAGAACTACGAATTTCTGAGAGGATGACATCAACGTGTTGGTGGATTCAGTTTGTCAGCATAAAAATGTTATAGAAAATAAGATATAAGAAAAAATAATTTATTTTATGAGTCCTAAAATGTTCTGTGCAGACGTTTTCGTCAATCTAAACCTCGCCTTGAAATCAATATTGTCGAACTCCGAAAAATAATCTTTTCGCATTTGGAATAAATCTCTGACGCCGATTTTTTCTCGTATTATGTAAAAATACGATATCATCGTCGATTTGGTCATAAATTTCGATCATTTAAAAAATAACTTATACTCAGTTTAACTTATCTATCACTTATCGCGAACCTATTCCGCTAGACAACATATCTAGAACTTTATCCATGGGATAGAGCTATCAGAGAGTCGTGAAACGCATTTTTCGGTTTATCCGTTAGATTTGTGTTAGATTGGCTATCGGGCACTTTATCCAGAGGTGGTGAAATAGCCCGTTAATGATAAAAATTCTTAACATCAAATATGAAGTTGTCCTAAAATTTTGTATCTATGCACACTTGCACACACTTGAAATACTGAGCTATCAAACAAGATCAATCATTTTTTTAATCAACTTTTCCGAACTAACTTCCTGACCAGTAACTTCCGGCTCTTAAACTTCCAGAATTTGTGTTTAAAAAAAAAATTTATAAAAATAACTACCAAATAAATTGAAGTACCTATAGTTAGAATTTACTAATATAAGTAAATGAAATTATTACTTTGAGAATAAAAGTGATTGAGTAAATTGTTGATTAGGTACTATTGAAAAAAAAACATTACAAATTTAATATGTGAAGAAAACATTGAAAAGGGTGTCCCCATTTTTTTTTAATTTACTTGTTTATGACAAACATTGCACTTTTTAAACCTTTCACTATTTTTACGTCTCAATCAAATACCTATGCTCAGAGGCGTGCCCTGAATTGGGAAAAAATTGGGAAATGTCGAAAATTTTATATTTTTTTAAGCATTTTAGTGGGCATGAAAATAATTTAAAATCACATTCCAAAATAACATTTACATTTGCCCTGTCAAGCATCGTATCTATAAACGATTAAATTTTCTAATCTTGTAGTATGGTTTCAATAAAACAAACAAAAAATATTAGGTCTTGAATTTCTTAACATAATATTCATAGGCAAGCCAAGATTTTCGGCTTCTATAAGCAATTCCGCTACTGCCTATGCTAATATATACGTAATTAAAATATTCATAAAAATTGTTATTTTTTTCCAACAAATCAACACAAGTTTTTCTCGTTCCTTAATCGCCATTTTAACAAGATGTTATATTGGTAAATTATATATGACGGTATAGTTGATTAAAATGCAGACAAAACTCGAATTACTTGATTTTAATCTAAGAACATTTCCTGGAGTATTGGCGAAATAAGAAGAGATTTCGCTCTATCAAAACAGAAAGATAACGCAAGTATTTTTAAATTCTGATTAACAAAAATGAAATTTTCCCGTCATGACAGACTTGAAGGTCACTACACCATACGCCGTGTACACTATCACATCACAAAATGAAATTTTCCCGTCATGACAGACTTGAAGGTCACTACACCATACGCCGTGTACACTATCACATCACAAAATGAAATTTTCCCGTCATGACAGACTTGAAGGTCATTACACCATACGCCGTGTACACTATCACATCACAAAAAAAAACAGACAAAGGTGGAAGAAAATTTTATTTATTTATTTACCTTTTTTGTTTTTTTGTTTTTAAAAAAAAAAAAAAAAAAAAAAAAAAAAAAAAAAAAAAAAAAAAAAAAAAAAAAAAAAAAAAAAAAAAAAAAAAAAAAAAAAAAAAAAAAAAAAAAAAAAAAAAAAAAAAAAAAAAAAAAAAAATGGCGATGTAGTCAATGACAAAAACAAGATAATAGAATCTGTACATGAATTTTATACAGATTTGTACAGATCAAAGACACAATATGATGTAGAGAATAATTGATTACGATGAGTTAATAAACGCACTTAAATATATGAAACACAATAAAAGTCCGGGCGAAGATCAAGTGACAAGTGACATGATAAAACTAGGCGGCGAAGAGCTCATTGAAGCAGTTAAAATACTTCTCAATAAGTGCCTAGAACAACAAATAATACCAGAAATCTGGCAAAATGCCGAAGTTATACTTTTACACAAAAAAGGAGATCCCGAAAATCTAGAAAACTACCGACCGATCAGCTTATTATCACACTTGTACAAATTACTTACTAAGATTCTTACAAACCGTTTAACTAAGAAACTAGACTTCTACCAACCGATAGAGCAGGCAGGCTTCAGAAAAAGTTTTGGAACTATTGACCATATTCAAACGCTACGCCTGCTTATAGAAAAAGTCACCGAATACAATATTACAATCCATTTGGCATTTATTGACTATAAAAAAGCCTTTGACTCGGTAGAACAGTGGGGAGTAATACAAGCTCTAAACGATGCAAGAATCGACTCAAGATACTCAAGGCTAATTAAATTTATATATGACCATGCCACAATGGTTGTAAAAATTGACGAAGAAACAAAAACGGAAAAAGTAAAAATCTGTAGAGGCGTCAGACAGGGAGACACCATTTCTCCCAAACTATTTACTGTTGCCCTGGAAAATGTTTTTAAAACTTTAAATTGGGAAAAAAAGGGTATAAAAATAAATGGCATGTATCTGACCCATCTCAGATTTGCTGATGACATAGTTCTTGTAAGTGAAGATCTGGCAGAATTAAGTGGCATGATCAAAGATCTGCACGAAGCTTCCCTAAAGATTGGCCTGGAGATGAATATAAATAAAACGAAAATAATGAGTTCATCCAGCAACAGCTTAAAAATCGACAACAAAACGATTGAAGCTGTAGACGAGTATATTTATCTTGGGCAGAAAATCACATTAGGGAAGGAAAACCAAACAGCGGAAATACCTAGAAGGATTGGTCTCGGCTGGGCTGCTTTTGGCAAACTCCAGCATGTCCTAAAAAACAAAGAAATCCCCATTAATTTGAAACGAAGAGTTTTTGAATCGTGTGTCCTCCCTGTGATGACGTATGGTCTAGAAACGATGACATTAACTGCCAACACCACATACAAACTTAAATGCGCACAGCGATCCATGGAGAGGCAAATGTTAGGCATAAGTCTGAGAAATAAAATAAGAAATGAAGAGATCAGACGCCAGACCAAGGTTGTCGACATTATGGACCATGTAGCAAGATTAAAGTGGCAATGGGCAGGTCACGTTGCTAGACAGGAAACAGAGAGATGGGCACCCAGAGTTATGAGGTGGAGACCATGGGGAAATAAACGGGGAATAGGTCGACCGATGAAAAGATGGGCGGACGATATTATCCCTGTTGCGGGTAGAAACTGGCCGAGACGAGCCATGGACCGAAATAAATGGAAGGATTTTGAAGAGGCCTACATCCAGCAGTGGAGAGACGGCTAAAGAAGAAGAAGAAGAAGAGATTTACCTTTTATCACACCATATTTATAATGACAACAATAAGTAGACTACTGCTGCCAAACTAGGAAATCCTGTTCTAGGTAGTTCTAGCAGTTTACAATTTTTATTGACAATTATATACAATTATGAACCAGGTGATTGTTCCCGTTCCACACTAATTATGTACATAATCTCAACTTTTTGCACTCACAATGGGCTAATGGGCAAACAAACATATGGGCTCACACAAAACAGATCAACCAGGTCCCAATGTCCGCCATAATACCTGTCAAAAATCCAATCTCTGACGCGATTTTTATTTCAGAACCATTGAAAGAGACTAGTTAACTATGTATGTTGGTGTAATTAATATGAATCACATGGTTCCCAAATCAACTCAAATATTTGTATGTGTTAATCAATGAGCATCGCATGAGAGGCTTACCTGAAGAGGCTGATAACGAAGAAGAAGAAGAAGAATATAAATGACCCGTCTCAGAACAGTTTTTCCTAGTGAGACGAGGAACGAAAAATATGATTGTATCTTATTTTGAATGATAAACGTCAGGCTGCCGGCATTGAAACTAATATTCTTGAAATTCAAAAACATTTCTTTCCTGTAGTTATGACAAAGTAATGGTTACAGTAAAGGGCATATCGCCGATTATGAAAATATACTATTTTCATCCTGTTTCCTGCTCTATAAAACTCGCCCACATTTTCAAATTATCTTTATTGAGCAAAGTTTTGCTGTTTTGTTTCCATCGTGAAGGGTTTTCCCGTACTAAACCTTACATAATTTTATTGCCAACGGAAACAAAGCTATTCATTCCCTCTGCTTCTACTTGTACATTCAGCTACACTCTAACGTCGTTCATAGCACAAATTAATAAGCGCACATAAATGTAGTGTTAAACGATACGAAGGGGAGAAGAAACAGGAATGGAAAATATTTCGTGGACGGTCCATTTAAAATAATGAATCCACACAGCATCCTCCATTTAGCTGTCATCTGTGAGCCACTAAGATGTAGCAGGGTCGCCAGAGCTCGAAAGTTTGAATAATTTATTCTCCTACCCATAAAAGTAGATAAAAATCAGTTCGAAAGAAATATCTTGAACACATAAATTTCTAACTTAATCAAAAATAAATTCATAAATTCATAACTCTCGAGAACCGACACATCTTATTTGATCAATAATTAACTCTATTTCCAACTTACAATTTCCATCTTATCAAGACTAGGTTTCATATCGTAAATTGAAAAACGACGCACCTTATTTGATCAATAATGAACAACTTAATTTCCAAATTACAATTTCCATCTTATCAAGAATATGTCTCATTTCATAAATTCATCACTCTCGAAAACCGATACACCTTATCAATAATTAACAAATTTATTTCCAACTTACAGTTTCAATTTTATCAAGAATAGGTTTAATAATAGATTCATTACTCTCAAAAACACACGCCCCTTATTTTATCAATAATGAACAACTTAATTTCCAAATTACAATTTCATCTTATCAAGAATAGGTCTCATTTCATAAATACATCACTCTCGAAAACCGACGCATCTTATTTGATCAATAATAAACATCTACGATTTATAAAATATAAAATATCTTTGTAAAATAGTGAACAACTACGTTGATTCTCCAATATTGTGAAATTAATTGCAATACGTGCTCCAAAAAAATGACCACAAAACCTGAATTGTTTCATGTTCTAGTACATAGAGCGAACTATCGAAAATTCTCTATTAAACCGGGCATATCCCGTCAATAAATGAAAATTTTATGATCTTGATATTTTCCAATTTGGTTACATCAAATATCGAAAAATAATACGAAGTAAACTAGTACAGGTTGATTGAGTGGTGGCCATAAGTGGCAGATACCTTCATGACCTTAATTTGCATAACTATGTAGTTCTATTTTTTATTTTGATAGTTATTTATCTTTTTTGTTCTTTTTATATTCACTGAAATAGCGTTTTTTTTTTTAATCACAATGTTATAATTTGTGCATTAAACAAGCTGCCTGAGACTTTGGGCCCGGAACGCCATCTACCTTACAGCATATGAAAGACACTGAATAGACTCTGTATAGGTATCACAAGATGTAAAAAGAACTTGTATAATATGTGGGTTACATAGGTCTAGAAGAGGTTGTATCTTGCGATTGTAGGGAGGTCCAAGATGATAAGCATCATCTTGTCTGCTGAAATATGGTACAGGGACGTAACGAGGAAGACTTGGTTTTGGCAAATGACGTACAATTGCTACTGCAACGTATCGAAGTGGAAAGGCCTAATATTTATGTCTGGACACGTTAAGTAAGTAAATTAGTGGATTATAACGTGTATGTATTGGCGCGTGTACAATTTTACTGTTTTTTATGTTCTTTTTTTTTTTCACTGTTTTCTGTCCCATTCGAATACATAAATAAACGTATTTATTTTATTCAGTTTGTCGACGACAATTCCTGATGATGATCAATTATTACTTGTTTTAGTTTCACTTGTATTGGCACTGACCGATATCGGTTGATTGAAGACCATCATCAGAGTGAGACAAAATGAATATCAATGTATTTCCCAGAAGAACTGGATTACGAATAATAAAGTTCTTAGCAGAATCAAAGAAACCAGGCACACTTATTTATAAACTAGCAGATTGTATAGATCATGTGTCGCAATACGAAGATCTCATGCACATCATATTGGAGGGAAAAGTTTAAGGATTAGTTGAGGATGGACTGGATGAACAGGAGTACCGTATTATAAAATTTACCTTATATAAAGAGTTGAAGAAGATCGCTAAATACCAAGTGGAGTGGAGGAATAGATGTATCGTTTTGCTACCAACCAATCTCCAGAGATGGAAAATGAAGAAAAAAATGTAAAATAATTGTAATTCATGAAATTATTATTGTTACTGGCAATCCTGAAAACAAATAATATTTGAAAATAGATAAATATATTTTTTTAAAAACGAACAGTGACAACCCTGCATTGGAGCTAAACCGAGTGTATTGTAGCTAACTTAACGCCGTCTGTCGCTTCGTGGTGAGCATTTAAATAATGAACCATGACACATCGCGACTTATAATTTAATGAAGAAATTTTCAATTTGATACCTCGGAAAAAATCTCATTAATAAACGTCAATTGGGCTCCGTAGAAATATCTTCTGGTTGAATTGTGATCTTTTGACTGTCAGCCTCACTTCCTCTCACAAAACTTTAGCGTCTCTTTTGACTTCCTTTCAAATTTAGTATCTTGACTCGGTAGATATATTAAAAACAAGTGGGCGTTTGGGATGTTTCCTCTGAAAGGTTACTCTCGGGTCTTACTGTGTCAGTCAATTATTTTCAAAACAAATTGGTATGAATGTTACACCCAACACAAAGTTGTTGATATTTTGAATATCAAATATATTTCACTTTTTTAATAAAAGTATTATTTTTAATTATTTTGTGGCGACATATGAAATAGTAAAAAAAACTTAGATTACCACGATTTCTTCAGAAGTATATTTATCTATTTGATGAAAGAAACATCGTTCCTATAGCAAATAGAATGTAGATGTAATACCTAAATACTAATAATTATAATAAATAGTTCCTTGTACCCTGTACAACTGGCATATTTATTAACAAATGGCAATTTCTTCCACCTAACCACTATTTTCTGTCCAAAAAATCAGAAGATATGCGTGAGAATGGTTGACATGGTGTTTGACGAGGTTGATATGCTATTTTGTTTTAAATTATATTATTTATTACGAAAGATTTTGTTTTAATCAGGAATGAGTTATTTGATTCTAACAGTTTCGAAGTAGCAGCTACTTCATCGGAAAGATTGACTACAGGTATCGTAGAGTCGAATTTATGTATTTACATTTTTAATTACACGAAAACTTTTTGTGTTCCTGTTGTTATTTTAGTATGTTTACCGGGAATAATAAAAATAAATGGAATTTATAAAGCGCTGTTTAGTCACACAAGAATACTCCAAGGGCTTATTTTTTAGCTCTTCGAAACAAGGCAGTCTTAAGAAGTGTCAATGCTCTGAGCTCCACGTATGTCAAGGGGCAATTTATTCCTCTTAAAATCCCATTCACACTGAAACCGCGATCATAGTAAGCCTCCGTATTGAATATGTCCAATTCTTTTAAAGAGTTGGTACTCTGTGATCCAGATGATCACAATGTAAGCTGTCTTCCTGATGGAACATTCTTTTGACAAAGTTCGAATGTAGTGTGGACCCAAGTCTTTCAAAACCTTAAACACCATCAGGCATGCCTTATAGCCTACTCGTTCTGGACATTTCAACTAGTGTAGTTTATTAAGAAGAATTTTTATGTGACATCTTTGTCAGGTCCATGTATCAACCTCGCAGCTGCGTTGAAAACTATTTATAGGTAATCTATAAGATAATATTTTGGTGAACCCGCATGAATAGCATTACAGGAATCCAGCCTTGACACAACAAATGCATTTATAAGCTTTTAAGCTTCGTTTTCGGGTAAGCTCCGGCGGATACTTTTCCTCGTTTTCATCTCCTTTTTTAATGATTACATTTTTCTTATTGACACTTTTTTCGTCTGTAACATCTAAAAAACATACTTGTATCCAAGTATGATGACGTTTGTGTATTCCCCGCCGGGTCAACCAACCATTGAGGCTCATACTGTGGCTTTCTCGGAATTCCTCTCATGACATCTATCACTTCCTGAATTTGAACAATCAGAAGTTAAGAAACTGTCGCTGAATACTAAACAGTCAATCATTTATCAATACCCTTGGTGGTTTTATTGTTTTTCAATGTCGATTTCATGGTCAAGAAAAATAATGATAGTAGTTTGTGAATCACATGATCAATATCGTCTAGTTAATTGTATAAATTATTAAAAGCATTGCATTTATTCAAAGACAGGAAATATTTCCACAATAACATGTTATATTTCTTGATAAAAGATGCCACATAGCGCATCTTCTTTATATACCAGCTGCGCAAGGTGAAATATCAAGAAAAGAGTTGGCTATATAATGTGCTTAATGGACTTTATAACTTGGTTTCGCTCTACATTCAAGAACTGTGCCATCATAAAACTTAAATAATAAATCAGCTTAGGAACTTCGATCGTAGAACAGAAAAAATATTTCCAGACATACATGGAGCAAAGTCTAGAGTTTCAGTAGATAAGACGAATTTGCTTCGAGATTCAAAATTCTTAGAAGAATCTAGGCATATTATATAAACTTTATAATAATTTCAAATTGAATTACTAGATGTGTGGTGGCAGAGCGATTAGCGCGCTGGGTTTGTAATCCAGTCGTCGCGAGTTCGAATCCTGCCACGAATGATTTCGTTCACCTATAGTATAGTACAAGCATTTATGCTTAATTTAAAAAGATATCTAAATGTATTGGTTGGTCTGAACTGTCAGTGTGATTTTGTATGTCTGTTCTTCCTGGGATCGAATTAAGAGTGTTCTCCTGGACATGTCTTTTTTGTCATCTTTTTACTTGATATGCTTGCTCTAGTATATATCATATGTTTTTTTTAATATTCATTGTTTATGCCCTTGATTATGTAATTAATATTTTTTTTGTTGTATCTTGTAATGTTTTGTGTTATAATAAAGCTGGATTAGAAAAGAGGTTATTCCCAAACGAGCACTAACTGCCCGTTCCCACTTGTCGTTTGTCGGGCACGATAATAAATATGTCGTGTTATCTAGAGGCAATACATTTTATTTTGAGCTGTTCACACTTACGCGTGAGGACCGGGCAATAGGGGGAAAAACTGAATGGACTGCAAACCGAAAGGAACTTTCGGCTTTTCCAAGTGAACCACATGTCTGCACCAATACGCTCATGACGTATGTAGCGGACTCTAATAGGAGACTTCTTCTTCCGGAGCGAGTCTGTGTGATGGTGGGCCCTCTAATTAAGCTCAATGTATGGAAGTGACAATTCCCTGTCACTTCTATACATTGAGTTATATTTTTTTAACTTATCTTTAAGTGACTCAACCTTTCCTAAGACATATTTGCTGTCTCCTGTTTGGATTACTGTAACGGCCCGTTTCCACTTGTCGTGTTTTAGGTCCTACAAAATGTCGTGTGATCTAGTGGCAATAAATTTTGAATGAAGCTGTTCACACTTGTCGTTATCGTGTAAGTGTGAACAGCTCTATTTAAAATGTATTGCCACTAAATCATCCAACATTTTGTCGGACCTAATTCACGACAAGTGGGAACGGGGTCTAACGGTATATATGAGAATCTACCATAAAAATAAATTAATAAAATTCAGTCAGTTTCCAACGCTGTAGCCAGACTCATCACAGGAATTTCCAAGTTTTCTCACAACTCTCACCATATTCGCAATCTGCATTGGCTTAAAGTTCCTGAAAAGATTGAATATTATAAGCTCTGTCTCGTGATTTTCAAAGCACTTCATGTTATGGCTACGAACTTTGCATTCCACTTTCATCTCTTCGTTCTGCATTTTCATCCATGGTTGGAAAATTAGCTGAAATAAAAAGGGTGCACACCACTAATTACGGCTATCATACGTTTGCTGTGGCAGGACCAAATGCATGGAATAAGCTCCCACATACCCTCAGACAAACTGAAAATATATCTACCTTCGGAAAGAATCTCAAAACACACCTTTTTCGCAAATCTTACCAGAGCCATAATGATACATCTTAATCAATTTTCAGAGCCCTTGCACTGAAAAAATATTATGACAACCGAACTGGCTATACCAGCGTTTTAGCCAAAGCTTTGTTACATGTACTTTGTTATTGTGTATCAGTAATAAAAGTTTATATATTTATGACAGTACTGTTTGGCTTTGTGCACAAAACTAAATATTTTGTAGTGACTAGTTCGGTTAATTTTAACATGAAATTTTGTTACCATTAACAAAAAAAACGCAATGTGAGGCGAGATATTCACGAAAACGGCGCTATCTTTTTTTTTCCTTTTTTTTATTACATATACTAAAAAAATCATTATTTTATATAAACAACATAACAATAAACTGTGTTGCTTTGGACCACCTCACTAGGTCAGGCCTGTTCCGAGGTGGTAGACTAGTTACTTAATATTAATTACTAAGTCATTGTAGGCTGTTGAATGATTGTGTAGCCCATGGTCCAGTTATTGATTCCTATGTTAGTATTTTTGTCGTATATATTGTTATGAGTTGAGAATTCCCTGACAATAGTTGATCCCTTTGTTATATAACCATGTTTGTATTGTATGTATGTTGTTATGAATTGAGAATTTGCTGACAATAGTTGATCCCTTTGTTATATAACCATGTTTGTATTGTATGTATGTTGTTATGAATTGAGAATTTGCTGACAATAGTTGATCCCTTTGTTATATAACCATGTTTGTATTGTATGTATGTTGTTATGAATTGAGAATTTGCTGACAATAGTTGATCCCTTTGTTATATAACCATGTTTGTATTGTATGTATGTTGTTATGAATTGAGAATTTGCTGACAATAGTTGATCCCTTTGTTATATAACCATGTTTGTATTGTATGTATGTTGTTATGAATTGAGAATTTGCTGACAATAGTTGATCCCTTTGTTATATAACCATGTTTGTATTGTATGTATGTTGTTATGAATTGAGAATTTGCTGACAATAGTTGATCCCTTTGTTATATAACCATGTTTGTATTGTATGTATGTTGTTATGAATTGAGAATTTGCTGACAATAGTTGATCCCTTTGTTATATAACCATGTTTGTATTGTATGTATGTTGTTATGAATTGAGAATTTGCTGAAAATAGTTGATCCCTTTGTTATATAACCATGTTTGTATTGTATGTATGTTGTTATGAATTGAGAATTTGCTGACAATAGTTGATCCCTTTGTTATATAACCATGTTTGTATTGTATGTATGTTGTTATGAATTGAGAATTTGCTGACAATAGTTGATCCCTTTGTTATATAACCATGTTTGTATTGTATGTATGTTGTTATGAATTGAGAATTTGCTGAAAATAGTTGATCCCTTTGTTATATAACCATGTTTGTATTGTATGTATGTTGTTATGAATTGAGAATTTGCTGACAATAGTTGATCCCTTTGTTATATAACCATGTTTGTATTGTATGTATGTTGTTATGAATTGAGAATTTGCTGACAATAGTTGATCCCTTTGTTATATAACCATGTTTGTATTGTATGTATGTTGTTATGAATTGAGAATTTGCTGAAAATAGTTGATCCCTTTGTTATATAACCATGTTTGTATTGTATGTATGTTGTTATGAATTGAGAATTTGCTGACAATAGTTGATCCCTTTGTTATATAACCATGTTTGTATTGTATGTATGTTGTTATGAATTGAGAATTTGCTGACAATAGTTGATCCCTTTGTTATATAACCATGTTTGTATTGTATGTATGTTGTTATGAATTGAGAATTTGCTGAAAATAGTTGATCCCTTTGTTATATAACCATGTTTGTATTGTATGTATGTTGTTATGAATTGAGAATTTGCTGACAATAGTTGATCCCTTTGTTATATAACCATGTTTGTATTGTATGTATGTTGTTATGAATTGAGAATTTGCTGACAATAGTTGATCCCTTTGTTATATAACCATGTTTGTATTGTATGTATGTTGTTATGAATTGAGAATTTGCTGAAAATAGTTGATCCCTTTGTTATATAACCATGTTTGTATTGTATGTATGTTGTTATGAATTGAGAATTTGCTGACAATAGTTGATCCCTTTGTTATATAACCATGTTTGTATTGTATGTATGTTGTTATGAATTGAGAATTTGCTGACAATAGTTGATCCCTTTGTTATATAACCATGTTTGTATTGTATGTATGTTGTTATGAATTGAGAATTTGCTGACAATAGTTGATCCCTTTGTTATATAACCATGTTTGTATTGTATGTATGTTGTTATGAATTGAGAATTTGCTGACAATAGTTGATCCCTTTGTTATATAACCATGTTTGTATTGTATGTATGTTGTTATGAATTGAGAATTTGCTGACAATAGTTGATCCCTTTGTTATATAACCATGTTTGTATTGTATGTATGTTGTTATGAATTGAGAATTTGCTGACAATAGTTGATCCCTTTGTTATATAACCATGTTTGTATTGTATGTATGTTGTTATGAATTGAGAATTTGCTGACAATAGTTGATCCCTTTGTTATATAACCATGTTTGTATTGTATGTATGTTGTTATGAATTGAGAATTTGCTGACAATAGTTGATCCCTTTGTTATATAACCATGTTTGTATTGTATGTATGTTTAAGTCTTGTATTTTCTATTAAATGTATGTTCTTTATATCTTTTGCAACTAAATTTAGTCAGAGTATTATATACGTCACTATTATTACTTGTACATAAGTCCGTTAAATGTAGGTATTAATTCAACGACTCGTAAATTATGTACCTTAGGTAAGTACCTACTTAACAAAATGCAACATGGCACATGGTGACATCTATATGAGATTATCAAAATACACGTAGGTACCTCGTACTCAATTTTCTCTACGAATGAGAGAAAATATAACGAAATTTTATGTATGTCGTTAGAACACAATACTGACAGTTACATCCTAAAAACATTCGTTTTCGTAATGAACGCATCACACGCCAAAGAAATATTTTTACGTTGACAGACTTATACGTACAATTTTTTTTTTAATTTTGATATCGTTTATATAGGTTACCCACAGTTTTTTTCTGTGAGACACCAGCTTAGAATAGCGGTTAGTTATGACGTGTCGTGTTTCCTTTATAAGATAGTGTACACCCGCTCACCTGACGCTGATTACCCCTTACATTGTATGATCATACTGTGATGGTGTGTATGTATCAATTTTATACATAGGCTGGGTTGTTTCAACAAAACTAACGGTAATAGTATAGTTAAAATTCTTTAAAATCGTGAAATTGCGTTCAAAAATGCGTTGTTTGACGGCATTAGATTTCAATGAAACAACTAAAACTTTTGGACAATTTTATGAAATCAGAGTATTTTAACTGTACTTTTACTTTAAGGCTCTTTTATACCCTGGGTTTACGGATGTACACAAAAATGCGCACTAAATTACTTTCTGTATGAAACACGAAAAAATATTGCATATCACCTAATATGTGACATACAACACTTTTTTGTGAAAAAATGGCAAAATTTAGAGGTTTTTTCGAAATAGCATGAATAGTAATTAAAATATTATAATAATAAAAAACTCAGCCGGTAGATTTTCATATTCTCTTTCGATTGAAATAAAAATCTACCTCACAGACCTTGTAGTTTTTTAGTTACGTACAGTAAAAAAATAAAAAAAGGTTTTATTAAAACTTTTTTTACAAGAAAAATATTAAAGAAATTCAAATTTCAAAAAACTCATGCAATATAATTAAGGCGTAAATACAAACTGTTCTTTATTTCAAAGACGTATCTTTTGAGGGTAATGGGGAAATTATTTTCAAAATATACTATATAGCCTACTATAGCCTCTTAATATTTGTTCGAGAAACACAGCCTTAGGATGGATTGTTTCAAGAAAGTAACGGTTATTGTATAGTTAAAATATTTTGATATCATGATATTGTTCATAAATGCGTCGTTTTGACGATATTAGATTTCAATTAATCAACCAAAAGTTTTGAACAATTTTATGAAATCAAAGTATTTCAAGTTACTTTTACTTTAATATTTCTTTGTTCGAGAAACACAGCTTTAAAGAAAAATATTTATTGACACTCTGTCCAATTATTCCCTTAAAAATACAGCAGGTACCTATACTCTTGAAATTGACAAAGATATGATTCAGACTTTGGAAATCTTTAAGATGAAACCATAGAATACTCTTTACCATGCAGTAAACGCGACTGCTTTATGTTGACTAATTTGGTCAACATTTTGCTACGAGCATTCAGTAATCATTTGGCCGTCTGCGTGATACGTTCTCCAAATAGGGATTTTTTTAACTGCTTGCAAAATTATTTACGCAGTCATAACGAGTAGTACTTACCTACTATACGAACAATGTCTACCAGCAGAGTCATACATAATATTGACACGAGCCAGCCAATAAAACGGCTTCACTTTTTCAGCGAGGTATTGTATGGGAATGAGTATTCTATAGTTTTATTATTATTCTATGAATGAAACTTAAAGATTTCTAAAGGCTGAATCAAAGCTTAATCAACTTCAAGAGTATAGGTACCTGCTGTATTCAAGGGAATAATTTGACAGAGTGCCAATAAATATTTTTCTCCAAGGTTGTCAACTAATGAATTGTGTTAATTTATCACATATTCAAAATAAACTTTGATCTCATCGAATTTTTATGATTGAATGTAGATTGAAATTAAATTATGATCGAGTAGGTACTGATTTATACATATTGAAGAATAGATTAAGATAAGATAATTACGTATTGAATTTGTGTCATTAGTAGCCCAACTGCTCCACAGTGATTGCGCTTGCGCATTAAATCGTACCAGGATGGTGATAGCCACTGAACAGTGAGTTCACGAATGCTACGAACGTATCTTAATAAATACATACATACATATCATCGGCCTTTTGTCATTTGTCAAGGCCATTTGTCGGCCTTCGTGGCTCGGTTGGTTAGGTATCTGAATGCTGATTCAAAGGTTCCGGGTTCGATTCCCGGTGAAGACACAGTTTTTAATTGTGTTTTCAGTATGCACTGTGAGACGATTAATATCGTAAGTCTCCAGAATGTGGCAACTTATTATTGGGTGCGTGTTAAATAAATATTTGACATAGTACCTGTGAGTTGCCCGAGAAGCAATATTAAATAAATGAATTAAATATCATCACGGCATATCGCACAATGTGCGGAAACCAGCGATAGGTATGCGGGTGTACATTACCTTATAAAAGGAAGCACGAAACCAGTCTCATCTTACCTAAAAAAGCACAATATTCAGAATGGGTGGTGAACCTCATTGCTGAACTATGTGAGATGTTAATTTTATTAAATGTTTCATATAACTTATTTAAATTGTACTTTTTTGTAATATTTTTATTGTTTGTAACTATATTGTTATATTTTGTTTGGTTTCAATAAAAATAAAAAAAAAATTATATTTTGATGGGTCGATGGCAGAGCGGTTAGCGCGCAGGGCTAGTAATCCAGTTAAGGAATGTAGGAAGATGTATATGTATTTGTTTAACAAGGACGTATTATTCATTAAAAAAAACTGGGAATAATTTAAACAAATATAATACACAATTTGTCCAATTCTGATTCGTTTCAAAGTACGAAGACGTCTAAAATATCGGGCAACCGTGGATAAAAGGATTTTATCCGCGCGGTGTGACGTAATGAGTCCCGTATAAATGCAGTCAACTTTTTGACATTTCTCATATACTAAAATTCCGTATAAAATTTTTAGTCGAATCTGAATTGGGCCTAAATGTCCAATTCTGATTCGTTTCAGAGTACGAAAACGTCTATAACCAACGGGCGACCGTAGAAAAAAGGATTTTATCCGCGCGGTGTGACGTAATGAGTCCCGTAGAAATGCTGTCAACTTTTTGACATTTATCATATACCAAAATTCAGACGGATAAATTTAGACGAATCAGAATTGGACATATTGGCAGTTTTATAGCCAGTAGGCTATTTCTCGCAACCAACCAGAAATAGATAAATAAATAAATAACACGTTCGTGAATCCTGTACAAGGATGTACTCTGTACAATTTTAATTGTTGTTCCCACAGACAGGCTATGCCTTATAGGATTTTTGTGTGCTCGGTTGCATTGTTATGATTGATATATTATTATGTTAATGTGTAGGTATTGTGTATTAACCGTGTAAGAAATAATAAATAAATAAATCAATTAATTAATACCTAAATAAATATTCAGATTTTCAGTCCAGAGAAACAAAATTTTCGTGATATACATTCCTATTGTTTTCATAAATTTTCCTCCACTGAGAATTGAACCCTGGACAGTATTTTTTCCATTTTTCTCCCTATAAACTAAACACAATCTACAGTAGGTACCCTACATGCATACTTTTAGAATATAACTTTATGCATTATGTGTGTGACTACAGAGAAAATAGCGTGCAACTTTGTCTTAGACAAACTCTATCTAATTATAAACAGTGAATGATATTATTTCACACACGTGAGAAATTGAGGAGTGCATTTCCGTCTTTTGATATCTCATATTATCACAAAGTGTTTTGTGTTGTCAAAGTAACTTAATATCACTGAAATATTTAGACCATCTGTCAAAATAATCACTCCAGCGGTAGGTATACTTTATATAACATTTGAGTTGCATAACTAATACAGATAACATACCATCACGCTTTTTATTTTTTGAGATAGACAGAAAATACTGAAAGCCATTCTGTTATATTTTGAAATACATTCGTTATATTTTTTATTTGTTAATTTGGAAAACAAACAAGATACAATGTTATAAGTTAAGGATATAATATGATAATATAATAAGTATGATTATTTCATTGTATACAATATGTTTTCACATAAGAGTAACATATTTTTTTTATTTTACTAGTTGCATGTAACACATGAGATCCAACTGTCGATAGCGATAGTATGTATAGTTGAAGAATATGTACCAAACTATAAACCCATAGATACAAATTATTGAATATTTTCAGATATTTTGTTTTCTATACAACATATGTAGGTATGTATGTCAAGATAGGATAGTATGGAAGAAGATCCTTTTTCCTACCCAGAATATGCAAATTGCATGATGGTATGTATGTATGTTTGGAGATGAAGTAACAAACTATTAAGTCTTCTTACATATTGTGTATAGGCGACTGCCATACAAAATGTATGAAGCGATGTCGTCACTAAATTCAATTTTTAAAAAAAATTTAAAAAAAAAATTGAGATCTTCTACTACAATGTTAATATTTTTTATAGAAAATTAAATTATCTAGTTGGGGTGTTTCGGCTTTTTTCGATAATTGTAAAAGTTTTGGAAATATAGGCAGTTAAACTCATAAATTTATCATAAAAAAAATATTTTTCTTAATAAAAAATGTTTGAGAAACCCTGGAATTTTTTTGAAAAAACCAATTTGAGATTTTGTATTTGTCTATGTTTGTACCAATTTTCAGCGTTCTACCGTTTATGGTTTCTGAGATATATGGAAAAATAAAATAAAAATTCAAAAGTTGATAACCCCTGACTGAAACAAAAATTCAAAATTCCGAGTATAAAAGTTTTGTAGGCCTGTAACTGTTTATATATTCTGAAATTTTAGGCTCTGTAAATTGAGCGGATCAAAAGTTATAAGGGGGGGACGGACACACAGACACACACACACACAGACCCACAGACACACACACAGACACACAGACACACACACAGACACACACACACACAGACACACGAAATGTTCTACTCCGAATTCTGAGTAAATCCGTGTATGGAACATATATGCTGCGAAGCCTCTAAGTTGGTGTTTTTTGACTTCAAAGTTGGAAAATCCATGAAAAAAGTAGACCTCTCCATACAATTCTCGCGTATTCTGGCTTGATACATTGTCGATATGTTAAGAGAACAAAGTTCTCCTGAACAAATCGACAGTTGGATAATCAATTCAATGACAAGAACATTGGTTACGAGTAATAATAATTACTAGTTGCATGTAACACATGAGATCCAACTGTCGATAGCGATAGTATGTATAGTTGAAGAATATGTACCAAACTATAAACCCATAAATAAAAATTATTGAATATTTTCAGATATTTTGTTTTCTATACAACATATATTATGTAGGTATGTATGTCAAGATAGGATAGTATGGAGGAAGTTCCTTTTTTCCTACCCAGAATATGAAAATAGCATGATGGTATGTATGTATGTTTGGAGATGAAGTATCAAACTATTAAGTCTTCTTACATATTGTGTATAGGCGACTGCCATACAATATGTATGAAGCGATGTCGTCACTAAATTCAATTTTTAAAAAAATTGTTAAAAAAAAATTGAGATCTTCTACAACAATGTTAATATTTTTTATAGAAAATTAAATTATCTAGTTGGGGTGTTTCGGCTTTTTTTGATAATTGTAAAAGTTTTGGAAATATAGGCAGTTAAACTCATAAATTTATCATAAAAAAAATATTTTTCTTAATAAAAAATGTTTGAGAAACCCTGGAATTTTTTTGAAAAAACCAATTTGAGATTTTGTATTTGTCTATGTTTGTACCAATTTTCAGCGTTCTAGCGTTTATGGTTTCTGAGATATATGGAAAAATAAAATAAAAATTCAAAAGTTGATAACCCCTGACTGAAACAAAAATTCAAAATTCCGAGTATAAAAGTTTTGTAGGCCTGTAACTGTTTATATATTCTGAAATTTTAGGCTCTGTAAATTGAGCGGATCAAAAGTTATAAGGGGGGGACGGACACACAGACACACACACAGACACACAGACACACACACACACAGACACACACACAGACACACACACACACAGACACACGAAATGTTCTACTCCGAATTCTGAGTAAATCCGTGTATGGAACATATATGCTGCGAAGCCTCTAAGTTGGTGTTTTTTGACTTCAAAGTTGGAAAAGCCGTGAAAAAAGTAGACCTCTCCATACAATTCTCGCGTATTCTGGCTTGATACATTGTCGATATGTTAAGAGAACAAAGTTCTCCTGAACAAATCGACAGTTGGAATATTTTTTTCGGTGTACTTGAGCAAACCGGGGTACCTACATAACATAGAATTACACTAGTTGCATGTAACACATGAGATCCAACTGTCGATAGCGATAGTATGTATAGTTGAAGAATATGTACCAAACTATAAACCCATAGATACAAATTATTGAATATTTTCAGATATTTTGTTTTCTATACAACATATGTAGGTATGTATGTCAAGATAGGATAGTATGGAAGAAGATCCTTTTTCCTACCCAGAATATGCAAATAGCATGATGGTATGTATGTATGTTTGGAGATGAAGTAATAAACTATTAAGTCTTCTTACATATTGTGTATAGGCGACTGCCATACAAAATGTATGAAGCGATGTCGTCACTAAATTCAATTTTTAAAAAAAAATTTAAAAAAAAATTGAGATCTTCTACTACAATGTTAATATTTTTTATAGAAAATTAAATTATCTAGTTGGGGTGTTTCGGCTTTTTTCGATAGTTGTAAAAGTTTTGGAAATATAGGCAGTTAAACTCATAAATTTATCATAAAAAAAATATTTTTCTTAATAAAAAATGTTTGAGAAACCCTGGAATTTTTTTGAAAAAACTAATTTGAGATTTTGTATTTGTCTATGTTTGTACCAATTTTCAGCGTTCTACCGTTTATGGTTTCTGAGATATATGGAAAAATAAAATAAAAATTCAAAAGTTGATAACCCCTGACTGAAACATAATTCAAAATTCCGAGTATAAAAGTTTTGTAGGCCTGTAACTGTTTATATATTCTGAAATTTTAGGCTCTGTAAATTGAGCGGATCAAAAGTTATAAGGGGGGGACGGACACACAGACACACACACACACAGACACACACACAGACACACAGACACACACACAGACACACACACACACAGACACACGAAATGTTCTACTCCGAATTCTGAGTAAATCCGTGTATGGAACATATATGCTGCGAAGCCTCTAAGTTGGTGTTTTTTGACTTCAAAGTTGGAAAATCCATGAAAAAAGTAGACCTCTCCATACAATTCTCGCGTATTCTGGCTTGATACATTGTCGATATGTTAAGAGAACAAAGTTCTCCTGAACAAATCGACAGTTGGAAAAGAATACATATTATTGTATTTAATAAATTAGTTAACTATTAATTAAATACAATAATATGTAAAGATACAATACATAATTTTTGCAGTCATTGGGTTTTAAGGTGAGAAGCCAGTGTGAATTCAGTATATTTTTGAATTTAGCTGCAGAATATTTTTTTTTAATTTTGAGTTTCCTTGATGAATACTTTATATATTAAACATAAAAATCCCAAATATCCCTAATACTGAATGTAACATATATGTATGATGTAAATGCACGCCAGTGCATTAATTATATGTACAAAAAATAAATAAATAAAATAAATATTAAAAAAAAAAAAAATAATAAATAAATAAATAAATAAATAAATAAAAAATAAATAAATATAAATAAATAAATTAATTAATAAATAAATTAATTAAAAAAATAATAATAAATAAAATAAATGTAGGTATATATGTTAATAATCCACCTCGGAACAGGCCTGGCCTAGTGAGGTGGTACAAACCAACCCATATATTTGTAATAATTTTAATTTTTCTGATTTTTATTTCTTTGTACTTATGTTGTAATTTTGTATTTTTTGGTATCAATAATAAAAAAAAATGTTTTATGATATTATGTATGTGTTATATTGCTTGTATGTATGCGGGATAGATTTATGTGATTATGGTATGTGTAGGTAGTAGGTACCTACTATTTGTTTTGGCCTCTTGGGAAAAATGAGTGAAGAACGACTGATGTAGAAAATGTACAAAGCTGATAGGAATGGCATAAGAGGTCGGGGACCCCCAAGAAAAGGATGGCACGACCATGTCAACGATATTCTGAAAGATGGAAATGTAAGAAGCGTAAACGACAGACGAACCGAACATGTATAAGACTATGTATGAATGTTGACGAGGCGATGAATGTGTGTCAAAATAGAAAAATGTGACAAATGGTTCTATCTGCCTTAATTTTTAATTTATCCAAATCTATTCTCCGTTTTATATTATGATCTACTATTAACTATTTTGTTTATACATTTTTATTAAGAATGAATATATCCTTCTAACAAGTACCTTTATATACATCCTCGTACATTCCCTAAATTAGGTATATTATGCTTATGCTTAGGTGAACGAAATCGGTCGTGGCAGGATTCGAACTCGCTACCACTGGATTAATAACCCAGCGCGCTAACCGCTCTGCCGCCACCCATCTATTACATGCCATCGGATAGAACCAAACGCCACATTTTTCTATCTTGACACACATTCAACACCACGTCGACATTCGTGCTTTGTCTCATGCATGTTCATCTGTTGTTCTTACATTTTCGTCTTTTAGAACATGGGAATAAAAGAATATAAAGGAATCGGACATAGTGATTCTTTTTGTAGATTGTTTATATACTACGCAGTACACATCACAAGAATCGAGAAAGTACAGCAAAAAATCATAAACTATATAAATCATAAATTTCACCTTCACTTCAATAATAATTATTGACAGCCACTTAAATATCATTATAAGAGTCACACGACCAATCGCTGCTGCATAAAATTTTGAATAATGCCATACACTCGCCTAAATTTGTCAACCTAGTAGGTATTTATGTTCCAGGTAGAATGGTTCGCAGACCTCAATAACTTCATGTTCCAACAGGTAGAACAAATATGAGGGAAAATGCCACAATTACACGCATATGCACCCAATATAACAATACATTATCAGCTGAGATAGACATATTCAACGCGAAATATTATAGATTTAGACATGATGTTCTGAAGGTGATGCCCAACCAATATACCTCTATCCTGTCCTCCTAATCTATCTTCTCTCCTTTCCCTTCCCTTCCCTAGTAATTGTTGTACATATATGTGTATGTATGTATGTGTCTGTATGTATATATGTATGTATGTTTGTGCGTGTATGTGTGTGTGTGAGGGTGTGTATAAATGTTTTTGGCTTGTAAACTGTTATATTTGTTTTTATTTTATGTTGATGGAATGCTTTTTTTTGCTAACACTGTAAAAATAATATTGTATCACTAAACTGTAAATGAGATGTAGCTTCCAAAAGAAAATAAATAAATAAATAAGTAAATATATTTTCCGATTTGGTACTTAATCACCTAGCCAATATATTATTAAATACTTAGTTACCAAAAAAACAAAATATTTCATTTTTTTTTTTTTTGCCGTTCACCAGAGGTTGGTGTTCTTCGGCATAAACACAGCATAATATTGTTTATTGTGCAATTCAAAGACTGTACGACTATACAGTCCTAAATCTTTAAACTGTTGACATTGATAAAATTACAAATCATTCGTAATGTATGAGGACTAAGGCATGACAGGAGCGTCTCAATACTGGTGGGGAGTGGGTTCATTTGAAAGTATAGAATAAATATTTCATTCTTAACTATATTCTGGTAAACAGATTATCTTAGTATAACGAAAAATGTTATCAGAATCTATGCTTTCCTTGAGGGCACATTAAGGGCGACACATAACTTGGCCTGATGTCTTCTCAATACTCGTATTCAGTGGCGGCTCTTCCTAAAGGGCTCTGGGGCTCAGCCCTCCCAAACAAAAAAAATCCAAAATATATAAATCAAAATATATTCTCAAGATTTATAAATATAATAAATCTTGAGAATACATTATTTTTCTAATAATATTTGCCGTCTTACGCCTGTAGTATATTTAGCGAAAGTATTTAAACTGCTTTGTAAAGCAAGCAAGATTCTATGAAATATTTCATTCCTCGGGCACAGTCGACTTGTGCCCGGAGAGCCCATACAATTCACGCGACCGTTCGCTGCCGCCGCAGTTTGCCGTACACGCTGAATATATGCCGATTTAGAGCAAAACGGGGCAGTGCCCGCGAAGGGTTATAGTACATTTTCATTCATTCGTATTTTGTTGTATGTACCTACATTGCGATGGTCGAACGTTAAGTAATCAGTTGCAATTCCTTAAGACTATCATTAATTGATATTACATAGTTTAAACTATAAATCATCCGAAATATATAAGTATTACTAGTTGCATGTAACACATGAGATCCAACTGTCGATAGCGATAGTATGTATAGTTGAAGAATATGTACCAAACTATAAACCCATAGATACAAATTATTGAATATTTTCAGATATTTTGTTTTCTATACAACATATGTAGGTATGTATGTCAAGATAGGATAATATGGAGGAAGATCCTTTTTCCTACCCAGAATATGCAAATAGCATGATGGTATGTATGTATGTTTGGAGATGAAGTATCAAACTATTAAGTCTTCTTACATATTGTGTATAGGCGACTGCCATACAAAATGTATGAAGCGATGTCGTCACTAAATTCAATTTTTAAAAAAATTGTTAAAAAAAAATTGAAATCTTCTACTACAATGTTAATATTTTTTATAGAAAATTAAATTATCTAGTTGGGGTGTTTCGGCTCTTTTCGATAATTGTAAAAGTTTTGGAAATATAGGCAGTTAAACTCATAAATTTATCATAAAAAAAATATTTTTCTTAATAAAAAATGTTTGAGAAACCCTGGAATTTTTTTGAAAAAACTAGTTTGAGGTTTTGTATTTGTCTATGTTTGTACCAATTTTCAGCGTTCTAGCGTTTATGGTTTCTGAGATATATGGAAAAATAAAATAAAAATTCAAAAGTTGATAACCCCTGACTGAAACAAAAATTCAAAATTCCGAGTATAAAAGTTTTGTAGGCCTGTAACTGTTTATATATTCTGAAATTTTAGGCTCTGTAAATTGAGCGGATCAAAAGTTATAAGGGGGGGACGGACACACAGACACACACACACACAGACACACAGACACACACACAGACACACAGACACACGAAATGTTCTACTCCGAATTCTGAGTAAATCCGTGTATGGAACATATATGCTGCGAAGCCTCTAAGTTGGTGTTTTTTGACTTCAAAGTTGGAAAAGCCATGAAAAAAGTAGACCTCTCCATACAATTCTCGCGTATTCTGGCTTGATACATTGTCGATATGTTAAGAGAACAAAGTTCTCCTGAACAAATCGACAGTTGGATTATTTAACTAGTTGCATGTAACACATGAGATCCAACTGTCGATAGCGATAGTAAGTATAGTTGAAGAATATGTACCAAACTATAAATCCATAGATACAAATTATTGAATATTTTCAGATATTTTGTTTTCTATACAAAATATGTAGGTATGTATGTCAAGATAGGATAGTATGGAAGAAGATCCTTTTTCCTACCCAGAATATGCAAATTGCATGATGGTATGTATGTATGTTTGGAGATGAAGTAACAAACTATTAAGTCTTCTTACATATTGTGTATAGGCGACTGCCATACAAAATGTATGAAGCGATGTCGTCACTAAATTCAATTTTTAAAAAAATTGTTAAAAAAAAATTGAGATCTTCTACTACAATGTTAATATTTTTTATAGAAAATTAAATTATCTAGTTGGGGTGTTTCGGCTTTTTTCGATAATTGTAAAAGTTTTGGAAATATAGGCAGTTAAACTCATAAATTTATCATAAAAAAAATATTTTTCTTAATAAAAAATGTTTGAGAAACCCTGGAATTTTTTTGAAAAAATTAATTTGAGATTTTGTATTTGTCTATGTTTGTACCAATTTTCAGCGTTCTACCGTTTATGGTTTCTGAGATATATGGAAAAATAAAATAAAAATTCAAAAGTTGATAACCCCTGACTGAAACAAAAATTCAAAATTCCGAGTATAAAAGTTTTGTAGGCCTGTAACTGTTTATATATTCTGAAATTTTAGGCTCTGTAAATTGAGCGGATCAAAAGTTATAAGGGGGGGACGGACACACAGACACACACACACACAGACACACACACAGACACACAGACACACACACAGACACACACACACACAGACACACGAAATGTTCTACTCCGAATTCTGAGTAAATCCGTGTATGGAACATATATGCTGCGAAGCCTCTAAGTTGGTGTTTTTTGACTTCAAAGTTGGAAAAGCCGTGAAAAAAGTAGACCTCTCCATACAATTCTCGCGTATTCTGGCTTGATACATTGTCGATATGTTAAGAGAACAAAGTTCTCCTGAACAAATCGACAGTTGGATTAATTGATACCACAATTTTACAAACAAAAATGATATAAAATGTGTAAAATCAGGAAGCAGTCTTGCGGCCGTTGCCAGAAGTTTTTTTTTTAAATTTTGTATGATCAAAATTCATTAGTTGTCACAAATTATTTTATAATTTATCGATGCATTTTATTACAAGCGTTATTTAAAACCCAACCAAATACAGCATAACTGATCAGGTTCACGTTTTAATTTCCGATAAACAAAAGAACTGTTCTTCCCCATCACCACCCGTTCTGCTTAACAAAAGAACTATGGAAAACACTGATGATATTTATATACGAAAATAATATTGTGTCACATATCTGCTATCTGATTCCTGTAGTAAGTTAATTTCTCATCTAGGTATAATTATAATTTTGAGCCCTTCTAAGATTTAAGGTCACCAGCCGCCACTGCTCGTATTTGATTCTGAATACGAGTATACATACGTACTATCAACATATTATAGGTAAACACTCTTGGTATAGGTACGCATCCAGATATGTTCATACGACGCTTTTGATTTTAAATCCAATTTAATAAATTGAGCGGTCTGTCCTATTAATATGTTGTTTCCGTCATAAATACATTCTCGCCGGTACAACAACAAATCGTTCGTGTGATATATCAATGGGAAGTGTAACTTGCCCACGCACGCCAGTACTAACTATATTAGTGTGTCAACAGAATAATATCTCCGTAAATGTTCGACTCAAAATCGGACCATGTGGATTCGAGTGAAGGATGAAATCAATCGTTAAATGATTTGAATGTTGTATGAAATCAATCGTTCGATGATATTAATGTTGTATGAAATCAATCGATAGATGATTTGAATGTTGTATGAAATCAATCGTTAAATGATTTGAATGTTGTATGAAATCAATCGTTAGATTATATTAATGTTGTATGAAATCAATCCTTAAATGATTTGAATGTTGTGTGAAATCAATCGATAAATGATTTGAATGTTGTATGAAATCAATCGCTAAAATATTTAAATGTTGTATGAAATCAATCGATAAGGTAAATAATTTTGATTTTGTAAGAAATAAATCGTCAATTGATTTGAATGTTGTATGAAATCAATCGCTTAAATATTTCAATATTGTATGAAATCAATCGATAAGGTAAATAATTTTAACATTTTTAATCAAACATTTGAAAATAATTTTAATTTTATATGAAATAAATTGTCAAATGATTTGAATTTTGTATGAATTCAATCGCTAAAATATTTCAATGTTGTATGAAATCAATCGATAAGGTAAATAATTTTATTTTTGTATGAAATAAATCGTCAAATGATTTGAATGTTGTATGAAATAAATCCTTAAATTATTTTAATGTTGTATGAAATCAATCGTTTAATGATTTGAATGTTCAATGAAATTAATCGTTTAATGATTTGAATGTTCAATGAAATCAATCGTTTTATGATTTGAATGTTGTGCGTTGTGTTATGTAAGTTTTTAATGAAATCAATCTTATTGTTGAAACTGTGGTTAAAATTGACTCAATTTATTCGAGTGTTGGATGAAATCAACAGTTAAGTTCCAACACTTACTATAAACTGCGGTTTATAGTAAGTGTTAGATGAAATCAATCATTTAATTGAAACGGCAATTCTAAGAGACTTTTTAGGAATGTTTTTTCTTTAAATAGTAAAAAAAAATGTTAAGGGCCTATGTTTTATTTGATAACTTTACTCACAATAATTTATTATTATGTTGATGATTTAGAGCTACGAACAACCAGCACACCAACACGCCGGATCGACAAACCAACAGAACTTAAAATTATTTTGTAAGGAAATACTTCAGAACTATTTCGTTTAATTAAATTGAAATATTTCGCAACAAATTCCAGGTAATATTTACGACTTCTTTAAACATTTATAGGCATACCTATGTAATTAGTGTTTTGAAAGAGAAAATCTAAATATACTAAAAAACAAAATCCGAATTGTAAATCAACTCAGACAGGTAGCGAGCTTAGCAACTTAATAGCAATTTCTGACTCGAAAGCAAGCAATAAATAGTTAAAAACTATCAATGTTCCATAGTTTTATATGTTTTTACAATTAATTGCCATACTCTTACCACACGTATTGTTTAAAAAATAAGTATTTTTATATATTTATGTTTATACTAGATGTACTAATTTTTATATGTGTTTTTACATCTAAATAAAATTTACTATTATTATTATTATTAATCCTGTCTAGAAAACAATATTGACTCGAAAGTAATCCTGACTAGAAAACAATAGTGACTCGAAAGCAATCCTGACTTGAAATCAAACTTGACTCGAAAGCAATCCTGAATCAAAGGCAATCGTGACTCGAATGCAAACCTTACTTAAATGCAATCCTGACTAAAAATCAATAGTGACTAGAAAGCATTCCTGACTATAAATCAAACCTGTCTCGAAAGCAATCCTGAATCGAAAGTAATCCTGACTAGAAAACAATAGTGACTCGAAAGCAATCCTGACTTGAAATCAAACCTGACTCGAAAGCAATCCTGAATCAAAAGCAATCGTGACTCGAATGCAAACCTTACTTAAATGCAATCCTGACTAAAAATCAATAGTGACTAGAAAGCATTCCTGACTATTAATCAAACCTGTCTCGAAAGCAATCCTGAATCGAAAGCAATCCTGAATAGAAAGCAATCGTGACGCGAAAGCAATCCCGACTAAAAAGTAATACTGACTAGAAAACAATCCTGTCCAGAAAGCAATGATGACAAAAAATGAATCGTGACCCAAAAGCAATTCTGACAAGATACCAGTCCAGATTCGAAAACAACCCTGACTTGAAAGCAATCCTGACTCGAAAGTAATTCTAACTCGAAAGCAATCCTGACTCGAAAGCAATCCTGACTAGAAAGCAATCGTGACTCTAAAGCAAACATGAACAATTGACAAGACATATTTGTAACCATTCTATTTATGCACATTGTTAGAAACCATGTTTGAGTTTTTTTATTCAACGATATTCGAAAGAAGAACTTTAAACCTTTGCAGAACGAATGAGGATAGAAAGAGTGATACGTCCAGCAGTTCGTACAAAGGTTGTGATTTGACAGACAGTAAAACGGTGTTGTTTTGTAGATATTGTGGTGAGTGGGGGTTATAAATCAACCCAAAATGAATAATATCTGCTGTGAGGCACCAGCTTGGAATAGTGCTTCCACTCTTTTCTATTATCATCGTTTTGCTGTGAGGTACCGCCTTAGAATAGTGCTTCCACTCTTTTCTATTATAATCGGGTTTCCTTTGGAGCCGGGTAATCGAAAATACAACAGGCAACAAAAAATAAAAAAAAAAAAAAAATACATTTTATAAAAATATTTGGATACAAATAATGAAAAAAAAAACATAAATCTTTATATGGCGCAAATGACTTGTCAGCAGATATTTTAATTGACATACTTTTTAACATCTCAATAGAGACGAAGTTGGGATATTATAGAAGAACCAAGAACTCAAGGCACCTACAGGGCTTACGACCTGTCATCTGCTGGTTTACGTGATCAGTTTATGCGCTTGCGTAACGTTCACCAATAATGCCTTCTTATTGAGTTCCCTTATCAATGTCATTTTTGAATGTTTTATATATTTGAATAATGTGTAACGATTCACTTGAAAATAAGGAATGTTACTATTGCAATCTATGACGTAACGAAAAAAACCTTTTATGTAACGCCATCTATTGAAAAATATATTCGATTGACTTATCAGCATTTTATATATTTACATGTTATTCAAATTGTCATACCTTACCAATGTTTTTGTACTCTACTGTATTTTGTCAAATCAGATTTTCTTTACAATACATAACGATATATGTAATTTATTTCGTTTTTTTTATTGCCATGTTTATTTTATGATTTGTTTTAAACAGATAAGAGATAAAAATGAATTGCGCTGTAAGAAAACCATTGGAAACAGTTTATACAAAAATATAAAAAGCGCGTAAAATTTATCGAGGAGCAAAAAAGTACGCAAAAAGCACTAAACACACGATAAAAATCTAAATTCCGCCATAACACTTTGTACTATCTTTATAGTCAAACATTATACTACGGCTTGTGGTGTACGAAAATGTTTTTTGGCCTTTGGCCTCCAAAATTCAAATAATAAGATGAGACTATAACAGGGGATGTACACATTTTAATGTTTAAAGCATTCGTTAATGTCTCATAGTCAATTTTCAGTGAGGCACCGACTTGGAATAGTCCTTCCTCTCTTTTCTAATATTGTCGTTTTCGGGTGTCCAATTGGTGCCGGGTAATCGAAAATAATACAGAAGGCAAGACACATAGATGTGACCGGAATGGGACACTTGGCTGCGGCCACTTGGGTGCGGGACACTTGGGTGCGGGGCACTTGGCTGCGAGCCCACTTGGTCGCGAATTCAAAAATATTTTTTTCTGCTTAGGAATGAAGTGTTTCGTACTGATTTTTGTAATGGCCTTTATATATATGAAATTGATATACAAGTATACACAGACATTTAAATATAAAAAGATATATTTAAGTTTAAAAGATGTTTATAAAGAGCATTACAAAAATTAGTATGAAACAATTCATTCCTAAACAGAAAAAAATATTTTTGAATTCGCGACCAAATGGGCTCGCACCCAAGTGTCCCGCAGCCAAGTGTCCGCCGCAGCCAAGTGTCCCGCAGAAAAGTGTCCCGCACCCAAGTGTCCCGCAACCAAGTGGCCGCAGCCAAGTGTCCTAGACCGAGATGTGACATGTTTCCTTTTTTATGGCAATCCACATTACCTACATATAATGTCGAAGAGTGTAGAAAAAAACGAAGAGTGTAGAAAAATGAATCGCGTTATGAAGGCTTTATTTAAGAAAAAAGTGACACGGCCCCAGTAGGATGTACCTATATGTTATTGGATATTGTAAATTTTATTTATTTATTTATTTATTTATTTAAATCCACAATAACCATACAAAAAAAAATTACAACAATACGACAGTGAAACATAGAACAAAAAAAAAAAAATTGAAAAATTGACAATTTAGTATAACATGTTGGCACTGACAAAATGAATACAATCTATCAGTACCAACATCCAGTGGATAAGAACTATTCCACTAAGCAGTGCTTGTGTCGGAATAGCTTTACAATTCATTTTAACTGACACAGTCTTTACTTATGTAACCCATTTATGTCTAACATATAATTATAACATATCAAAAAAAAAAATCAAAAATACAAATTATAATATAAGCTATAACATCACGGTTTTATAATCATTTCATTATTTTAAAAAAATATATCTTCAATGTTCATTCTACCTTTGTTGAGAATCCAAGAAGATAGTTTATTTTTCATAGCACTTAGTGATTTTATATTATATATCTCAGAACCAATCAATTCTTTTGTAAATATGTTTAAAATAAGAATTGATTGTTGATTTTTGATTGTTTGATTATTTTTTAGAGGTTTTATTTATGGGAGTGGTATGTTCGTTGTTAACGCTACGTCCTACGTAGGCGATTCAAAGCGAACGCGATTGCGAAGCGATGCGGTGCGGATACAAGCGAATTCAATGCGATGTGGTGCGATGCGGCGGCTCTGTCCTACGTGTGCGCGAATCGTTCCGTCTGCCGCCAGCTACTGTCATGGATGTACGTATATAAAATACTCAAGAAGTATGTACGGCAGAGAAGTGAAACTAATATTGTGTACTTATAGAGGCATATTTATGGGGGATATCACAATTTGTATGAAGAATTACGTGATCTTGAATTAATAAATGAGACTTTATTTACATCTTTACGGGAAACATATCAATATTTGACATTCGTGCAAGCGAGAGAAAACTTTGTGTGTTTTGAACAACATCCTATTGTAAAATAGCAATAATAAATAAATGTGTTTAGTTGTAGTCCCATTTATATTTGTTAAATCACAAAATTCGCGGTTAGATATTAATAATAATTTTGTCCCATAATATGGGACGTTCATGGACAGAAATTAAAATTTCTATTTCTGACATGTCAAAAAACAATGGCACCGCTATCAATTCGCGCGAAAATATCAAACCAACTGATCGCGTTCGCTTCGCATCGCGCCGCATCGAAAACAACTCGCGGTCGGTAACGTAGGACACTTCCATAGTTACCGACTGTTTGTTATTTTCGCCCGCGCCGCGCCGCTTCGCATTCGCTTTGAATCGCCTACGTAGGACGTCGCGTTAGCTGTTATAATAAGGTATTATTAATGTATACATAAATTGATGCTTAGCGTGACTGTGTTTTATTATCTTGTGTTTTACTTGTATTTGTCCAATCATTTTGTGTGTGTGCTTTGAATAAAGTGAAATAAAATAAAATGTAACAAATGCATATGTAGCTAATAATTATATATCAATATTTTGGCCTTTATGATAGCTAGACACGGCCTCCCCTACACAAGCTTTGTCAGCTTTAAGAGGGAGGCGATGTTGTATTAGATTATGTTTTATATTTATTATAACCCGGCAAGGGTGTTAACATTATAGCAACCAAACATTACACACACTTGTAGGTATTTAGTAGATACCTACTCTTTTTATTTATTTATTTATTTTGACAATAAATAATGTCAAAAATAATTAAAATATCAAGGAACTTTTTTTATTTTTAAAAAATGAATATGTCCTTGTTAAACAAATACATATTTATTTATTTATTTTTATTTTTATTTATTTCTATCCAAAACATACAGTATATATGAGATACAAAATATCTTAAGTTAATCTAAGCTTATTCATACATAGTTAACATACAAAGTAAATATAAGTTATTTCATTTCAATAAATATCAATTTACCACTTCACTGTTGCTTACATAGTTTAAGCAATATCTTTTTGTTTGTATCTTTGTTACTAGCCCCCTCACTAGGCATAGCCTGTGCTAAGGTGAGCTAGTTTTATGTTATTGTCTATTACGTTGTTTATTTATAGATACATTTACATATAATATAAGTACATGTACATACATACGCTACGCATTCAAACGTATGCATCTTTCCTTCTAAATACAATATTTCATTTTGACACACAACGAAAATTGTAGAAATAAATTATTTGTTTCACTTTTTTTTTCACTTGTCTATTCTGTTGTTTGTAATAGTGCATTTACATTTTATTTGGAAGAATTATTTCCTTCAGGATTTTTTCATCTATTTCATAAACCCATCTTAGTGATAGTTTTTTAAATTCTTTTGCATTACTGATGTTTTTAATATTTGTTGGTAAACTATTGAAAAGTTTTGTTGAAAAATATCGTACACTACGTTGTCCAAAAGTTGTTTTAATATATGGTATATTTAAGGTATTTGTTGTACTTAATCTAGTGTGTTTATATTGTTGTGAGCTAGTATATTGGTCTTCTCTTTTTAGGTTGTATATTAGCATATATTTTTGTAATTGTTGGAACTTTGAATTTAGTAAAAATCTCTTCAGTATTCGTTCGAATAGGTACCTTAAGTATAACTTTTATAATAGCTTTTTGGGCTATGTCTATTTTCTTTATTATTTTTGGCGTTGCACTTCCCCATCCAATAATTCCATATTCCATCATTGAATGACAAAGAACATAGTATATATTTTTCAAATGTTTTAGGTCAATAACATTTCTGATTGATTTAAAGAAGTATATTAATCTATTCATTTTAGATGTCACGCAGTCAATGTGATAGTCCCATCTCAAGTTTTCATCAAATATACATCTTAATTTCAACAGCCTGCTCAATAACATTGACTTATTTCATAATCAATCTCTAGTCTCGTTCAAAATTTGCGATAAAGCGCAAACTTTGCACTGTTTAAATAACTCAAAATTTCACACTCTAGTATATACATATATGTATCACCCAAAAGGTTGCAAATACACCTTTTTTCGTTAGAATCCCATGTTATGTCCTATAATATAATCTTTTTTGTGCTGTTCCTTGTATGTTCCAGGTATGATCCTATAATTTTGTTTTTCTCACTTGCTAAAAATTGTATGTAAAATTTTAACAATCACTTGATATGATGTCCTGTTATCATGTACCTACCGTAAATCATTTACTGTTTTTTCAATTATTCTTAATCTCATACTATGTTATTATATTTACTGAACTTTTGGATATCCAAAATAAAAAATATACACATTCCCTAAATTAAGCAATAATGCTTGTGCTATAGGTGAACGAAATCGGTCGAGGCAGGATTCAAACTCGCGACCACTGGATTACTATAGTCCAGCGCGCTAACCACTCTGCCATCGACCCATCCAACCCATCAATTACTTAAATATTTCTCAATGATGTCATATTGTTTTTTTTTTGTTGCCTTTTTAGGTGAGACGAGACTGGTGTGTGGTGCTGCACACATGCGTCCTTTTATATGATACTGCACAACCGCGCAGCTGTCGCTGGTTACCCCGTATTGTGGGATATGCCTTGATGTTATATAAATCATAGTCAATTATTTCACCGCGGCTAGCTTAAAAGTATATAGGATGGTAACGAATATGGAGGAGGTCTCAATATTCTCGTTACTGTGATTGAAGATTCTGTAGTGAACTTGACAAGATCACTCCATCGGATTGGCGATAAATTCTCAATTTTATCAGGACGGCTCTCCATGTAATCTTCTTCTTCTTCAACCTGGCTAAATTTATTTATTTATTTATTTATAATAAACATGACATTGTACATTAAGAGGTTTGACATCAATATTAAAGGTATATAAAAAAAATATTATGTATATATTTGAGACAGAGACAATGGAAGGGTACACAGACACATCCAGACCATTGACACTCTCTTGCGCTTTGTTGTCAATTAGAGGTTTTGCTCTCCAATATGCTAGGGATAATCCCTGTGTTATATTGGATGCAGTCTTTTGTCTCTACCGACTGTTCCCAACTGTTAGTCTCTACCGACTGTTGGGGTCAGCTTTCCAATTCCTTAAAATATAGACCTGTACTATGTCGCCTAGGCATTGTCTCTGTAGTTGGTTGCATCTTGCACAATTCAGGCAGCTCTTCTTGAAATAATTAATCCAAAATTGTCTTTACTCTACTCCATACATTCCATACCGTAAAATAAACACTGCTCATATGATAGCACCAGTGTCAATGTCAATGTTATTGTCAATGTTAGTAGCAGTAATAGCATCAGTGATAGCATCAGTGATAGCCTCAGTGATATCATCAGTGGTAGCATCAGTGTTAGTATTAGCGACAGCATCAGTAATAGCATCAGTGTTAGTATTAGCAACAGCATCAGTGATAGCCTCAGTGATAGCATCAGTGGTAGCATCAATAATAGCCTTAGTGATGTCATCAGTGATATCGTCTGCACTAACCATCCGGAAACTTTGCACGACGGAACTGCGTCGGGTCGGATTGACGTGGAAACAGGCAATGTAGTTGTCCCAGGACAGAATATCCTTGTGAAACTATAATAAACAATTACCTTTATAATAAACATCAGTGATAGCCTCAGGTCAAGGTCCTAAAGCATCAGTGATAGCCTCAGTGATAGCATCAGTGGTAGCATCAATGATAGCCTTAGTGATGTCATCAGTGATATCGTCTGCACTAACCATCCGGAAACTTTGCACGACGGAACTGCGTCGGGTCGGATTGACGTGGAAACAGGCAATGTAGTTGTCCCAGGACAGAATATCCTTGTGAAACTATAATAAACAATTACCTTGCAAGGCAAGGTCCTGGGTAATCCCAGAACAGAATAAATAAAGTTGCGAGTTTATTGCCATATGGCATTTTCTTCCAAGTAACCAGTGTTTACAGCCCAGAGAAACATTATTTCGGTGAGAAATTTATTTGAATAAATTTCTCCTCTACTGGGGATCGAACTCAGGATGCCCACACACAAACCAAATAGCTTACCAACTGTGCCACGGCGGTCGGCACAGTTCGAACTGTTTAAAGCTCGGTTTAAAGTTTTATCATAATATTAGTTGTTTGATGAGTATTATTTAAACATTGACGGCTCCGATATCCTTTTGAAATTTAATATTGACTGACGCACTTTTAAATATACCATAAAACATTTATTACAAAACTAGCAGACCCGCAATGCGTTGCCTGTCCATTCTCTTTTGCATGCTGTCTTTTTAGATTCAGAAATCCATAAATCAGCGATCTGCTTATTATTTTTCTCATTCAACAGCAAATCTACAATAAAAGTCTTATGAAGGTACCTATCGGAATATTTAATTTTTTTTCTGTTCTATTCGCAATAAAATTTCAAAACCGAATAGGTCTTTCATAACTTTGAAAAATCTAGGTTTCAAATAATAGCTATGGTTCTTTATTTGAAAAAGAAAACTGTCACTTATATTTTTGTGAATTGTAACTAAAATTTAGGTGATTTGTGTATTTAATTAGTAAAGATATTCATAAAGACCTTAACCTTGACCTTTTAACCTTGGGTTGTGCTGAGCGCAAATTAGGGTCATTATACGCTTGTACAATTATACAACAAAAATTCTCAAGTTATTTAACGGAAACTAGATACCTAGGTATATAGTTATTGCCAAATATCTAGAAAGATCGCTTCTACCCCCACCACCCGCTCTGCATATAGAGACTGCCCCTTCACAGAACGATAAGTGATAGCACGAAAAGTAACTCATGGAGCCCTCTAGATTGGCAATGTTCAAAAAGATCAATCGACGAATGTGAATAGAAGATTCGTACTCGCGGAATGTCATTGACTTGAGATCTTTTTAAATGAAGCATCAGAGGTGTGACCAAGATCTCAGAAAAATATAAATAAATGGGAATCAATCAGTAGTAAGGCACTATGACTATGACATGAGGCAGATGAGGCAATCTAGAAAGATCACGTCGTTGTGAAGAAGAAATTTTTTTTTGCTTGGTTGGTTTGATCACGTGTGTGCGCGATCAACATATTTCCACGCAAAAAAAAATGTTTGGCGATAACTATGATAGACGCACACTTAAGTCCCCCATTCACGATCGTGCCATCCTTCCAAATGGCTTGCTATCACTCCAAAATGCGCTCGTGAATGTCCAAACCCGCGCAGCCCAATTGGCCTGACACACCAAAATGGAATTCCAAACGATCGAAATTTCATAGTGCCGCGACAAACGGCGCGGCGCATCTTGTCGGTACGGCATGCTCGTGAGTGTGAAAACCAGCGGTACACTGCGCCATCTCATTGCGCCGAGCTGTTTGACACTCTCGTGAATTCGAAAATACAACATTTTCTCTTTGTTTGTTTCTTTTTATATATAAACAAACCGCTATAGCAGTTGCATAAAAATCATCATCAGAATTATACATAACTCATATTTACTTGTAAATTTCAAAAAAATGGAAATTATTAATGCGAAAGCGCCGACCGCTTGTGTATAGGTACTAATTTTGATGGCTCGATGGCGCGCCCGTGAGTGTGATGAAAATTTAACAATGCTCCAAATGGAGCCGGTCCATATGGAGCGACGCCGAATGACACGATCGTTAATGGGCTGCTTTAGATAACAGTCAGACAGACACTTTACTTTATTAATTTAGATTCACCTACCTTTGTGTACCGCTGAAAATTTTCATTATGTCAAAGTTATAATGGGAATTCAGAAATTTATTAATAATTTTACGAAGCCAATAAAGTTGAAACTTTGCAAATCTTCCTTCCTCCAGTCATCAAAATATCTCAGTGTGGAAATCCTCCAACGCCAAAATTGATTTTAATGAAAATTTAACCATAGAAAATATTATATTATTATACCTTCGGTTCTTTCGAGTTCATATAATATATAAATATTACACCTCGTTCATATAATAAATAAATATTTCCACTTTGAAGAAGAGTCAGGGTCGTATTACGCATGTTATATAAGAAAACGGTAAGATAATCTTTCCCTGTCCAAATTCTCAAGTCGTATTACAGAAGTTATTTGGTATGACAGAATAACTTCTGTATACGACTTGAGAATTTGGACAGGGAAAGATTATCTTACCGTTTTCTTATATAACATGCGTAATACGACCCTCAATTCACGCTATTTTGAAAAGCTCACAGTTTGTAACGATTTTCCGATAATTGAAATTCCAGTTTTCTGCCTCGTGTGTGATAATAAATTCTTTTGAATATCTTGTCGTTATTTATCCGATTTCTTAGACTAAATATATGTCAGCGAAGAAAACTCCTCAAAATAATACTCCAACGAGAGGAAATGAGAAAATATTGGTTGGTGAACATTGATAGAATCGGTTGTATTCTTCACCTACCTGAGATCATTGGCTACCTCGGAAAATAACATAAGCATGGAAAATAAAGCGAGACTTGCAGTGGCTAATAGATGTTACTACGGGCTACTCAAACATCTCAAGTCAAGACTAATCTCGCGAAATACTAAGGTCCTTATATATAAAACTCTTTTCCCACCAGTCCTGACATACGGAGCAGAATGTTGGGGACTGACTAAAAAGGACGAAAAAATGTTATCGGTGTTCGAAAGGAAGATATTAAGGAAAATCTTTGGCCCAACTAACGATGGAGTGGCCTGGAGAATACGGTATAATCATGAGCTGGAGGCAATGTACAAAGAAACGAATGTAGTCCAATTTATTAAAATTCAGCGCTTACGTTGGCTAGGACATGTTTGCCGGATGGATGGTGATCGTATTCCTAAAAAGGTCCTAGACACCTGTCCCGAAGGCAGAAGAAGTAGAGGCAGACCTAGGTTGAGATGGCTGGACGACGTGCTGTGCGATATAAGAGAAATGGATATAATAAATTGGAGAAGGCTGGCAGTCGATAGGGAGGGATGGAGACGATTTCTGGAGGAGGCCAGTGTCCGTAGCGGACTGTAGTGCCATTGATGATGATGATTTATCCGGATTCGGTGTAAAACTTGATCAAAACCAAATGGAAACAAAATAATGTACCAGTTGACATTATTTTGCTAATGTTAAGTTCTGTTAATTCGACAAATATTAAAAACGAGTGGGTTATGTCCAATGATAAACTCCTAACTACCAAGTCACTTCACAAAGTATAAAAATTTTGTATGGAAATTTTTCAGCATTTTTATGAAATGAGTTTGATGAATTATTTCTTATTTAAATATTTAATAATGTAACTTGATAAATCTTCAATGCCATTTTATGATAGTGATGTGCCTAATTTAAAATTTTAAAATAAAAATATCATAATGTACCGAAATTTATATTTATTTATTTTATTATGGTTCAAAGTCTTATTTATTTTTACAATTTATATTTCTACAATTTATATTTTTACAAGGTTTTTTCTAGTTTTTCCAACTCACTACTCAAATCTTTTGTTTTCATTTTTCTTGGGTTCTTATTTTCAAAATATTTCTATTTAAATTTTCAATTTAAATAGAAATAGTACTTAATTTCATAACACTGCCTCCCTCTTAGTTCAGTTCGTCCCGAACAGAATTCTCTAGATGAATAAATCGGCATTTTGAACCTTCTCTACAGTGAGATGCTTTGAAAAAGTAACATGGTACACTTTTTTTTATATTTTTACTGTATCTTGGATTATAGCAGCAAACTAGAACATTAATTCCAGTATTATGAAAAATCTCTTCTATCATATTCCGAACCACTTTCCAATCCATACCATCACTGATCTTTGGAATGCCGAGCTTCATAAGATTCAACTGTAACATTTGATCCCGCATACTTCGTAGACAGTTCCACATCTGAGCATACTCTGCTCGTTCCTCAGACGTTTCCTTATTCGTCATGTAGAATAAATGCTGTTTTCCATGCTGTGAATGGACCGCTTCTCCAATCTTCAGATTCTTGGCTTTTAGCTCATATAACATCCCATACTTTCTCATGATAACTTTGGCTATACCACTAGTCATCTTCATGTCTTGAGCCACACAGTAAGCTAAAACATTATCTTCTGGGATATCGAAGAGGTCTTGCTCAATTTCCACAGTCACACCATGGCGAGTGCGTCGATAAGGAGTCATCATGAATTCCTCGAAGGTCTTTTCTTCACTTTGGACATTGCAAACTTGAGCAACTGGATTTTTTTCCTCATCCTTGTTATCACCTAAAAAGGGAGCCAGGCGATTGAAATGTACCACTCTTGGCTTCCCATTTGGTTTTCTTCGTATACGATAAACCACATCATTAATCCTTTTGATCACTTCATACGGTCCTTCCCAGGATTTCTGAAGCTTTGGTGAGTAGCCTCGTCGTCGTTGTGGATTAAATAACCAAACCAAGTCTCCAGCCTGATAACCACCTTCCACAGCTTTAATGTCGTATCGCTCCTTCATCTTGTCACTAGCTACTTGAATATTGGACCGTACACGGTCATGTATAGCATTCATTTTCCTCCGAAGATCTGACACATAATCTTCTCCAACTAGATCTTCTCCAGGCTTAGATCCATACTGCAGGTCGCAAGGTAACCGTAACTCACGGCCAAAAATCACACTTGCCGGTGTTTGCCCTGTTGTCTCATGAATTGCTGCTCGATAAGCTAATAAGAACAAGTGGATGTATTCGTCCCAATCCTTCTGGTGATCGGACACTGCTTTTGACAAAAATCTTCCAATTGTTCGATTCATTCGCTCCACCATTCCATCCGACTGTGGATGCAAAGCAGTTGTTCTCGTCTTTCGAATTCCTAATGCTTCACAAATTCCCTGGAATACGGCTGATTCAAAATTTCTTCCCTGGTCCGAGTGTAACTCCAATGGTACTCCAAAACGACTTATCAGTTCCCTTACCAAGACTTCAGCAACAGTGGTAGCTTCTTGATTCGGTAGTGCATAGGCTTCTGTCCATTTACTAAAATAGTCCATTGCTACCAGAATATATTTATTCCCTCTTTCCGTTGTGGGAAACGGCCCCGCTATGTCAATGGCTATCCTTTCAAATGGGCTACCAACATTATACTGCCTCATTGGCGCACGCCTTCGTTTCTGAGGTCCGTTTGAAGTGGCACAAGTTACACATCTTCTACACCAATCTTTTACATCTCCATTGTAATTGACCCAATAAAAACGTTGACGAATTTTTTCTGTGGTTTTTTTAACTCCCAAGTGTCCCCCAGACACATCATTGTGAAGCAGTTTAAGAACTTCAGGAATTCTCTTCCTTGGAATCAATAGTTGTTGTCTCTGCTGTGTTCCATCTTCATTCTCCAATACACGCTTTAACAACCCATTTTCCACGACAATGGATTGCCACTGAGCCCAGTATGACTTAATATTTGGAGATAGTGAAGCTATTTCTTCCCATAAAGGTCTTTGATCATTTTCCTTCCACTGCATTACAAACTTGAGATCTGGGTCTTCCAATTGGTCTGCTCGTATTTCATCATCTTGCCAAAAATTGTCAACGACCGTGGTTCTACAAGCTATAAAAAAATTTTCCTCAGCCTTATTACAGTGCTGGCAATCCTCTGGACATGGTCGCCTTGACAGTGCATCGGCATTTCTATGATGAAGTCCGGCTCGATGTTCAGAATCATAGTCATATTCTTGCAATCTCTCTATCCATCTTGCCACTTGACCTTCAGGATTCTTGAATCGCAAAAGCCACACAAGTGCCGAGTGATCTGTCCTTAAAAGAAATTTCCGTCCATATAAATACTTGCGAAAGTGCTCAACTGACTTGATAACAGCAAGCAATTCTCTTCGTGTTACACAGTAATTGCGTTCTGGTTTCGACAATACTTTACTGAAGTAAGCAATCACGCGTTCTGCCCCATCTTGTACTTGGGAGAGCACACTTCCGATACCAACGTTACTTGCATCTGTATCCAGAATAAACATTCCTTCAGCTCGAGGATAACTCAAAACCGGAGAATTAATTAGAACCTGTTTTAATTCTTCAAATGCATGTTGGCACTTGAAATCCCATATGAATTCACTGCTTTCCTCCGTGAGTTTTGTCAGTGGCTTTGCGATGTCAGCAAAGCCTGGAACAAATCGTCGATAGTAGGTACTCAGACCCAAAAAGCTTCTTACTTCATGTTTGTCTTTAAGTACTGGCCAATCTCGAACAGCTTTAATCTTCTCAGGATCTACTGCTACTCCCCCCTCAGAGACAACATGACCTAGATAGTTGACTTGCTTTCGGAACAATATACATTTCTTGCAATTGAGTTTAAGGTTGGCCAACCTCAATCGTGAAAATACCTGTTCCAAATTTCCTAAATGTTCTTCAAAACGCTTCCCAAGTACGATGATGTCATCTAAGTATACCAAACAGGTCTCCCACGATAATCCTCTTAGCACACTTTCCATTAGTCGTTCAAACGTAGCCGGTGCATTGCAAAGTCCAAATGGCATCACTTTGAATTGCCACAATCCACTTCCAACAGAAAACGCCGTTTTTTCTCTATCCTTGGGTTCCAATCCAACCTGCCAATAACCACTCTTTAGATCCAAAGTTGAGAAGATCTTACAACCAGCCAATGTATCTAGGGTGTCATCGATTCGAGGCAGTGGATAACTATCCTTCTTAGTTACATTATTCAATAAGCGAAAGTCCACACAGAACCGAGTTGAGCCATCTTTTTTTTTAACTAACACTACTGGTGAACACCATGGGCTGCTTGATGGTTCAATAACGCTATCCCTTTCCATGTCTTGAATAATTTGATCTGCTTCCGCCCGCTTTGCTAATGGTAGCCTTCTAGGTAATTGGCGGATAGGCCTTGCGTCACCCGTATCTATTTGATGTTGAACAACATTGGTTCTTCCTTTAGAAAGACTCGCATTCTCAAAAACATCTTGATAATGAGCAATGAGGTATCTAATTTGTTTGCTTTGTTCTTTGGTAAGTTCCTTACAAGCATCTTTTACAAAGTCTTCAAGATGTTTTGGTACATCCTCTGAAGAAACTTGTGCGATGCAGGCATTTTGTGTTACTGATGAAACTGATGAACACACACTTAAATAAGCTCCTTTTTTGACAGTTACTGGATATTCATTTATGTTCATTAATCTGACTAAAATTTCCTTTTGGTTTTGAATCAGTGCTCTTGCAATTAATACTCCTTTTCCTGCTTCATTGTTGGCGTTGGACTCCACAACCAAAACATGTCCATTCGGGATAACACAGTCTAAATTGACTCGTACTAACATCTCACTTTGTTTTGGAATAGTTACAACATCCGCTGCAAGAACACGTGTAGAAAATTCCTCACGCTCTTGCACGAGAACATCTTCATCTCCAATTTTCAAAGATCGCCTCTTTAGATCCAACTGGAATCCATATTTCGCCATTATGTCCATTCCGAGAATAACTTCCTCCTCTATATTCGCCACTAGCACCTGATGATCGAAGATAGCACTACCAATTTGAAAGTTGGCATATGTCTCACCACATATAGATGCCGACTCCCCAGTAGCTGTTCGTAATGTCCATTTAGTTGGTGTAATACACTTTTTGTTATAAAGCAAATCTGGTCTCATGATTGTCATCGTTGCTCCAGTATCCAGCAAAAGTTTCAAATTCTTTCCATTTACTTTGCCATTTATAAACATACTGGTATCTCGACCACTGAATGATGCAACAACTGCAGATCTCTTTGAGGCATTGGTAATGTAGGTCAACAGTTGCCCCTTCCCATCAACCCTTTTTAGTTTTCCTGTGGCTGTTGCTGTTGCGTTGTTGCTTCATTTGGACACCGATTACGTAGATGTCCAGCTCGTCCACAACCCCAGCAGCGAAACTGTCTTTTTCTTCCTTGCAATGCCTTCATCACCTTTTCGACAATGCATTCGATGAGTTTTTGATTCTCTTCAACGGCCTCAACAACGCGGGCTTGAGCATGACCTCGTAAAGATTTTTTTTATAGATTCAAATTCGAGTGCCTGGGTTAGAGCGTCACTCAAAGTTTGTGGTCTAGCTAGTTTTACAGCTTGTTGTGTCTCATTTGCCCACAATCCATCCAAGAACTTTTCTACTGCAAGGCTTTCACACACATCATCAGGAACCGTAGGGTATGCATATCTAATTAGACGCGCTATATCCGCCTCAAATTCCTGGAGAGTTTCATTAGATTTCTGATTACGATTCTTAAGTTGTGACCTGTAAAACTGTTCCATGTGCTTATGTCCAAATCGCATCTCAAGTCTCTCAATCAACAATTTTAAATCTCGTCGCTCAGCTAGAGGAATTGTCTCCAAAACTTTTAAAGCATCACCTCGTAATGATACACTCAACACTGAGGCCTTTCTTGTCATGGACCAGCCATTTATCATGGCCACTGTCTCGAACAATGTTAAATATTCTTCCCAGGGGCATTTTCCATCAAAGGTTGGCATATCATTTCGCACGCACTCCACTGTTGGTACTCTTGTATCTTCTACACACTTAAAATTTGTATCTACAGCTGAATTTTGCTCGGAATTCATTGGCGTGATTGAAGGAAGCACTTGATTCTCCAAAACTTTCATCTGTTTAGTTAATTCATTTATCTTCTCATCAAAGGTCATAGAATAATTCTCGAATTTCTTTTCTATAGTATTTGAATGCTTTTGAAGCATCGCTACTTCTCCTTTGATTTCTTTAATTTCTCCTTTTATATCTCTGGAATGTTCTTGAAACTTCTCTTCTATGTCTCTGGAATGTTCTTTTAAGACTTGACAAAGATCGTTGTTAGAGCAAGGCATTTCAAAAAGGTATGTGTCTGGATCCTCACCTACTTCTTGCATCACTTTTCTCAATCGTAGTTGAAGTGCATTTTTATTTCCTGATGTATCAGCGTCTCTCTCCTCCAACTCATGTTTTAAATCAACCACTTTCAACTCTAAAAGAGTTATTTTTTTTGATGCCATAATAAATGTCTTTATAAATAACTATTTTATTTTTTTCTTACACAAAAAATACTTGGGTATTTTTATACCCCACACCTGACACCAAATGTACCGAAATTTATATTTATTTATTTTATTATGGTTCAAAGTCTTATTTATTTTTACAATTTATATTTCTACAATTTATATTTTTACAAGGTTTTTTCTAGTTTTTCCAACTCACTACTCAAATCTTTTGTTTTCATTTTTCTTGGGTTCTTATTTTCAAAATATTTCTATTTAAATTTTCAATTTAAATAGAAATAGTACTTAATTTCATAACAATAATATTAAAATATTGTAAATTTCCAGAGCTATGGGTCACTTTGAAATATTTGACAGAAAATTGAGATGCACTATTCAGATATCTAAGCATGTTGCAGATATACAAATTTGTAAAATTTAAAAGGGATCGAATGATGACATTAGTCAATAATAAAGTAGAATAAACACGCCGTACACAGCACACACACATATACATTGTGATGAAACTTTCAGAATACAATCTCAGCGTGATACTATTTGATCATCTGCAATAAAAAAATAATCTAAAACAATAAATTGCGAATTCATAACTCCCCACTATAGCCGACCTTCATGGCTCAGTTGGTTAGGTGTCTGGCTGCTGATCCAAAGGTCCCGGAATCGATTCCCGGTGTAGACACAGTTTTTAATTGTGTTTTCAGTCTGGATCTATGAGACGATAAATATCATTCGTCTCCAGAATGTGGAAACTTGTTATTGGGTGCATGATAAACTAATATTTGACACAGTAGGTACCTGTTAGTTGCCCGAGAAGTATGTAATATAAAATAAAAAAATAAAAATATCCCCTTGGGGTAATGAGGAGTAAAAAGCATTACGAAATTAATAAACAGTGTATTGCTTCCCGAGCAACACCCAGGTACAATCTGGGCTGGATTTAAGATGTGGGTGGACCTTGGCCCATTTTGGTTGGAGGTCCCATTGTTTCAAGGTGTTGCAATATGTAATGCAAATACATGAATTATAACGCATTTATTTATGCAGAGAAAGTTTGTTGAAATTACATTTTTTTTAATGAAACAGCATAGTATAACACAGGGGTCGTCAGTTTAACAAGTGACAAAAGATAAATCGCAAAGTAAACGTGTTAAACGAGTGTGTTGTGGCCAACGCTATACTCCTCACTACCAAATCACTCAATTAAGTATTCAAAAATTTTATGGAATATTCTCAACATTTTCTCAAAATGATTATGATAAAATATTTTTGATTTAGATATTTTCTAATGAAAACTTAATAACTCTTCACTGCCAATTTATGAAATTGATGTGCCTTTTTAACAACTCGAATTTGCCTTTATACAAATTTGAAAAGAATCGAATGAGTACTTTAGTCTATAATCGATAAAGTAAAATAAACACGCCGTACATAGTACACAGCAAACACACAGATACATGGTGATGAAACTTTCAAAATACAATCCCAGCATGATACTAGTTGCAATAAAAAAAACAAAATGCGAATTCATAACTCCCTACTTTGCTTTAGGTACTTGCTTTACTTGTTGTATTTACATATAAGTGTAAGTTTTATGTTTTGTATTGTTTATATAATTGTACAATTTTTGTTTCCTAAATCAAAACGACTAATTGTAATAAGCCTTAATACCTGATTACAATATTGTATTGTTTATGTCTTGACGCTGTTTTTTGTCCAAATTTTACTCAAATAAAAAAAAATAAAATAATATATCACCTTGGGTAAGTGCGGAGTAAAAAGGATAAAAAATAATCAATGTATTTTTTTTTAAGAAATAAAAAAAATACATTTTAAAATTTTAATAATACAAAAGGAAGCAATATTATTGCCCCATTGAAAGTGTCGACATTTGAGTATGCAGCAAGAGTGTAGCAAGACGAGGGCAAGATTATGAGGGACTTGTATATTGTTTTCCTAGGATTATTTTTTCAAAATTGATCACTAAATAATGTTATGTTTATGGATTAAAAAAAACATTAATTAGTTAACACGTTTAATATTTATTTAGTTTTATTTCCCGACTCCCCACCCTCCCCATTAAATTTTAATTCGGGTCGGGCAACAAAAGAATACATGGTCAGGTGACTCAACGTCCAATCCGCATTGGCACATGGGACTATCTACAACTCGAATCTTATGCAAGTGAGAAGCCAATATGCAGTGACCAATTCGGAGGCGGCAGACATTTGATATTTCTTTTTTGGATTTATTCATAACATGGAACCAGGGAAGTTTTGGAATAGTGATTTGGATGGATTTATAATATGACCCTTTTTCTTTGAAAAATCAAAAATAATGTAGACAAAGTTGAAAATCAAAAATAATGTAGACAACTTCAAAGTTGAAAAATCAAAAATAATGTAGACCTGGCCATACACAATCACGCGTATCTTGGCTCGAAACTCTGTCGAATGGTTAAGAGAAAAATATATTTTGAACACATCGACAGTTAGAAAAATACAGTCTATATTCATTTTATAACATCGTGGGTTGTGCATTTTTTTGATATACGAATCAAATTTTAAATGATTTACAGACGGTGGCCAAATTAATACAATCAAAGGAAAAAAATGCAAAAATAATTGTATTTTTAGCTGTTATCCAGCAAAATCGAATCACATCAGTATATTTTTAATTGTGGCAACTCCCTTCATTATTGTTATCGTACTTGCAACACTTTTTAAGCATCAACATAAAGTTTGTCACATACAAGATACGATAATGTCAGTTTAGTATTGGTCTTCACAGAGTGTGCGAGTGTTAATGGAATATTTTGCCCATTGATTTTGTGTTTATTTGAGACAGTGTTTGAGTGTTTCTTACATTTTTTTTTAAATAACAGGTAAACCTAATATTTATTACTAAATATTTATCACAATTATACTACTTATCAAATTATTACGATTTTGATAAATTATTTTCTAAATGTATGCTGAATTACAGAATTTTTTGGTTTATTTTAGAAATGGGAAGATCTTGTGACCTCACTCCAAGAAAAAAATCTAAAATTGCAACCCTTCTTGGTCACTGTGAATACATTCAACGAGAAATTGCCACACTTACCAATGTTTCTCAATATTCTGTGCACAAAATAAGTAGGCAAATGAAAGGAAATGTACCCCTTGAACCATCTCGAATAGGAAAATGTGGACGAAAGCGCATTACTACTCCGCGAACAGAAAGAAAAATCAGAAATGTTGCTCTAGAAAATAGACAGAAGCCTCGAAAAGTAATAAAATCTATTTTGCAGACCACAGGAGTCAATATATCTGATCGTACATTGAGACGAAGACTGGTGGAAATGGACCTCAAATGTTATCGCCCAGTGAAAAAGCCAAAACTAACACCTGAAATGCGTAAAAAGCGACTAGAATGGGCACTAAAACACCAAAATTGGAACGAAGACGATTGGAGCAGGGTATTAGAATGTAAAATAAGTTTTTATGAAACTTTCTGTATTAAATAAAATTGACTAGTGAAAACTTCTCGTGTTCTTTCAGGTTTGTTTTTCTGATGAATCCTCAATCCAAATACTGCAGGACAAAACTCAATATGTGAGAAGAAGGCCAGGTGAAAAATATAATGAGGAATGTGTGGTCCAAAGAGTGAAGCACCCTCAGTCAATAATGATCTGGTCAGTGATTAGTGGGATGGGTATGGGAAGGCTGTATATTGTGAATGGCACAATGCGCCAGGACCAGTATATAGAAGTTTTAAAAGGGAGACTAAAGCCTCAAGTGGCCGAATGGTTTCCAAATGGAAAATATGTATTTATGCATGATTCTGCACCCTGTCACAAAGCGAAAACCGTTACTAAATTTCTAGAAGGAGAAAAAATAAAGGTATTAGATTGGCCAGGAATTTATCGGATCTAAATCCAATTGAAAACGTTTGGGAGGCTCTGAAAAGGGCAATTGTAAAAAAAGGTGTCATCACCAACAAAAGACAACTAATAGAAAACATAATTGAGGCATGGCACAACACACCAGAATTAAAAAATATCTCAATTAAATGTATCTCCAGCATGCCCAGAAGAATATCAGCAGTAATTAAAGCTAAGGGAGGATTTACTAAATATTGATCATTTTACCATAAAACGTATTTTATTATCAATAAACTATTATATATTCATAGTAAATGCATTTTATTTTATAAAAATATATTAAATCTCCCATAATATTCTAGAAAGATCGAAATAAAATAAAAAAATAATAATTTTCAATGATTCGAAGTCTAAAAACTGCTATAAATTCATTTGATTGTATTAATTTGGCCACCGTCTGTATATGTCTTGTCGTATTCAGAAACGTCTTGTAAACACCTTTAGAAGTCAAATGATAAATTGGTGTGATTTGCATATATAAGTATGAAATTTCGCCATAGTGATTAATTAGCACATATGTATGCATACATTATATATGCAAGTCATATAAAATAAGTAAGTACCAATGTACATTATGTTGATACTACCTACCTACAAACAATAATGAGCGAACATGTCACGCATATTATATGTAGAATAATAAACATCTTATTTTTTTCATGTGTTGAGAAATGTCCTCATGTTTAATTGAGAAATTATTACACGTGATAAGAGTTGTTGAGGTCGAATGCAATATGAAGGGGTACCGTACAACGGCGAGCCACACTTCAAAGAAAAAGTCAAACTCATCGAGCTTCTTAAAAAGTGAGACTAGAGACTGAAAACATGATATATTAAAACCGCCTAATGCACTATTAAGTTACGTATTAGTGAGGGCAACTATTGCGTGCGTTAAAAAGGGTTTGTACGTGACTTAAATCATCAGAAACCCAAATTTTGTAAAAAAAAAAACATTTTAAGAACAAACCTGACTTGAAATTAAAAAAAAAACTTAATCGGTCTAAATTTCGATTTTATACACTCCTTGAGCACCTTCTTCTTCTTTTGTTTCAATCCTGAAGATTGATTGGCAGCATTAAATTGATGCATCTCCTCCTCCACTCCGCTCAGTCTTCAGCGACTCTTTTCATCCCCGTATAAAAGATACACTGCATGTCGCGGCACACCTATTCTAAATACTCCCGGCGAGGACGCCCTCTGCCAGTTGTACCCTCAACCATTCCCTCCAAGATGATATGTAGGAGATCCTCGTGTCGCAACACATGGCCTATCCAATTTGCACGCCTTTTTGATATAGTGTTTGACAGGTGCCTGGCTTCCTCAATTCTGCTGAAAACCTCATCATTTGTTATATGGTCCCTCCAAGATATGCCAAGCATTCGGCGATAGGTCCACATCTCGAAGGAAATAAATCTTTGAGCACCATAAAGATTTATTTCTCTACGACACGTTAGCTATGGAGTAATTTAAAAAAATGCCGTAAAAAAAGTATATCATTTTATTCATTTTAGGGGAATTTATGCTTAATTTTAAAATTCTGTGACGAACATTCACTAGAGAAATGTTGAAAATAATTATGGTATTTTTTATAGAAACACACTGACGTTTTGAGCAATTTGGAGAGTTTACATAGGTTTATATGCCCCCTTAAGAACATTTTTTTAAAAAAAACAACAAAATTATATGTATATTATATAAATTATATGATTGAATAGCCTTATAGTTAATAATCATATAAATATTCTGATGTTATTTTTGGTCTTCATCAAGCGTACCAATTTTTTCATCAATTGTAACGATTTTTTTTTTCATTTAAACCAAACAATGAAGAGATTGACCAATGACGATAATCCAGTCATAGTTGTGTCATGATATCTGTTTTTTTTTTAACTTTTGTATACTAAAATTATTGCAGATCAGTTAAAATAGTTTTGTCGCACAGTTTTTCCATATCAAACTGATGACTTTTTAATGTCTCAATTACACAGTTAAATATGGCATTAAAAAATATTATACTTTTATTAACTAAATTATACGTTTTCGCTGTAGCAATAATGAATTCAAGATTGGAGTATTTTGTGAATAAAGCTATTTTATCCACAAGGACATGCTAAAGTACTCGAACCCTTTATTAATAAGCTTATTTCTGTAGATGAAATTAATTTGACCATCTGTACCAATATTTGTCACTGCTTATATTAACTCCAACGTTTTCCGAGAATTGGCAAATTAATGTAAATTGGCAAAATTAAGTGATTTTCTCACAATTACCGGAATTGGTAAATCTTCTGAATTTATTTGACTATTTCGAGATTCAGTGGGGAAACCAATTTATCAACTAGTGAACGTCAAAGCGGTAAAATTAACATTTTAATACCAACCGAATGAAATCAATCAATTATCAAAATGGAAATATATATTTATATGGGTCGGTTGCAGTGACACTAATGCGCTTACTTAACTTAATAACAGTATTTCTTTTAGGTAGTTGTCTTCTCTTTTCTGGGTGGTGCATGTATGTCGGATATACTCCTTACATCCGCATATACAGGCAACTCATTTTTTAATATTTTTTTTATTCCAACTGTCGATTTGTTCAGGAGAACTTTGTTCTCTTAACATATCGACAATGTATCAAGCCAGAATACGCGAGAATTGTATGGAGAGGTCTACTTTTTTCACGGCTTTTCCAACTTTGAAGTCAAAAAACACCAACTTAGAGGCTTCGCAGCATATATGTTCCATACACGGATTTACTCAGAATTCGGAGTAGAACATTTCGTGTGTCTGTGTGTGTGTGTGTGTGTCTGTGTGTCTGTGTGTCTGTGTGTCCGTCCCCCTCTTATAACTTTTGATTTGCTCAATTTACAGAGCCTAAAATTTCAGAATATATAAACAGTTACAGGCCTACAAAACTTTTATACTCGGAATTTTGAATTATTGTTTCAGTCAGGGGTTATCAACTTTTGAATTTTTATTTTATTTTTCCATATATCTCAGAAACCATAAAAGCTAGAACACTGAAAATTGGTACAAACATAGACAAATACAAAATCTCAAATTAGTTTTTTCAAAAAAATTCCAGGGTTTCTCAAACATTATATTAAGAAAAATATTTTTTTTATGATAAATTTATGAGTTTAACTGCCTATATTTCCAAAACTTTTACAATTATCGAAAAAAGCCGAAACACCCCAACTAGATAATTTAATTTTCTATAAAAAATATTAACATTGTAGTAGAAGATCTCAATTTTTTTAAAAATTGAATTTAGTGACGACATCGCTTCATACATTTTGTATGGCAGTCGCCTATACACAATATGTAAGAAGACTTAATAGTTTGATACTTCATCTCCAAACAAACATACATACCATCATGTTTTTTTCATATTCTGGGTAGGAAAAAAGGATCTTCCTCCATACTATCCTATCTTGACATACATACCTACATTTGTTGCATAGAAAACAAAATATCTGAAAATATTCAATAATTTGTATTTATGGGTTTATAGTTTGGTACATATTCTTCAACTATACATACTATCGCTATCGACAGTTGGATCTCATGTGTTACATGCAACTAGTTATATAATTAAACTGCACACAAACAACACTAGGTAAAAAATTACAATGAGTAAACTTAATATATAATTGTTAAAATATCCCTACCTATTGTCAATTACTTGTAGCAAACCAATTCATATAAGTAATAACATACTGGGATGTGAATGTGTAAAATGTGTCTTACTATGCTGATTTTAAATTAAACAGTAAGTTTTTGTATTGGTTTGGCGAGTTATGAAAAATATCTGGTTGAAGGATACTTTGATGCTTATTGTAAGTGGTGAGGATTCTGTTAATTGGTGAGTTTAGAGATGAGTTAGTTCTATAGCAATAATAATGTAAGAGTGGCGTGTGTCTCGTACGTCGAGTCAGTACATGCAAGTTTATCCAACTGTCGATTTGTTCAGGAGAACTTTGTTCTCTTAACATATCGACAATGTATCAAGCCAGAATACGCGAGAATTGTATGGAGAGGTCTACTTTTTTCACGGCTTTTCCAACTTTGAAGTCAAAAAACACCAACTTAGAGGCTTCGCAGCATATATGTTCCATACACGGATTTACTCAGAATTCGGAGTAGAACATTTCGTGTGTCTGTGTGTCTGTGTGTGTCTGTGTGTCTGTGTGTCTGTGTGTCCGTCCCCCCCTTATAACTTTTGATCCGCTCAATTTACAGAGCCCAAAATTTCAGAATATATAAAAAGTAACAGGCCTACAAAACTTTTATACTCAGAATTTTTAATTTTTGTTTCAGTCAGGGGTTATCAACGTTTTAATTTTTATTTTATTTTTCCATATATCTCAGAAACCATAAAAGCTAGAACGCTGAAAATTGGTACAAACATAGAAAAATAAAAAATCACAAATAAATTTTTTCAAAAAAATTCCAGGGTTTCTCAAACATTTTTTATTAAGAAAAATATTTTTTTATGATAAATTTATGAGTTTAACTGCCTATATTTCCAAAATTTATACAATTATCGCAAAAAACCGAAACACCCCAACTGGATAATTTAATTTTCTATAAAAAAATATTAACATTGTAGTAGAAGATCTCTATTTTTTTTAACAATTTTTTTAAAAATTGAATTTAGTGACGACATCGCTTCATACATTTTGTATGGCAGTCGCCTATACACAATATGTAAGAAGACTTAATAGTTTGATACTTCATCTCCAAACATACATACCATCATGATATTTTCATATTCTGGCAGTATATAGGCAGTTAAACTCATAAATTTATCATAAAAAAAATACTTTTCTTAATAAGAAATGTTTGAGAAACCCTGGAATTTTTTTGAAATAATTAATTTGAGATTTTGTATTTGTCTATGTTTATACCAATTTCTTCAGCGTTCTAGCTTTTATGGTTTCTGAGATATAGGGAAAAATAAAATAAAAATTCAAAAGTTGATAACCCCTGACTGAAACAAAAATTCAAAATTCCGAGTATAAAAGTTTTGTAGGCCTGTAACTGTTTATATATTCTGAAATTACAGGCTCTGTAAATTGAGCGGATCAAAAGTTATAAGGGACACACACACACACACACACACACACAGACATACACACACACACACACAGACACAGACACACGAAATGTTCTACTCCGAATTCTGAGTAAATCCGTGTATGGAACATATATGCTGCGAAGCCTCTAAGTTGGTGTTTTTTGACTTCAAAGTTGGAAAAGCCATGAAAAAAGTAGACCTCTCCATACAATTCTTGCGTATTCTGGCTTGATACATTGTCGATATGTTAAGAGAACAAAGTTCTCCTGAACAAATCGACAGTTGGACAAGGTCTGGACAGTCAATATTACTAGTTGCATGTAACACATGAGATCCAACTGTCGACAGCGATAGTATGTATAGTTGAAGAATAAGTACCAAACCCATAAATACAAATTATTTATTAATTTATGATATTTAGTTTTCTATACAACACATGTACCTAGGTAGTCAAGATAGGATAGTATGGAGGTCAGTCTTTTTTTCCTACCCGGAATATGAAAACACCATGATGGTATATGTATATTGTATGTTTAGAGATGAAGTATCAAACTATTAAGTCTTCTTTGATATTGTGTATAGGTGACTACCATACAAATTGTATGAAGCGATGTCGTCACTAAATTCAATTTTTATAAAAATTGTTAAAAAAAATTTGAGATGTACTGCTACAATGTAATATTTTTTATATAAAATTAAATTATCTAGTTGGGGTGTTTCGGCTTTTTTCGATATTTTAAAAATAAATGGAAATATAGGCAGTTAAACTCATAAATTTATCATAAAAAAAATACTTTTCTTAATAAAAAATGTTTGAGAAACCCTGGAATTTTTTAGATAAAACTTATTTGAGATTTTGTATTTGTCTATGTTTATACCAATTTTCAGCGTTCTAGCTTTTATGGTTTCTGAGATATAGGGAAAAATAAAATAAAAATTCAAAAGTTGATAACCCCTGACTGAAACAAAAATTCAAAATTCCGAGTATAAAAGTTTTGTAGGCCTGTAACTGTTTATATATTCTGAAATTTAAGGCTCTGTAAATTGAGCGGATCAAAAGTTATAAGGGGGGGACGGACACACACACACACACACACACACACACACACACACACAGACATACACACCCTTGTTCGCGGATGTCCCATTGTGAAGACCTTTACAAAATTACCGATTGTGCGGTCCTACCTTTCCCGTTGATTTAGCAATATTTGAGCTGTGGAACCCGCGAGTGTTTTCTCCCTCCAACGCAGCTATCTATCAGGAATTTTTATACACTCGAGTGGTACGGAGATATCGTCATTCGAAGAACGTGACAAAAATGCGGATTCCGCGGACGTTTGGTAACATAGCGTCTGCATAATATCATAAACAAACTTATTAACACACTGCCCTTACATTACAATAAATTCGTACGAAATCACACACACTGTCCGCATTTTCATGTAAATTCGTACGCAATTACACAGCGTCCGTATAATATGATAAACAAACTTATTAACACACCGTCCCCTCATTACAAGAAATACGTACGAATTCACACACTGTTCGCATGTTCATGCAAATTCGTACTCAATTACACACCGTCCGCATAATATGATAAACAAACTTATTAACACACCGTTACCTTTTTCATGTAAATTCACATACAGTCCCTGATCTAATTATTAGCCCACCCTGGTATATTTGGTACATTATGACTTTTTCCTCTTGTTATTAATACATATCTTAATTTATGCAAAAACAAAATATTGAATATTGTTTTGGATATATTTTATGGTTCATTTTAATTGTTGGCAACACTAATTTATTATTAGGTTGGCAACATTTACACATGAAACTATGTAGGTACGTATGTCAGGATAGTATAATGTGGAGTTCAGTCCTATTTTTCCTACCCCGAATGGGTAAACCAATTGATGGCATAATATTATGAAGATTAATTAGATAATCAAACTAAAGTCGATCAATGAGTCCTCGTGTCGTTTTCCATACAATTTGTATTGAATGTGGTCGTGACTAAATTCTTTTTTTGCAAAAAAATGAAGTAAATACATTTCAATTGAAAACTTAGACACATATAATTATCTCTTACTTATATATAAAAAACCGACATCTACATGAACGTAATCAATCAAATCTTTCAAATTGCTCTCAGGCTATAGATTATTTTTATGTGTTTAGTAATTTAATAGTAAAGTTCATCATAAAAATATATTTAGGGATTGATTGTCAATCTTTCAAGAAGACAAATATGCTCTTACTATTTACATATAGTTGAGAGTTGATGGTTGGCCACAACCCTCTCGTTTATTATTAAAACCTGGGTTACATATAATAATTCGACGTGATTTTATGTTCAGTGAAAATTCTGACAAAAGTTGACCGATTTCGATGATTTTTGTTTCCATTGGAAAGGAGATATCTTCTGATTAGTCGCTTTATAAATTTCTTGAGGTGTGAAAAAGGTAACCACTATCTAACGCACGATTTTTCAACTTCGGCTGTACGGTACGCGATCGGCTAATATACACATTTGTGTAATATTTAGGTAGGTACCTACCTATGACAGAATAAGAAATGAGATGTATGATTGAAAGAGATATCGTGAGTAAATGCCCTTAGGTGGTTTGGCCACGTAGAAAGAATGAATGATGATCGACTGACGAAAAAAGTATATAAGGGTGATAAAAGAGGAACGAAAGGTAGAGGTCGGCCAAGGAAAAGTTAGCACGATCACATTAATTGAATTTTGAAAGATGGAGGTGTCAGAAGTAAGAATAATAGCAGAGCGTGTATGACACGATGCATGAACGTGAATGAAGCGAGAAATGTATGTCAATATAGAGGAATCTAGTCTTCGGTCCTCTCTGCCTACCCCAAATAGGTAAACGGCGTGATGGTATGGTACCTATGACAATCGCGTGAATTACAATATGACTATAGATATATATTATAATTGTTGCTTGTTATGAAACGATCTTATATGTTTTGTGTATGTTAAATATTAATACATGAGATCCAACTGCCGATGTCTTGAGTATGTGTAAATGTAGGTATATGAATAGTTAAGCGGTGTTGAGGTGAGACATTCACGAAGACGTTGCTATATAAATCATTCAAAATTATTATAATCAAACTAAAGTCGATCAATGAGTCCTCGTGTCGTTTTCCATACAATTTGTATTGAATGTGGTCGTGACTAAATTCTTTTTTTGCAAAAAAATGAAGTAAATACATTTCAATTGAAAACTTAGACACATATAATAATCTCCTACTTATATATAAAAAACCGACATCTACATGAACGTAATCAATCAAATCTTTCAAATTGCTCTCAGGCTATAGATTATTTTTATGTGTTTAGTAATTTAATAGTAAAGTTCATCATAAAAATATATTTAGGGATTGATTGTCAATCTTTCAAGAAGACAAATATGCTCTTACTATTTACATATAGTTGAGAGTTGATGGTTGGCCACAACCCTCTCGTTTATTATTAAAACCTGGGTTACAATTAATAATTCGACGTGATTTTATGTTCAGTGAAAATTCTGACAAAAGTTGACCGATTTCGATGATTTTTGTTTCCATTGGAAAGGAGATATCTTCTGATTAGTCGCTTTATAAATTTCTTGAGGTGTGAAAAAGGTAACCACTATCTAACGCACGATTTTTCAACTTCGGCTGTAGGGTACGCGATCGGCTAATATACACATTTGTGTAATATTTAGGTAGGTACCTACCTATGACAGAATAAGAAATGAGATGTATGATTGAAAGAGATATCGTGAGTAAATGCCCTTAGGTGGTTTGGCCACGTAGAAAGAATGAATGATGATCGACTGACGAAAAAAGTATATAAGGGTGATAAAAGAGGAACGAAAGGTAGAGGTCGGCCAAGGAAAAGTTAGCACGATCACATTAATTGAATTTTGAAAGATGGAGGTGTCAGAAGTAAGAATAATAGCAGAGCGTGTATGACACGATGCATGAACGTGAATGAAGCGAGAAATGTATGTCAAGATAGAGGAATCTAGTGTTCGGTCCTCTCTGCCTACCCCAAATAGGTAAACAGCGTGATGGTATGGTACCTATGACAATCGCGTGAATTACAATATGACTATAGATATATATTATAATTGTTGCTTGTTATGAAACGATCTTATATGTTTTGTGTATGTTAAATATTAATACATGAGATCCAACTGCCGATGTCTTGAGTATGTGTAAATGTAGGTATATGAATAGTTAAGCGGTGTTGAGGTGAGACATTCACGAAGACGTTGCTATATAAATCATTCAAAATTATTATTATTATTACTTTTATGTTTTATACTAAATACCTACTTGGAATTGACAAATTTACAGAAGGTACCTACAGTATTGCAGCTACAAATGTAATGAAATATCAATTTTATATGTAGGTATATTTAAAAATAAATAAATATATAAGTAGATAAAAATAATATTTGAAAAATAAGTATTTACCAAATAATTAAACCTGAATCGAAATTATAAAATATAATATGTTTTGTATTATATAATATATCTAGGTACATATAACTATCATAAACTATGTAGGTACGTATGTCAGGATAGTATAATGTGGAGTTCAGTCCTTTTTTTTCCTACCCCGAATGGGTAAACCACTTGATGGCATAATATTATGAAGATTAATTAGATAATCAAACTAAAGTCGATCAATGAGTCCTCGTGTCGTTTTCCATACAATTTGTATTGAATGTGGTCGTGACTAAATTCTTTTTTTGCAAAAAAATGAATTAAATACATTTCAATTGACAACTTAGACACATATAATAATCTCCTACTTATATATAAAAAACCGACATCTACATGAACGTAATCAATCAAAACTTTCAAATTGCTTTCAGGCTATAGATTATTTTTATGTGTTTAGTAATTTAATAGTAATGTTCATCATAAAAATATATTTAGGGATTGTCAATCTTTCAAGAAGACAAATATGCTCTTACTATTTACATATAGTTGAGAGTTGATGGTTGGCCACAACCCTCTCGTTTATTATTAAAACCTGGGTTACATATATAATAATTCGACGTGATTTTATGTTCAGTGAAAATTCTGACAAAAGTTGACCGATTTCGATGATTTTTGTTTCCATTGGAAAGGTGATATCTTCTGATTAGTCGCTTTATAAATTTCTTGAGGTGTGATAAAGGTAACCACTATCTAACGCACGATTTTTCAACTTCGGCTGTACGTTACGCGATCGGCTAATATACACATTTGTGTAATATTTAGGTACCTACCTATGACAGAATAAGAAATGAGATGTATGATTGAAAGAGATATCGTGAGTAAATGCCCTTAGATGGTTTAGCCACGTAGAAAGAATGAATGATGATCGACTGACGAAAAAAGTATATAAGGGTGATAAAAGAGGAACGAAAGGTAGAGGTCGGTCAAGGAAAAGTTAGCACGATCACATTAATTGAATTTTGAAAGATGGAGGTGTCAGAAGTAAGAATAATAGCAGAGCGTGTATGACACGATGCATGAACGTGAATGAAGCGAGAAATGTATGTCAAGATAGAGGAATCTAGTGTTCGGTCCTCTCTGCCTACCCCAAATAGGTAAACAGCGTGATGGTATGGTACCTATGACAATCGCGTGAATTACAATATGACTATAGATATACATATATTATAATTGTTGCTTGTTATGAAACGATCTTATATGTTTTGTGTATGTTAAATATTAATACATGAGATCCAACTGCCGATGTCTTGAGTATGTGTAAATGTAGGTATATGAATAGTTAAGCGGTGTTGAGGTGAGACATTCACGAAGACGTTGCTATATAAATCATTCAAAATTATTATTATTATTACTTTTATGTTTTATACTAAATACCTACTTGGAATTGACTAATTTACAGAAGGTACCTACAGTATTGCAGCTACAAATGTAATGAAATATCAATTTTATATGTAGGTATATTTAAAAATAAATAAATATATAAGTAGATAAAAATAATATTTGAAAAATAAGTATTTACCAAATAATTAAACCTGAATCGAAATTATAAAATATAATATGTTTTGTATTATATAATATATCTAGGTACATATAACTATCATAAACTATGTAGGTACGTATGTCAGGATAGTATAATGTGGAGTTCAGTCCTTTTTTTTCCTACCCCGAATGGGTAAACCACTTGATGGCATAATATTATGAAGATTAATTAGATAATCAAACTAAAGTCGATCAATGAGTCCTCGTGTCGTTTTCCATACAATTTGTATTGAATGTGGTCGTGACTAAATTCTTTTTTTGCAAAAAAATGAAGTAAATACATTTCAATTGACAACTTAGACACATATAATAATCTCCTACTTATATATAAAAAACCGACATCTACATGAACGTAATCAATCAAAACTTTCAAATTGCTTTCAGGCTATAGATTATTTTTATGTGTTTAGTAATTTAATAGTAATGTTCATCATAAAAATATATTTAGGGATTGTCAATCTTTCAAGAAGACAAATATGCTCTTACTATTTACATATAGTTGAGAGTTGATGGTTGGCCACAACCCTCTCGTTTATTATTAAAACCTGGGTTACATATATAATAATTCGACGTGATTTTATGTTCAGTGAAAATTCTGACAAAAGTTGACCGATTTCGATGATTTTTGTTTCCATTGGAAAGGTGATATCTTCTGATTAGTCGCTTTATAAATTTCTTGAGGTGTGATAAAGGTAACCACTATCTAACGCACGATTTTTCAACTTCGGCTGTACGTTACGCGATCGGCTAATATACACATTTGTGTAATATTTAGGTACCTACCTATGACAGAATAAGAAATGAGATGTATGATTGAAAGAGATATCGTGAGTAAATGCCCTTAGATGGTTTAGCCACGTAGAAAGAATGAATGATGATCGACTGACGAAAAAAGTATATAAGGGTGATAAAAGAGGAACGAAAGGTAGAGGTCGGTCAAGGAAAAGTTAGCACGATCACATTAATTGAATTTTGAAAGATGGAGGTGTCAGAAGTAAGAATAATAGCAGAGCGTGTATGACACGATGCATGAACGTGAATGAAGCGAGAAATGTATGTCAAGATAGAGGAATCTAGTGTTCGGTCCTCTCTGCCTACCCCAAATAGGTAAACAGCGTGATGGTATGGTACCTATGACAATCGCGTGAATTACAATATGACTATAGATATACATATATTATAATTGTTGCTTGTTATGAAACGATCTTATATGTTTTGTGTATGTTAAATATTAATACATGAGATCCAACTGCCGATGTCTTGAGTATGTGTAAATGTAGGTATATGAATAGTTAAGCGGTGTTGAGGTGAGACATTCACGAAGACGTTGCTATATAAATCATTCAAAATTATTATTATTATTACTTTTATGTTTTATACTAAATACCTACTTGGAATTGACAAATTTACAGAAGGTACCTACAGTATTGCAGCTACAAATGTAATGAAATATCAATTTTATATGTAGGTATATTTAAAAATAAATAAATATATAAGTAGATAAAAATAATATTTGAAAAATAAGTATTTACCAAATAATTAAACCTGAATCGAAATTATAAAATATAATATGTTTTGTATTATATAATATATCTAGGTACATATAACTATCATAAACTATGTAGGTACGTATGTCAGGATAGTATAATGTGGAGTTCAGTCCTTTTTTTTCCTACCCCGAATGGGTAAACCACTTGATGGCATAATATTATGAAGATTAATTAGATAATCAAACTAAAGTCGATCAATGAGTCCTCGTGTCGTTTTCCATACAATTTGTATTGAATGTGGTCGTGACTAAATTCTTTTTTTGCAAAAAAATGAAGTAAATACATTTCAATTGACAACTTAGACACATATAATAATCTCCTACTTATATATAAAAAACCGACATCTACATGAACGTAATCAATCAAAACTTTCAAATTGCTTTCAGGCTATAGATTATTTTTATGTGTTTAGTAATTTAATAGTAATGTTCATCATAAAAATATATTTAGGGATTGATTGTCAATCTTTCAAGAAGACAAATATGCTCTTACTATTTACATATAGTTGAGAGTTGATGGTTGGCCACAACCCTCTCGTTTATTATTAAAACCTGGGTTACATATAATAATTCGACGTGATTTTATGTTCAGTGAAAATTCTGACAAAAGTTGACCGATTTCGATGATTTTTGTTTCCATTGGAAAGGTGATATCTTCTGATTAGTCGCTTTATAAATTTCTTGAGGTGTGATAAAGGTAACCACTATCTAACGCACGATTTTTCAACTTCGGCTGTACGGTACGCGATCGGCTAATATACACATTTGTGTAATATTTAGGTAGGTACCTACCTATGACAGAATAAGAAATGAGATGTATGATTGAAAGAGATATCGTGAGTAAATGCCCTTAGGTGGTTTGGCCACGTAGAAAGAATGAATGATGATCGACTGACGAAAAAAGTATATAAGGGTGATAAAAGAGGAACGAAAGGTAGAGGTCGGCCAAGGAAAAGTTGGCACGATCACATTAATGGAATTTTGAAAGATGGAGGTGTCAGAAGTAAGAATAATAGCAGAGCGTGTATGACACGATGCATGAACGTGAATGAAGCGAGAAATGTATGTCAAGATAGAGGAATCTAGTGTTCGGTCCTCTCTGCCTACCCCAAATAGGTAAACAGCGTGATGGTATGGTACCTATGACAATCGCGTGAATTACAATATGACTTTAGATATATATTATAATTGTTGCTTGTTATGAAACGATCTTATATGTTTTGTGTATGTTAAATATTAATACATGAGATCCAACTGCCGATGTCTTGAATATGTGTAAATGTAGGTATATGAATAGTTAAGCGGTGTTGAGGTGAGACATTCACGAAGACGTTGCTATATAAATCATTCAAAATTATTATTATTATTACTTTTATGTTTTATACTAAATACCTACTTGGAATTGACTAATTTACAGAAGGTACCTACAGTATTGCAGCTACAAATGTAATGAAATATCAATTTTATATGTAGGTATATTTAAAAATAAATAAATATATAAGTAGATAAAAATAATATTTGAAAAATAAGTATTTACCAAATAATTAAACCTGAATCGAAATTATAAAATATAATATGTTTTGTATTATATAATATATCTAGGTACATATAACTATCATAAACTATGTAGGTACGTATGTCAGGATAGTATAATGTGGAGTTCAGTCCTTTTTTTTCCTACCCCGAATGGGTAAACCACTTGATGGCATAATATTATGAAGATTAATTAGATAATCAAACTCAAGTCGATCAATGAGTCCTCGTGTCGTTTTCCATACAATTTGTATTGAATGTGGTCGTGACTAAATTCTTTTTTTGCAAAAAAATGAAGTAAATACATTTCAATTGACAACTTAGACACATATAATAATCTCCTACTTATATATAAAAAACCGACATCTACATGAACGTAATCAATCAAAACTTTCAAATTGCTTTCAGGCTATAGATTATTTTTATGTGTTTAGTAATTTAATAGTAATGTTCATCATAAAAATATATTTAGGGATTGTCAATCTTTCAAGAAGACAAATATGCTCTTACTATTTACATATAGTTGAGAGTTGATGGTTGGCCACAACCCTCTCGTTTATTATTAAAACCTGGGTTACATATATAATAATTCGACGTGATTTTATGTTCAGTGAAAATTCTGACAAAAGTTGACCGATTTCGATGATTTTTGTTTCCATTGGAAAGGTGATATCTTCTGATTAGTCGCTTTATAAATTTCTTGAGGTGTGATAAAGGTAACCACTATCTAACGCACGATTTTTCAACTTCGGCTGTACGTTACGCGATCGGCTAATATACACATTTGTGTAATATTTAGGTACCTACCTATGACAGAATAAGAAATGAGATGTATGATTGAAAGAGATATCGTGAGTAAATGCCCTTAGATGGTTTAGCCACGTAGAAAGAATGAATGATGATCGACTGACGAAAAAAGTATATAAGGGTGATAAAAGAGGAACGAAAGGTAGAGGTCGGTCAAGGAAAAGTTAGCACGATCACATTAATTGAATTTTGAAAGATGGAGGTGTCAGAAGTAAGAATAATAGCAGAGCGTGTATGACACGATGCATGAACGTGAATGAAGCGAGAAATGTATGTCAAGATAGAGGAATCTAGTGTTCGGTCCTCTCTGCCTACCCCAAATAGGTAAACAGCGTGATGGTATGGTACCTATGACAATCGCGTGAATTACAATATGACTATAGATATACATATATTATAATTGTTGCTTGTTATGAAACGATCTTATATGTTTTGTGTATGTTAAATATTAATACATGAGATCCAACTGCCGATGTCTTGAGTATGTGTAAATGTAGGTATATGAATAGTTAAGCGGTGTTGAGGTGAGACATTCACGAAGACGTTGCTATATAAATCATTCAAAATTATTATTATTATTACTTTTATGTTTTATACTAAATACCTACTTGGAATTGACTAATTTACAGAAGGTACCTACAGTATTGCAGCTACAAATGTAATGAAATATCAATTTTATATGTAGGTATATTTAAAAATAAATAAATATATAAGTAGATAAAAATAATATTTGAAAAATAAGTATTTACCAAATAATTAAACCTGAATCGAAATTATAAAATATAATATGTTTTGTATTATATAATATATCTAGGTACATATAACTATCATAAACTATGTAGGTACGTATGTCAGGATAGTATAATGTGGAGTTCAGTCCTTTTTTTTCCTACCCCGAATGGGTAAACCACTTGATGGCATAATATTATGAAGATTAATTAGATAATCAAACTAAAGTCGATCAATGAGTCCTCGTGTCGTTTTCCATACAATTTGTATTGAATGTGGTCGTGACTAAATTCTTTTTTTGCAAAAAAATGAAGTAAATACATTTCAATTGACAACTTAGACACATATAATAATCTCCTACTTATATATAAAAAACCGACATCTACATGAACGTAATCAATCAAAACTTTCAAATTGCTTTCAGGCTATAGATTATTTTTATGTGTTTAGTAATTTAATAGTAATGTTCATCATAAAAATATATTTAGGGATTGTCAATCTTTCAAGAAGACAAATATGCTCTTACTATTTACATATAGTTGAGAGTTGATGGTTGGCCACAACCCTCTCGTTTATTATTAAAACCTGGGTTACATATATAATAATTCGACGTGATTTTATGTTCAGTGAAAATTCTGACAAAAGTTGACCGATTTCGATGATTTTTGTTTCCATTGGAAAGGTGATATCTTCTGATTAGTCGCTTTATAAATTTCTTGAGGTGTGATAAAGGTAACCACTATCTAACGCACGATTTTTCAACTTCGGCTGTACGTTACGCGATCGGCTAATATACACATTTGTGTAATATTTAGGTACCTACCTATGACAGAATAAGAAATGAGATGTATGATTGAAAGAGATATCGTGAGTAAATGCCCTTAGATGGTTTAGCCACGTAGAAAGAATGAATGATGATCGACTGACGAAAAAAGTATATAAGGGTGATAAAAGAGGAACGAAAGGTAGAGGTCGGTCAAGGAAAAGTTAGCACGATCACATTAATTGAATTTTGAAAGATGGAGGTGTCAGAAGTAAGAATAATAGCAGAGCGTGTATGACACGATGCATGAACGTGAATGAAGCGAGAAATGTATGTCAAGATAGAGGAATCTAGTGTTCGGTCCTCTCTGCCTACCCCAAATAGGTAAACAGCGTGATGGTATGGTACCTATGACAATCGCGTGAATTACAATATGACTATAGATATACATATATTATAATTGTTGCTTGTTATGAAACGATCTTATATGTTTTGTGTATGTTAAATATTAATACATGAGATCCAACTGCCGATGTCTTGAGTATGTGTAAATGTAGGTATATGAATAGTTAAGCGGTGTTGAGGTGAGACATTCACGAAGACGTTGCTATATAAATCATTCAAAATTATTATTATTATTACTTTTATGTTTTATACTAAATACCTACTTGGAATTGACTAATTTACAGAAGGTACCTACAGTATTGCAGCTACAAATGTAATGAAATATCAATTTTATATGTAGGTATATTTAAAAATAAATAAATATATAAGTAGATAAAAATAATATTTGAAAAATAAGTATTTACCAAATAATTAAACCTGAATCGAAATTATAAAATATAATATGTTTTGTATTATATAATATATCTAGGTACATATAACTATCATAAACTATGTAGGTACGTATGTCAGGATAGTATAATGTGGAGTTCAGTCCTTTTTTTTCCTACCCCGAATGGGTAAACCACTTGATGGCATAATATTATGAAGATTAATTAGATAATCAAACTAAAGTCGATCAATGAGTCCTCGTGTCGTTTTCCATACAATTTGTATTGAATGTGGTCGTGACTAAATTCTTTTTTTGCAAAAAAATGAAGTAAATACATTTCAATTGACAACTTAGACACATATAATAATCTCCTACTTATATATAAAAAACCGACATCTACATGAACGTAATCAATCAAAACTTTCAAATTGCTTTCAGGCTATAGATTATTTTTATGTGTTTAGTAATTTAATAGTAATGTTCATCATAAAAATATATTTCGGGATTGTCAATCTTTCAAGAAGACAAATATGCTCTTACTATTTACATATAGTTGAGAGTTGATGGTTGGCCACAACCCTCTCGTTTATTATTAAAACCTGGGTTACATATAATAATTCGACGTGATTTTATGTTCAGTGAAAATTATGACAAAAGTTGACCGATTTCGATGATTTTTGTTTCCATTGGAAAGGTGATATCTTCTGATTAGTCGCTTTATAAATTTCTTGAGGTGTGATAAAGGTAACCACTATCTAACGCACGATTTTTCAACTTCGGCTGTACGGTACGCAATCGGCTAATATACACATTTGTGTAATATTTAGGTAGGTACCTACCTATGACAGAATAAGAAATGAGATGTATGATTGAAAGAGATATCGTGAGTAAATGCCCTTAGGTGGTTTGGCCACGTAGAAAGAATGAATGATGATCGACTGACGAAAAAAGTATATAAGGGTGATAAAAGAGGAACGAAAGGTAGAGGTCGGCCAAGGAAAAGTTGGCACGATCACATTAATGGAATTTTGAAAGATGGAGGTGTCAGAAGTAAGAATAATAGCAGAGCGTGTATGACACGATGCATGAACGTGAATGAAGCGAGAAATGTATGTCAAGATAGAGGAATCTAGTGTTCGGTCCTCTCTGCCTACCCCAAATAGGTAAACGGCGTAAAGGTATGGTACCTATGACAATCGCGTGAATTACAATATGACTATAGATATATATTATAACTGTTGCTTGTTGTGAAATGATCTTATATGTTTTGTGTAGGTTAAATGTAAATACATGAGATCCAACTGCCGATGTCTTGAGTATGTGTAAATGTAGGTATATGAATACCTACTTGGATTTGACTAATTTACAGTACCAAATTAAATTGGTCATAATTAAAGAATTTTTTAGCGTAATTTTACATCAATTTCTCAACAGGTAGGTATCACGTAGAGAGTGCACACAACTAGTTTCGAATATTGCAATAATTTATCTTTTTAATAAGTATTTCATCATAAAAACAGGTTTTATTTGAAATACTATGAAAATGTAGTTCTGAAGCATTTTTGTATATATATATATACTCTTCGGACTGGTCGCGCCACTTGGCGTTTACACACAAGAAGTATTTTTTTATACGGAAAGAATACACGCGGTCCAGAGATAAGTATGCTGTTATTGTAATATGCGGACTTGACGTAAGGTCCGCATTTTCGCATATATTCATACTCTTCGGACTGGTGGCGCCACGTGGTGTTTACACGCATGAACTAAAAGTTTAGCATGTGTTAACTTTTTATGACAAAAATACCGAATTTGGGGACCCCAATACCAAAATCTCAAGATTTCTCCAATAGACTATTTAGAATGCGAGGATTCTAACGGTACATTTGACGCGTTGCTTAATTATTATGCGGACGTCCTCACTTTGAGGTCTGTCCGCACAATCGTGGTTTTTGTCACGGCAAGGTCCGCACTTTATTGCAGCCGCGAACACACACACACACACACACACACACACACACACACACACACACACACACACACACACACAGACACACGAAATGTTCTACTCCGAATTCTGAGTAAATCCGTGTATGGAACATATATGCTTCGAAGCCTCTAAGTTGGTGTTTTTTGACTTCAAAGTTGGAAAAGCCGTGAAAAAAGTAGACCTCTCCATACAATTCTCGCTTGATACATTGTCGATATGTTAAGAGAACAAAGTTCTCCTGAACAAATCGACAGTTGGATAACAAATTAGAATGTTTATTATGCGTTCCAAGTTCCAGGTTCCAGGTTCTTCCAAGTTCCAGGTTCCAGATTCTTCCAAGTTCCAGGTTCCAGGTTCGTCCAAGTTCTAAGTTCCAGGTTCTTCGAAGTTCTAAGTTCCAGGTTCTTCCAAGTTCCAAGTTCCAGGTTCTTCCAAGTACCAAGTTCCAGGTTCTTCCAAGTTCTAGGTTCTTCCAAGTTCCTCCAAGTTCCAGGTTCTTCCAAGTTCCTCCAAGTTCCAGGTTCTTCCAGGTTCCTCCAAAATCCAGTTTCTTCCAAGTTCCAGGTTCTTCCATGTTCCAGGTTCTTCCAAGTTCCAGGTTCCAGGTTCTTCCAAGTTCCAAGTTCCAGGTTCTTCCAAGTTCCAAGTTCCAGGTTCTTCCAAGTTCTAGGTTCTTCCAAGTTCCTCCAAGTTCCAGGTTCTTCCAAGTTCCAGGTTCTTCCAAGTTCCAGGTTCTTCCAAGTTCCAGGTCTTTCAAGTTCCAGGTTCTTCCAAGTTCCAGGTTCTTCCAAGTTCCAGGTTCTTCCATGTTCCAGGTTCCAGGTTCCAGGTTCTTCCAAGTTCCAGGTTCCAGATTCTTCCAAGTTCCAGGTTCCAGGTTCTTCCAAGTTCCATGTTCCAGGTTCTTCCAAGTTCCAGGTTCCAGGTTCTTCCAAGTTCCATGTTCCAGGTTCTTCCAAGTTCCATGTTCCAGGTTCTTCCATGTTCCAGGTTCCAGGTTCTTCCAAGTTCCATGTTCCAGATTCTTCCAAGTTCCAGGTTCCAGGTTCTTCCAAGTTCCATGTTCCAGGTTCTTCCATGTTCTAAGTTCCAGGTTCTTCCAAGTTCCAGGTTCTTCCAAGTTCCAGGTTCTTCCAAATTCCAGGTTCTTCCAAGTTCCAGGTTCTTCCAAGTTCCAGGTTCTTCCAAGTTCCAGGTTCCAAGTTCCAAGTTCCAAGTCAATTCCTTAGAAACTGCACTAACCAATGTCCCTAACAACAGTGATCTTATTTTAATAGGTGATATGAACATAGATATTCTTAAAAAAAATTCCACCCAAACATCAGAATATTTAGACCTCATGACGTACTTTGGACTGAAGTCCTATATTAATATTGCAACACGAGTGTCTTCACATTCAATGACTTGTATTGACCATGCCATGATAAGAACAACAAAAAATACACGCGCGGCAATTTACACCACAACTATTACAGATCATTATTCAACTATAATAGGTATATCAAACCAAATCCCTAATAATACTAAATCTTTATATTTTTCACAATTTAGAACTGATTTTGTCCAATTACAACAACAGACGCAAGAAGAAAAGTGGGAGTCTGTATATTGTACTGCGGATGTCAACATCGCTTTCAACAATTTCTATAGTTTACTAGTTGCATGTAACACATGAGATCAAACTGTCAACAGCGATAGTATGTATAGTTGAAGAATAAGTACCAAACCCATAAATACAAATTATTTATTATTTTATGATATGTAGTTTTCTATACAACACATGTACCTAGGTAGTCAAGTGAAGTATCAAACTATTAAGTCTTCTTTGATATTGTGTATAGGTGACTACCATACAAATTGTATGAAGCGATGTCGTCACTAAATTCAATTTTTATAACTAGTTGCATGTAACACATGAGATCCAACTGTCGATAGCGATAGTATGTATTTTGTTAATTTTGTCGACGGATAATTCGTGGTGAAACTCCATTATACTAGGTATAAATGAAAACACTAATTAGTTTTAGTTTCACTATTTAATTTTAACACTGGCACTGACCGGTATCGATCTGAAGATCATCGTCAGAGTGCGCGAAAATGAAAGTAAACAGAGTTTAAATAGATATGACTGAAATATTGGTACACAACCTTTTTTTTTTTTTTTTGTAAAGTTCTATCAGTTCGATTAGTATTGCCAGAAAGAACTGATGAAGAAAACTGGCAAACAAAACAGTATGGTAAATATGTGTGATGTATACAAAGTTTAGTAATGTTGAAGTAGAAAGAAAAAACTGATTTTACATTATACAATATAGAAACGAATTAAAAGAAATATAAATATTATTGAGTATCCAGAGGTTGTGTATCCATGTAGTGAAGACCAAATGTGTGCAGGTATCTGAAACAAAGAGAGTGGCCGGCAGTAAAATTCTTTATATCGAAAGTAAACAAACAATAAAGGATAAGTGTTGGAATAACCCCACATTAACTGCATATAATGTAGATTGTTTAAAATATCGGTTTTAATAACGGTGAAGGGGAGAAGTCTGTCTGTAAATTTATCAAAGTTTTGCTGTTATCACATTTCAAACGATTTATTTCTAAGATCGTTTGGAGATCTTAGAAATAAATCGTTTGAAATGTGATAACAGCAAAACTTTGATAAATTTACAGACAGACTTCTCCCCTTCACCGTTATTAAAACCGATATTTTAAACAATCTACATTATATGCAGTTAATGTGGGGTTATTCCAACACTTATCCTTTATTGTTTGTTTACTTTCGATATAAAGAATTTTACTGCCGGCCACTCTCTTTGTTTCAGATACCTGCACACATTTGGTCTTCACTACATGGATACACAACCTCTGGATACTCAATAATATTTATATTTCTTTTAATTCGTTTCTATATTGTATAATGTAAAATCAGTTTTTTCTTTCTACTTCAACATTACTAAACTTTGTATACATCACACATATTTACCATACTGTTTTGTTTGCCAGTTTTCTTCATCAGTTCTTTCTGGCAATACTAATCGAACTGATAGAACTTTACAAAAAAAAAAAAAAAGGTTGTGTACCAATATTTCAGTCATATCTATTTAAACTCTGTTTACTTTCATTTTCGCGCACTCTGACGATGATCTTCAGATCGATACCGGTCAGTGCCAGTGTTAAAATTAAATAGTGAAACTAAAACTAATTAGTGTTTTCATTTATACCTAGATAGTATGTATAGTTGAAGAATATGTACCAAACTATAAACCCATAGATACAAATTATTGAATATTTTTCAGATATTTTGTTTTCTATACAACATATGTAGGTATGTATGTCAAGATAGGATAGTATGGAGGAAGATCCTTTTTCCAACCCAGAATATGCAAATAGCATGATGGTATGTATGTATGTTTGGAGATGAAGTATCAAACTATTAAGTCTTCTTACATATTGTGTATAGGCGACTGCCATACAAAATGTATGAAGCGATGTCGTCACTAAATTCAATTTTTAAAAAAATTGTTAAAAAAAAATTGAGATCTTCTACTACAATGTTAATATTTTTTATAGAAAATTAAATTATCTAGTTGGGGTGTTTCGGCTTTTTTCGATAATTGTAAAAGTTTTGGAAATATAGGCAGTTAAACTCATAAATTTATCATAAAAAAATACTTTTCTTAATAAAAAATGTTTGAGAAACCCTGGAATTTTTATGAAAAAACTAATTTGAGATTTTGTATTTGTCTATGTTTATACCAATTTTCAGCGTTCTAGCTTTTATGGAAAAATAAAATAAAAATTCAAAAGTTGATAACCCCTGACTGAAACAAAAATTCAAAATTCCGGGTATAAAAGTTTTGTAGGCCTGTAACTGTTTATATATTCTGAAATTTTAGGCTCTTTAAATTGAGCGGATCAAAAGTTATAATGGGGGGACGAACACACACACACACACACAGACATACACACACACACACAGACACACACACACACAGACACACGAAATGTTCTACTCCGAATTCTGAGTAAATCCGTGTATGGAACATATATTCTGCGAAGCCTCTAAGTTGGTGTTTTTTGACTTCAAAGATGGAAAAGCCGTGAAAAAAGTAGACCTCTCCATACAATTCTCGCGTATTCTGGCTTGATACATTGTCGATATGTTGAGAACAAAGTTCTCCTGAACAAATCGACAGTTGGATTATCCATATATATATATATATATATATATATATATATATATATATATATATATATATATATATATATATATATATATATATATATATAGATCCCACTACATTTTTTGCGTCCGCCAAATATCCGACAGATCGGCGTCCACCACTTCTACTTATTATTTTAGGTTTATGTCAGTGAATTTAGAGCTATTTGTTGCTCACAATCATTGTAGCCATAAGGTTTTTCTTGTAAATTGAAAAATATAAATATTCAGTTTTATCCTATTTTGGTACGTTTGACACGTCATTTTCATACTTGCGTCCATGTGTATATTTTTTGTATATTTTACAAATATCTTCCTATAGTTTTCACGTCCATTTTTTTATCTTTATTACTGCGTCCGGTGTATATTTTTTGTATATTTTATATATTTCTTCATATAGTTTTCACGTCCATTTTTCTATCTTTATTACTACTTCCGGTGTATATTAAAAACTTTCCTATGCATAATTGACATCATACTTGCGTCCATGTGTATATTTTTCGATATTTTATATATTTCGTATATTTTATATAGTTTTCACGTCCATTTGTTCCAGCTTTATTACTACGCCTTCTGTACACAGGCGATTTCTTAGTGTGTACATAAGTGCACTACACTGCCTTCTAAAATTAATAAATATATATTATATCCAAAAAACTTATTCAAAACACTTGCCAAAATACGTTATAATGGTACCTAGTAACTTTGTTAGTAGATGCGTGTTTGTATATAGCGCCAAAATTCGTATATTATAGGATTGTGTGCATAATTTATATGAACGTAATTTTTCTACATATTATCTCATAGTAATACGAAATTTTGCCGATCCGTGATTGTGAGCGACACAGATAGCGCTTCATTGGTATGTGTTAGAAAAGGACAGAACACTGTCCCGGTCCGTGCTTTGCTCCAGACATGCGTATTGAAGACATAAATACTGTCCATAATGAGTTGTTAACATCAACATGCGTACTAACAACATTTTACTTATTATTTGTAAGGATTATTTTACATTAACTTACGTACAATGTTATGACAAACATCTGTGGTGTGATGGTGAAGTTTGTCCGAATGTTCATTAGTGTCAGAGTAAAATTAAAAACATCTTTTGTAATATCAATAAGGATATTAAAAAAAATATATCAATTAAATTGCTCGTTCTATATTATAGGGATGTTTATTTCAATGTCGATGGACTGATATTATCAATTTAACAACTATGTTTTTTTAAATACCTACGATGTTTAGAAACATATTGTGAATTATTGTTCAATTTATTGACAGCTTACTGTTGAGTCCGACGGTGTTTTTATACGCAGTTTTGAAGAAAACTACATTATTATAACATAAGACCATCTCAATATTTTTTCAACGATGTTACACCAACAAACATTTGATCTCCTCTATCGTAGAGTTTTATACAATCGTGTAATCGAAAGGCATGCACAAATTTAAGAGCGTTGAATTTTTTTTTAAATTTTCATATAGATATCAACCGGGAGTATAACATCTAGGATTTTATGAATCTTTTATATATTTTGAAGTACTCGTATATTATACAAATAACAAAAGTTTTTATTTGATTTTTTTGTTGTGATATATTTAGTCAAAAGATAATTTTGTGTTAAAAAATGTTGGGGAAATTCATTATTTAAATATTATATAAAACACACTACATAGGTACCTACTTTGTTTAATGTCACTATTTATTAGATGAAGTACTTACGTACTAGGTACATCATATAAATTTAATATGTACCCAAACATTATTTCTTTCAAAATAAATTATAGAATAAAACAAAATTCAAAGGCTCGCCATTGAAAAAATATATATAAAATTTAAAAATAATAATAAATACTTCCTTGCACCCTGTGCATGTGGCCATTTCATTGCTATTCGACAATTTCATCTAATTTATTTACCTAGTGTTTCCAGCCCCGATAAGCAAGAGTTACGTGAGAAATAATTTTAAATAAATTTATAAACATGAATGTAGATACCTACATAATATATTATAATATTGTGTATAGGCGACTGCCATAGAAATCGTATGAAGCAATGTCGTCACTAAATTCAATTTATGTAAATTTGAGATGTACTACTACAATGTTACTATGTTTTATAGAAAATTAAATTATCTATTTGGATTGTTTCGGTTTTTTTTCGATATTATTAAAAACTTAGGAAATATAGGCAGTTAAACACATAAATTTAAAAAAATGTTTTTCTTAATAAAAAATGTTTGAGAAACTCTGGAATTTTTTTGAAAAAACTCGTTTGAGATTTTGTATTTGTCTATGTTCGTACCAATTTTCAGCGTTCAAGCTTTTATGGTTTCTGAGATATATGGAAAAATAAAGTAAAAATTCAAAAGTTGATAACCCCTGACTGAAACAAAAATTCAAAATTCTGAGTATAAAAGTTTTGTAGGCCTATAACTATTTATGTATTCTGAAGTTTTGGGCTCTGTAAATTGAGCAGATCAAAAGTTATAAGGGGAGACGGACACTCACACACACACACCCTCACACACACACACCCTCACACACACACACATGCACGCACGCACGCACGCATGCACGCACGCACGCACAAGCACACGCATACGCACACAAAACTCACACGAAATATTTTACTCCGAATTCTGAGTAAATCCGTGTATGGAACATATATGCTGTGAAGCCACTATGTTGGTGTTTTATGACTTGGAAAAGCCGTGAAAAAAGTAGACCCTGCATACAATTCTCGCGTATCCTGGCTTGAAACATTGTCGATATGTTAAGAGAACAAAGTTCTCTTAAACAAATCGACAGTTGAAATATGTAATTAAGATAAACGCAAAAAAACAATAAGAAACTAGTTGCATGTAATACATGAGATCCAACTATCGATAACGATAGTATGTTAGTTGAAGAATAAGTACCAAACTATAAACCCATAAATCCAAATTATTGAATATTTTAAGATATTTTGTTTTCTATACAACAGATGTAGGTATGTATGTCTAGATAGGACAGGATGGAGGTCAGTCCTTTTTTCTAACCAGAATATGAAAACAGCATGATGGTATGATGGACGACATTATATAGAATATGATATTTGCTGCGAAGCCTCTAAGTTTGTGTTTTTTGCATGCAATAAGTCCACTATGGTAGGTATACAAAATGTTCCTAATACGCGCATCTT
>OY754988.1:9266894-9541894 GCA_963576475.1 Molanna angustata
TTTATTTATTCATTCATTTGTTTATTTACTTATTTATTTATTAATTGACTTATTTATTTATTTATTTATTTATTGATTTTTTTTATTTACATATTTAATTATTTACTTATTTATTTTTATTGGTTTATGCACAGCGATTGCTCAAATGCGAGGTTTCCAAGCAACCGTAGTTTCATAGGCTGTGCCCTTATTATTTACAATCGATAAGACACCTAACATTGGAAACGTCAGGATCCCAAAATACCAATTATATAAAGAAATTTATATTGCCAAAGAACCGATTTACTATGATCATGATTGTAGCATAATAAATCAAGTGAAATTAATAACCCTCTGGCATACGTAAGTCTTGAGACTTTCAATAAATTACTTAACTGTTTCATTTCATATAGCCGACATTTCAGCAAGAGCGCCTTAAAAATCTTGGTTATAATATTCTTCTTCGATGGCGCTACAGCCCAAATTGAGCATTGGCCTGCGTTAACTTTCGCTTCCACCCCCATCCTGTCCTCTGCCCCTCTCCTGGAGAAGTTGAGCCGCATCCTTTCTGATATAATATAGAGTTTTGTAAAATTGCATTATTATGATTGTTGTTCTTTACACAACAATAAAATAGTTATTTTATGCGATGTTTTGTTGTTAAATATATGTATTTATATTAGTCACGTATCGTGTTATCAATCTGATTAAATAAAATGATAATTTTTAACACACAACACATAAATTGATGTGTCAGTCGGTTTTCCCATTAATTGTTGACAGTAGCGTCTAGTACCAGCTTATCTTTACTACATTCTTTAGTTAGGTTTAAGTTTGTTTACAATTTATTAACTTTCTATCGGATCAAAATGTATAAGTGGCACACACACTTGTGCGCACGCATGCACGCACGCACACACATAGACACACTTAATGATCTACTCCGAATCCTGAGTTAATCCATACACAGAACATATATGCTGTGAAGCCTGTAAGTTGGTGTTTTTTGACTTCAATGTTGTAAAACCATGAAAAATATAGACTTGGACACATAAATCCGCGTATCATGGCTTGATACTATGTCGATATGTTAAGAGAAATAAATTCTCTATTTCAAATCGACAGTTGGATTAGCTGCGGCTCTAATAGTTTTTACAATAGTTTTGAAAAAATGAATAATACAATAAAATGTCAGACAATAATCAATAATATCCAGTCAATTGAATTGAAAAAACGTAACCTTCGACTATGTTGTTATCATATGATTTATTAATATTTTATCAGAATTAATTGGTGGAAAAACAAGAAAGGCCCCAATATTAGATTAATGAATCAGCTGATTGGGTTTTTCTAAATTATGTTATATGTAAAGGAAAATTCTAAACACACAGCGTTGCCCGTGCACGTATTTCCTTTTCCATGTTCAATAGAGGGCAAGTACTGCCTCGAATTACGCACGTGTTCGTTACGTTACTTCACATACAAACTCGTGTTCAATTCAAGGAGTGGAGTAGAACATTTTATGTGAGTTTTGTGTGTGTGTCTGTGTGTCCCCCCCTTATAACTTTTGATCTGCTCAATTTACAGGACCCAAAATTTCAGAATATATAAATAATTATAGACCTACAAAACTTTTATACTCAGAATTGAGCATTTTTGTTTCAGTCAGGGGTTATCAACTTTTGAAATTTTGGTTTATTTTTCCATATACCTACCTCAGAAACTATAAAAGCTAGAACGCTGGAAATTGGTATAAACATAGACAAATACAAAATCTCAAATTGGTTTTTTCAAAAAATTCCAGAGTATCTCAAACATTTTTTATTAAGAAAAATATTTTTTTATGATAAATTTATGAGCTTAACTGCCTATATTTACATTTTTTTTTAAAATATCGATAAAAGCCTAAACACCCCAACTAGATAATTTAATTTTTTATAATAAATATGAATATTGTAGGAGTACATCTCAATTTTTTTTAACAATTTTTATAAAAATTGAATTGAGTGACGACATCGCTTCATACAATTTGTATGGCAGTCGCCTATACACAATATGTAAGAAGACTTAATAGTTTGATACTTAATCTCCGAACATACACACAGAACCATCATGCTGTTTTCATATTCCGGGTAGGAAAATAGGGCTGACCTCTATACTGTCCTATCTTGACATACATACCAACATGTGTTAATATATTGATAATAGTGTTAATATATTGACCGATCTGAACTTTTACATGTTTCGGTATGTATGTAGAACAAATATCAGAAAGAATGCTACAATTCCACGCGTATGTGATTCTCATAACACGTTGTTCTCAGCCGGGGCGGGGTGGACATCTTCAATGTGAAATATGATAAGTTTCGTCGCGAAATATTGAAGGTGATACGCTCCTAATTTTCCTCCCTCGTACCCTCCTATCCACCCCAAACAAATTGTATATGTGCATGTGTGTGTGTGTGTGTGTGTGTGTGTGTGTGTGTGTGTGTGTGTGTGTGTGTGTGTGTGTGTGTGTGTGTGTGTGTGTGTGTGTGTGTGTGTGTGTGTGTGTGTGTGTGTGTGTGTGTGTGTGTGTGTGTGTGTGTGTGTGTGTGTGTAACATGAGTTGTTTACAGTATTTTCTTGTTATTGATGGAAAGCTTATTATTGGCTCTGAAGTCTATGTTAAAATTTGTATTATAAAAAATGTAAATGAGCTGTTGGCTTCCCAAATAAATAAATAAATATTCAATAATTTGGATTTATGGGTTTATAGTATTCTTATTCTTCAACTATACATACTATCGCTATCGAAGTTGGATCTCATGTGTTACATGCAACTAGTAATATACCTACACGCTACACAAACTGGTTCGAGGATTGTCTTTACAATGCATCTTATTATAAGACAAACAAACTTTAAAACATTTCTTTTTTTATTATATTAATTTCAAAGAAGAAAACTTGATTTTATATTATTTTATTTGATTTGTGACTCAAGTCAAATAATATTGTTACTGAGTATATACGTTGAGAAGACCACAGAGCAAATTTTAATGTCAAACTGCTACATAACATAAATGACAACAACGGGTGTGCATATTATGATAGAAATAATATTAGAATAATAACAAATCAAAATTTACTGTATCAGTTTATACTTTTGTGTTTAAGATATTGGTAACTACGTAATATTGTAATTAACTGTGTTGTGATGTCTGGTGTCCGTTCTAATATATTTTTGGAAAAGACAAAATAACTATGTAAAACCGAAATATCAAATATTTGGCTTGGTAAAATTGTAAACTGCTAGCCCTAGAACAGGGTTACCTAGTTGAGCAGCAGTAATCTTCATAATAGTCTTTGTGATAAAGGTGTGAAAAATAATTAGTAAAGTAGAAATAGAGGAAAAACGCGTATACCACCTGGCCGCGGATTAGCAACCTCAAAATTGACCTTCTAAATCCGTTCAAAGAGTAGTTATTGAAAAGATATATCTACTGTGATGATAATTGTACAAATAGCATTTGAAAGTGAAACATAATCGAATTGGTTAAAATTAGCGTCAGCAGACATTTGTGAATGTTAACAGTTAACATAGTAGATACTATGTTAATTATTATGGCACCAACCCATTATGTCATATTGAATGTCTGTATGTACGTTATGTCGAATATAACAAAGTTTCTACTGATAATATCATCATAGCAATTTGTGATTGATGTTCTGTTCTCTGTTACTTTAGTCAATCGAGATGACATGTTGTATCTTGATTACATCACTCACTGCTTCTCAAACTTAACTCGATTACACAATTCAACAACATATTCTCCTATGTCTGTTTATTTTATTTAAAAAAGAACATAAATACAGTCATGCAATTATTACAATCAATTCAATATCAACAATGGTAGTATTATGAATCAATTCCATCCTACCTAAATCCAAAAATATTTACCCATTCTGAAAGAAACATTATATTTTTTTTGAAAAATTTTCAAAAAAAATAAATTTATATACGGAGATAAAGGTTCTAAGGTCGATCACTATTTAAACTCGAGATCGTGTTCGCAATGTTCAAATAAGGAAAACATGTGGAATACAGGACATCGTTCGGTGGAGGAGATCCTGAAGAAGACATTGGAGGGACCACGTAGCCAGGATGGACAGTGATAGACTTGCATACATAACGGCGAATGAAATCCCTTCTGGTCGCCGCCGCCTACCCAGAAGACCACCCAAGAGATGGAAGGATAGCTGGACTTCGTCATCCCAGGAGGCATAGTTTCTGAAGAACAGACCAACTAGGTCTACTAAACGAAGAAGAAGAAGAAATTTTCAACATCTTAATTAAGACGAATTTGGAATATTATAGGAGAACCGGTAAATCAAGGCACCTACAGGGCTTGCGAACTATCATAGGCTGGTTTACGTGATCTCTTTATGCGTTTGCACAACGTTCACCAATACCTTTTTATTTAATTCCTTATTAATCATTTTTTGAGGTTCCATATAATACGTTATACATCAAAATCATTTCACTTGAATATAAGCTATAAAAACCATCGCATCGCCATCTATGAAGTGACGAAGTAACTTTTTTCGTAACGCCATCTATTGAGAAATTGGTTTGTAAACAGTGAAAACAACATTCCTTATACATGAGGCGATAGTACTTTTGTATAGATGTCACCGTCAGAGTCAGAATTATTAGTTCACTTTTGGCTTGTTTACTTGTACCAATATTACTTCGTCTCTATTGAGAAGTTAAAATTTCTCAGGTTGGCAGCAGTCGCCCTCTCAAGAGGGCGACTGCTGCCAACCTGCCTAAAACAAATTCAAAATTAACAACAAATTAAAAATCATTTTAGTTTGGTTATGTGTATCTTACCGCACAGTTTTAACAATTACAGTTAAAAACAAGTGGGTTGTAGCCATCACTAAACTCTCCACTTCTAGGTTAGTGTACATTTTTTCTTTGTAGGTACACAATTCCTAAATGCATTTTTATGATGAACATTGTTACTAGATTCCTAAAAAAATTCTCCCTTTTTGTCCTTAACATTTTTATTAGATTCTAAAACATTTTTTCTCCCTAATTTTTCACTCTATCATTGTAAATTTATGATTTTATATATTAAATTAACAAATACAAATAGAATACCACACAGATTCAAATTATCCGAGTTAGCTCTGCTTTCATAAGGATTTATGATGATGCTGTGGTGATGTATTAATAATAGCGAAAATGTTTGTGAATATGGCAACACAAACCTATGGAACCTTCTAGAACAATCGTTAAAGTATAAATAATATTCATTTTTTCCTGCGCCCGCCATTACTCTCTCGACCTGTCAAACGTACGCGTCAATCGATATTTATCACCCGTGTGAAAGTGTAAAGTATTATAAATTAATCAATTATTAAACAGTTGTTATTTGTGAATTAAAGTGAAGATTTAAGTAAGTTAATTCTTTCATTCAATTGTACCGAAACATCCCTTTGTATTTTAGATGAAACTATATTTAGAGGGAGTTGTTATTTGCAATCTTAAATCAATTAATGAACATGCTTTTTAAAACCTTCATATAGTCGATTATTATTTAAAATCATTGTAATTAACAAACCTCTAAAATGCCAAGATACCTCTGTGAAAACGTTCAGTCAAAATAAATTTAATCTAAGGAAAAATACTGTTGGTAGATTTCAAAATGGATTTTCACTCAGTTGTAACACGGACGCCTAAGATTTTAAATAAATTACTGTTGCAAATTAGCAAATGCCTAAAAATTAATTAAGTTTCAGACGATAATTGAACCAATCTTAATATTTAAGTATATGTGACACCTGTCATTTTTCTTCTTCTTAAAACTGACCTTTTATTCCCATTATTGGGGGTCAGCCCTCCTCGTCTTCATTCGCCAAGTATTTCGCTCCTGTGCATTGAATAGAAATAAAATTCATCGAACTATTTCTGTGTGTTATAATGTTTTTTTACTATAAATATATTTGTATGCCTGTAATCCAACTTTGGTTGAAATGAAGATAAATTTTGGTAATAAAAATGTCATAATAAATATTTGGGAATCTCTGATCGATGAAGTCGTTCTACGCGGTGATGTAAAATCACACCTCTCACCAAAACCAGATGACAGCGATCCTGGCGGAAATTAAAATAACTAATCATCCGATCTATGCTGATGGGCTAAATTTACGTTTGACCTTTAAAACTTGATAATAATAAGCATTTTCGTCGAGAAATTCTCGTGGAAACCACCATATTTGAAATATACCTTAAGGAAGGAAGGACAGAAGTACGTAAGCAGGATGTAATTAAGTACGTAAAGTAAAAAAAAATGTGGGGATACACGCATGTGTCATGTTTTATTTTATTAAGTTTTGCGTATCCGCAAACCTGTCGCTGGTTACCCTGCTAGGTGGGGTATGCCGTGATTATATTAACGAGGTTTACTTTATTTATATGCAGATGATTTTGCATAAATAAGTAAAAAAATTAAACAAACTAGTAAATACATGAATTAATAAATAATAAAGCCACATTTAAAATAATCTTTTCCCTGATTTTCATTTAAAATAAAGAAATTTCAGATTAATCGAAAAAAATATTTAAAAATACAAAAAACTTATTTTATATTGCTTCTCGGACAACTAATAGGTAGGTACTATGTCAAATATTAATTTAACACGTACCAAATAACAAGTTGCCACATTCTGGAGACTTCAGATACCTCAAGAACTGATCCACGAAGGTTGACTAATATAATTACTGCACGCCATTTTTTTCGTCGTTTTTCATTCCGTCCAATTTCGATGTTGTCATGTTATTGATTCTTCTTCTTTTAATCGTATCTATTTTACCTATCAATTTATATTTATTTCTTGAAAATACAATTGATGCGAAAAAGTACAATATCATTTCTCAAAATATATTTTAATCATAAGGTGTCAATATTGTCGTTAAAATGTAATTTTGAACATCAATTCTTAATTATGATTTATTTATTTATTTATTCATGTCTGACAAATATTTATTTATTTATTTATTTTATTTTTTTTATATATTGATACACTTATATTTCATATTACTATTAACATATACATATATGTATTATACAGTGATGCAGAAAGCAGTGTCATTAAGGTGTTTTAATCACCATCAAACTAGGCAAAGCCTGTGTCATATAATATAAATCGATTCAAACTAATTCGGAATAAGCGTGTGAATACAGGTAATATTTTTTCTGTTTGAAACGATAATTGATTTATGCATTTCTCGATAGATGGCGCAATGATTTTTTAATCATTCTATCACCGGTTCATCATTTCCTGATATATTTAATTAAGGTTAAACAGTTATATAGGGTCGTATTACAGGAGTTATTAAAGTTTAATGTAATAAAAAGTTGAGGTCCCGTAAGCAGTATTCTCGCAGTACGGGACATTACCTTTTTCTTACAATTTTCTCAAGAACTCTTGTAATACGGCCATAAGTTAAATCTATATTTAATTTTTGGTAATAAATAAAAATCTGCTCTTGCATCTAAATAATAATAATAATAATAAGATTCGTCTCCGTGAAGGGCTTTAAATCCAAGTTTTGCGTGTATGATGGAAAAGACACCAAAATTTTTCAAGGAGTGAAATAAATAGTCAAATTTTATGTAGCTACCTACTTAAAATTAACCGCGTAGCTACATCAGGTACTATTTTTCAGGAATCATATGCATTTTCTCTTTATTTGCGAATATTATTTACAGTCGTGGGTCATTACTTTGAAAAAATAATTCCGGCCGAGGCAGCGACCAGGGGCGAAGCCCCTAGTTCTTTATTAATATAAGTATCTGGATTATGGATGGGTGAATTGAAAGCGTGATCGGTGCGTTTGTTGCATTTAATCTTCACCATTTAAATAATCAATTTTAATTAGGTGGGTGGTGGCAGATCGCTTAGAGCAGTGGTCGCGTTTTTTTCTCAATTTACAATATCACTTTTTGCACATGAATATCCACCTCACTAGGCATAACCTGTGTCGAGGTGGAATGAGGTGAATTTCGAATTCTGTGACGACCTACTTCGTTCACCTATAGCACAAGCATTGCTGCTTAGTTTAAGGATTGAATAAGGATATAGGTATATGTTATTGTTACAAGGACATAGTCATTCTTTAAATTATGTATTAAAATAAAACTTGTGGTCTTTAAGGGCACTGGATCTAAATAGTTCAATAAATTTACTTAAATTTTGGTAAAATATTATTTTTCATTTAACTAAATTCAGTTCCTTATGGAGATCCAAATAAAATTCTCATTTTTATTTAATTTAAAAAGTTTTTTATACATATATATATATATACTTTTCAATTCATTTTCTCTATAATGTAGGTGCGTAAATCATTTTTTTATATGTAATAAAAATTATTTATAATAAAAACCAACACATCAAAATATTCGTAAAGGTCATATGACTATAATTCGTTTTGTACCCGTTTGAATACAATCTGATTTTTAACACTTGGGATATGGTTAATACTTTTTTTTTCCTATGAAGCGTTTCAAATGATTCGAAAACTTTTGGAAGTAACTCCATAATATCAAATATTCATAAGGCATCATGGTCCTATAACGGAATGGAACTTTTGACAACAATCCCCAAATCAACACAAACTTGTTTATCTTTCCATCTTTTATGACTTTGCAATTTCGAAGATTCCACGAGAAATCGTCGTAAAAGTAATTGTACATACTTTTGGTTTTATTTGTATGCTTCACAAAATTAAATATGATATAACTTGAAAATAATTATGTTATTCGCGTTGCATCAAAAATATTACGTAATAAATAATAGGACTAGCGACAACTAGACCCTAGAATACGCACTATTCATTTTACCAACGTCGGAAGACCTGTCAAAGTTGATATTAAACCCGACAATTTTCAACACAAGTAATTATAAGTAGTCTCAAAAATAGTAAGTATCATACAATTACCGCGGCATGGTGGATGAAAATCAATAGGTTAGTCTTCCAAAGAAAAACGTTATTTATGAGAAATGTACTGTTATACAAATGATATAAATGGTATAATTTAATAAATTGTTACAACAGTTAAGTATCACAGCAAGGGCGATTTCTGCGTAATCGGTTAATTTCGCCATATGAAAATATGATCCCTTTCGGGCGCGCTCTAGCGGCGAAACGGTTAGTCTTACAAAAAAACGTTATGAATAAGAAATATAGGAAATTTTGTCTACTTTAATTTTGTCTTGAATGATTTGCCAAAAAAACGCTTTGTTTTTGCGATATCGGCCGAAAACTGAAAAAAGTGCCCGAAAAACCATATGAAAATATGGCCCCTTTCGGGCGCGTTCTAGCGGCGAAACGGTTAGTCTTACAAAAAAACGTTATGAATAAAAAATATAGGAAATTTTGTCTTCTTTAATTTTTTTTAATGATTTACCGTTAAAACGCTTTATTTTTGCGATATAGGCCGAAAACTGAAAAAAATGCCAAAATTTTTGCCCGCAAACTTCAAATTCGTGTTCAGCGACCCAAAAAACATAAAGGGTGAGAAAATAAAAACTATAGCAAAATTTGCTTCTGAAAATCCTAATATTCCTGACCTATAAGAGTAAGTGAATTAACAGTGCATCATTATTTTGGCAAGGCCGATCGTGTAAACACCGTACGTGTATTATTATTTGTGGTAATTATATTTTGTATGTGAAATAAAGTCACTTTGAATTATGTTCTGGACTTTTTACTCACATACAAAGTACTAACTAAAAAATTAACGGGAATGGAGATTTACGTTCCTACACATCATACTATAATTTCGCTGTCGTATTTTATTGCAACCCGTATAGTATTCGGTGTCGCGTCCCTATGAGGGTCGCGGGATTGTGACTAAAGGAATAAGGACTGACCTGTCTTCCGTCGCCGGTTTCCAGATAACACTCTCTTCCTCTGCTGTCTTGAGGTTCGACGAGTCTTCAGACCTTCCAGGAACAGCCCGGAAGGTACCAATTCCAATTGCCGTCGGGAAAAACACTCGATGCTTCGCGGCCGGCAATATGCTCCAAAACTACGCTTCGCTGCGATAATCCACGAGATTATTTCACACGCACGAGGTGTCGACCGGAGCGCATTCGGACGCAGACTGATTTCGATACAGCCTTGACATGGTCAGGCCCGGATGGGTGGGGAAAGGAATAAAGTGAGGAAAGGTTCCAACAGTTCCAACACAGAACATTCGGTTAGGTTTAGTTAGTACTTAATGATAATTACGACTCGCTTTAGCGAGTTGCTTTATGAATAGAATATAAATTAGTTGTAATAAGTTTATTATGTATTCGCATTTGTCACGCCATTTTTCAACATATAATATGGGTATGTAAATTATATATTATGTCAATATATTTTTATCTGCTTTTATGATTTTGAACACTATTAAAACATAAAAAAAAAATAAAAAAAATAAAATTAAACACTATTAAAAACTATTTAAACCCATGGTTATTATTATTATTGTTTGATTTTCAATAATGGCAACATTATTTTCCTGTCAGATCATTATTTTTGTTGTATGTTTTTGTTTCAGTCAAGTTTTGTTGTATATTTTGTCATTTTGTGCATGTAACTTTCTTTTTGTGAAAATATATTCAGATACTACGAAAACCTCACTGCGTAAACATTCATCACCAGCTTTTAGTCCCATTCCCGGGAAATCCTAACATTTCTGGACCTTCGTAGCCGCATAGCGCCATTTGAGAAGAGAAGAAACGGATATCTTCGATCACCATTGCAAACCACATCATCTGGAATCATTGGAATCAGGTCGTATCGCTATCCTTTCAGTTCCTTTTCAATATTTTTTCCATTTTTTTATCATACAAAGTGAGATTTTGAGCAGAGTATACTCGACTTGCAGAGGCTTTTTGTTCTCTTGTCATTTGGCATTTATTGATTTTATTGATTTTCATTTCATTTATTGATTTTTGTTTCATAGCATTTATACTGGTGTTACTTTTCGATTTATAGTGCATATTGTGTGTTTTTTGATAAATTCAGTGTAACAAGTGTAACAATCATATATTTTTTCATTTTTTTATAATACTGGTGTTTTTTCATTCAATTTTTGCGTAAAATATAACAATGACCGAGAAAATGATTAAATCGCTCGTTTCCAAGCGATCAAATTTAAAGAGTCAATTATCAAGGTTTCTTGAGTTTGTTAAAAGTGAAAAATCTAGTATTGTTGAAATACAAATTAGGTACAAAAGGTGTGAAGACATTATTGATAAATTTGAAAGCATTCAGAACGAAATTGAATCATTAACAGACGATGATGATCATTTGCAACAGCGCGAAAATTTCGAGAATATGTACTTTTCAACTATGGCATTAGCAAAAAGTATTTTAAACAAACAACCTAACATTGTTGCCGATATAAAATTACCTACATTGCAAATACCGGAATTTTCTGGTGATTATGAGGGCTGGTCTAGTTTTCGTGATTCTTTCAATTCATTGGTAGATAGTAATACATCTTTGGAAAAGCTGAAAAAATTTCATTATTTAAAGAGCAGTTTAAAAGGTGACGCAGCAAAACTCATAAGTTCACTTCAGATATCGGAAGCAAACTATGAAATAGCGTGGGGAATTTTAAAAGATAGGTATCAAAATTGCAGATTAATCGTGAATAAGCATATAAATTCATTGTTTGATATGCCCAGCATGAAGGGTGAAAATCATCAGCAACTGAGACATTTAATTGATGAAACCCAATTGCATTTACGAGCATTAAAAAATTTAAACTTACCTACCGATCAATGGGACATTATTATTATTCATCTCATTTCGAAAAAATTGGATTATTCAACTAAATTTCATTGGGAATCGTGTCCAATTTCAGGAGATATTCCTACTTTAGAGGAATTCATTAAATGTTTATCAAGTCGCGCGCAAGTTATAGAAACGACACAAACCCCAAAATGTTTCAAATTAAACAGCAAAGAAAAACCATTTACATTTCATGCAATACAGGCACCCATGGTCAAATGCGTTTTGTGTAAATTAGGTGATCATAAATTGTTTTCATGTGAACGTTTTTTGAAATTGAGTGTTGAAGCACGTTTAGAAAAAGTTAAATCATTAAAATTGTGTTTAAATTGTTTGAATAAAGGACATTTCATTGAGGGTTGTAAATCTAAGCGAAATTGTAAGCATTGTAACAAACGTCATAATACTTTACTTCATTTAGTGAAGTCAAATATCAATACAGAACCTTCAACCAGTATTTCAAAACCATCTATCGTAACACACGCAGCATCACTGCATAATCAAACTTTATTATCTACAGCAGTTGTGAAAGTTATGAATAGCGATGGAGTTTCATTTAATGCTCGCGCAATTTTAGATTCAGGCGCTCAGAGCAATTTTATTTCTGAATCGTTATATAAAAAATTAGGATTAAAATCGAAGAGTGTAAATATCCCAGTATCTGGTATACATAAGCACGTAACAAACATAAAAAATAGTGTTTATGTGGAAATAGCATCAAATTATACATCATATTCAAGGGGTATAAATTGTCTCATATTACAGGAAATTACGAGCAAATTACCGCAACATAGCATCAACAGGAATCATATCAGCATTCCATCTAGTTTACAACTCGCTGATCCACAGTTCTACATATCATCAACGGTAGACCTACTTCTTGGATCGGAAATATTTTGGGAGGTGATCAACGGTGAACACATTCAACCTGGTCCTTTTGAGCCCCTATTTCATCGAACAGAATTCGGATGGATAGCTGCAGGTTCAATTGTCACTCCACACACATCATTTTCATCAAAAAAGTCGGTAACTTGTCATGTATCATTAAATCAAATTAGCAATCAATTAGAAAAGTTTTGGAAGGTTGAGGAAATCAACTTACCTAAGCATCATTATCATGAAGAAAAGGCATGTGAGGAGCACTTCGTTTCCACATTCAAGCGAGACGATGCAGGCCGATACACAGTCAGCCTTCCTTTCAAACATTCTCATTCTCAGTTGGGAGATTCATTAAACATAGCCATAAAAAGACTGTCACATATGGAGAACAAATTTAGAAATGATGAATCTCTAAGAATTCAATATGCTCAATTCATGCAAGAATATTTATCATTGGGACACATGTCAGAGTGTGACCCACCTAGAGGATTTGAGAAAGTATGTTATTTGCCGCATCATGCAGTTTTTAAGGATTCAACTACTACAAAAACACGTGTTGTATTTGATGGATCTTGTAGAACCAGTAGCGGCGTATCGCTAAACGATACATTGATGAAAGGTCCGGTCGTACAAAAAGATCTATTCTCACATTTAATTTATTTCAGAAAACACGAGTATGTGATGACTGCTGACAGAAAAAATGTATCGTCAAATCAACATCGGAGAGGAAGATAGAAACTTTCAACGCATCGTTTGGAGAGATCGATCCGACGAAGATTTAAAGCACTACAAGTTGAACACGGTAACATATGGATTGACTCCTTCATCTTTCCTGGCAACTAGATCTTTATATCAGTTAAGTAAAGACAATTATTTTACTTATCCTCAAGCTAGCAGCATTATTGAGCAAGACTTCTATGTGGATGACCTATTAACAGGGGGTACCAGCATAGAGGAATGCATAAGTTTAAAAAATCAATTGATCACAATCATGTCTTCTGCAGGCATGACACTCAGAAAATGGAGATGTAATTTTGAACATACAGAAAATAATAAAAACATTGAAAATCTTCCATTGGAAAAGTCATCAGAATCAAAGGTACTTGGTTTGACTTGGAATAATTGTTCTGATGTATTATCATATAATTTCACATCGGATTTCATGGAATGTAAAACCAAACGCCAAATATTGTCTTCAATTACAAAATTGTATGATCCATTGGGATTAGTTGGTCCAATAATCATAAAGACAAAATTAATAATGCAACAATTATGGAAATCAAAGGTGACATGGGATGAAATTTTACCAATTAACATTGTCAAAAATTGGAGAATTTATGCAAGTCAATTAAAACATATAAATGAATTACAGATATCAAGAAAAATTATCTGCAAGGATGCAGAAAGTGTTCAACTGCATGGTTTTTGTGACGCATTCGAAAAAGCCTACGGTTGTTGTGTTTATTTGAAATCTACAAACTCATTTGGTAAGCATTATTCTCATTTAATTTCTGCCAAATCTAGAGTGGCCCCATTAAAGCAATTATCATTGCCCAAATTGGAACTTAGCAGTGCATTACTATTGGTTAAATTGATTCATCAGATAAAGGTGGATTTACGTTTGCCAGACGTAGAAACAATATTATGGTGCGATTCTACAATTGCACTCACTTGGATTAATAATGAACCTGCAAGATGGAATACTTTTGTAGCTAATCGTGTGTCGGAAATACAATCCTATAGTAAAATTAATCAATGGCGACACATTAGTACCGAACATAATCCCGCAGATTTAATATCTCGTGGTGTTAATACAAATGAATTAATAAATTTGCACCTGTGGTTCCATGGTCCTAAATGGCTATCACAAGATGAGAGTAAATGGTATTATTCTACATTTTCAAATGATTTTAGCGTACCAGAAGCAAAAAATATAAAAACTTTTATAGCAGTAAATATAGCAGATCAAGAAATATTCTCTAAATATTCTACGTTGAATCGTCTAAAAAGAGTTACAGCTTATATCATTCGTTTCATTCACAATTGTAAAAAAGTAATTCCACGACTTACTGGAGAATTATCAGTAATTGAATTGAATAAAGCAATGGAAGTATTAATTATTATGGCACAATCTTATTCATTTCAATATGAAATTCAACAATTGAATACCAACAGAAACGTATCAAAACAAAGTAATTTAAAAAATCTTAATCCAATCATATGTAATAAGTTGTTATATGTGGGAGGTCGTTTATCAAGAAGTATAAATATATCAACACAACAAAAGCACCCAATTATATTACCATCACATCATAAATTAACAGAACTCATTGTCAAGCATTATCATTATACACATCTTCATCTTGGCGTTCAATCATTACTTTCCATTATGCGTTTACAATATTGGCCTATATTGGGTAAAAACATGGTAAAAAAGGTAGTTCGAAACTGTATTGTATGTTTTAGAATTCGCCCAATAGTATCTCAACAAATTATGGCAGATTTGCCTCAAAACAGAGTCTCAGTTCATCGTCCGTTTGCGATATCAGGAGTGGATTATGCAGGTCCAGTCATGATTAAAGCCGGTATAACTAGACAATCTAAAAGCGTAAAAGCTTACATTTGTTTGTTTGTTTGTTTTTCTACAAAAGCAGTGCATATGGAATTAGTACATAGTTTAACAACGGAATCATTTTTGAATGCTTTCAAACGTTTCATTTCACGTAGAGGCAAACCTATAAAAATGTATTCCGACAATGCTAAAAATTTTGTGGGAGCAAGTAATCAATTGAAAGAACTTTATATATTTATTGAACAAAATCATAGTAGTATTTATAATAACCTTGCACAACAATCTATTCAGTGGCAGTTCATTGTACCTAGATTGCCGCATCACGGCGTCTCTATCAATTCAACGGCATTCCAAACGCACTTGGGCGCACCCATGATCTAGTCTTATGCAACTTTCCGACGTTATCCCAGGTCACTCGTAGCGAACATCCTTATGTACCTGAAGATTCTCATCACCCAGCCGTTGAATTCACTCTTACCACACAAACTTATAAATCACTTAACAAACCAGCTCGCTCGATTACTTTGTTTAGGAAAGGTGATTACGCATCCATTAATATATGTCTAGCAGCAACAGATTGGAAGAACGCTCTCAGCGATCATTCGCTAGACAATGCAGTTTCTGATTTCTATAGTGTTATTTATAATATTATGGACCTATTCATTCCTACTAGACAAATAAAGAACAACGCTAACTTTCCCCATTGGTACAGCCCAGCGTTAATAAAAATAAGTAAAGAAAAAATGAAGTTTCACCATAAGTATATTAAAAATAAAAACCCAGCAGACTATGTAATTTTCTCCCAACTTAGACGCCGCCAAAAAGCAACGGCTAATAAGTGCTACGAAGAGTATATTAAATCTATCGAATCCAACTTACCAACAAACCCTAAATGCTTCTGGAACTTCATTAAAACTCGTCGCACGAACAACAATATACCTAATTCAATGAGCTTCAACTCAGATACTTTTCATGGCGGTGAGGATATATGTCGCGCTTTCTTAACACATTTTTCATCTTCGTATGATCGCGATTCTTCCAATCCCATGCTAACAGACCAATTCAACTCTCAACTCGCAGACTCGCCAAGATTAATCAGTAAATGTAATATAACCAATGACGTTGTTCTTAAATATCTAAAAAACGTTGATGTCAACAAAGGAGCAGGCAGTGATATGGTACACCCCTTATACATAAAGAATTGTGCTCATAACCTCTCCACTCCTCTATCAATACTTTTTAATCGCTCTCTTTCTGAAGGTCACTTTCCGAGCAAGTGGAAGGAAGCATTTATAACTCCCATTCACAAATCTGGTTCCAAATCTGACATAAAAAACTATAGGCCCATATCAATTCTTTCCGTTCTCAGTAAAATTTTCGAGCGAATAATATACGACCAAATTTATTATCAAATCAATCCCCTGCTAAGCGAAAACCAACATGGTTTCTTACGCAATAGATCTGTAACATCCAATCTAATTTCCTTCACTCATCGAATACTCACTAACACACACAACAGACAACAAACAGATACTTTATACACTGACTATTCTAAGGCCTTCGACAGAGTTAATCACAACATCCTCCTTAACAAACTATACAGTTTGGACATACACGGAACAAATCGCCACCAATCAGTTGTTGTCGGCGGACACAAATCAAACTTTCTAGCCGTTCCCTCAGGTGTACCGCAAGGATCCCACCTTGGACCACTTCTTTTCAATATATATATCTTTGACATCGGTAACTGCTTATTACACACACAATACGAATTATTCGCAGACGATATGAAAATATCTTCTATAATCAGGAATCACAACGACTGCCTCAATATGCAAGCTGATCTTGACAGACTTACGGACTACTGCCTGAAAAACAAATTGACTATTAATGCAGACAAATGTTACAAACTAACCTTTACCCGCAAACAATCACCCATAACCTTTTCCTATAACATTAATAAAGTTTCCATAACACCTTGCGACACTGTAAGAGACCTCGGTATAATCATGGATGGGAGCCTTACATTCAGCAACCATATAGATAAAATGATAGACAAGGCTTATAGAACTCTTGGATTCATATTCAGAACCTGCAAATCTTTCAAGAACATAAATACATTAAAATCTATATATTATACCATGGTTCGACCAATACTCGAATACGCATCCCCAATCTGGTCCCCAAGATACACAACATACAAACAACGCATTGAAAGAATACAAAGATTGTTCATTAAATACTTAAACCGTAAAGCATACCTCGAGTTCCCCAGCTACGACTGCGCGAGAACCTATTATAAAATCGACAGTCTCGAGAATAGACGCACATTAAATGATATGATGCTTCTGTACAACATTATAAATAATAATATCGACTGCCCCTCAATACTCAATACCATTTCGTTTAATATTCCTACTCGCAGAACTAGACATACACATTTATTCCACCTTCCAATTCACCGCACCAATTACGCACAAAACATGACTATTCATAGAATGTGCGATACATACAATAACAGATTTCAAGAGTTTGACATCTTCCACCTCAGCTCCACAACATTCAAATACTCTATACAAAAGAAGATCAATAACCACTTATTATAGGAAACCTTGACGGCATTTATTCTCTTTTTTCCTTTTAGTTCAATATTATGTTTTAAATCATTGTTAACTTGAAATGTTGCTCTTACCTACATACCAACCTATGATCATATTTCATTTTTTTTATTTTTTGCAAACTTGTATTATTTTATGTCAATCATAACGACAAAATGTAATAGGCCTTAATACTTGATGTTACTATTATATTGTACTATGTCTTAACGCTGTTTTTTGTCCAACTTTAACATAAATAAATAAATAAATAAATAAATAAAAATAAAGATAATGATAATGATAAAGATAAAGATAAAGATAAAGATAAAGATAAAGATAAAGATAAAGATAAAGATAAAGATAAAGATAAAGATAAAAATAAAGATAAAGATAAAGATAAAGATAAAGATAAAGATAAAGATAAAGATAAATATATACGCTGTTTTAAATTAAAAGCGAAGGCGGCAAAACAACTTATGGGTTCTTTGCCAGCTGATCGAGTTAACATAAATAGAGTGTTTCAGAAAGTAGGGATTGATTATGCAGGCCCAGTATCTGTCAAACAATCCACAATTCGTAGGTCAGTAATATCTAAGGGATATATTGCAGTGTTCGTATGTTTTGCCACGAAGGTCGTGCACTTAGAACTGGTCTCCGACTTGACACCCGATTGCTTCATAGCTTGTTTTAAGCGCTTCATAGCGCGGCGTAATACACCAACAGAAGTTTACTGTGATAATGCAAGCACTTTTAAGGGGGCAAGAAACAAATTTGAAGCTTTGTATAAGTTGCAAAGCTCTCAGGGTCATCAGATCGCAGTATCTGATTTCTCTGCGAATTTAGGTATAACTTTTAAGTTCATCCCTAGCTATTCTCCTGTGTTTGGTGGTCTGTGGGAGGCTGCAGTTAAAAGCACAAAATATCACTTGAAACGAATTTTGGGAAATAACAATTTCACCTACGAACAATTGAGCACAATATTAGCTCAGATAGAACAAATCTTAAACTCTAGGCCAATCACTCCCATGTCAACAGACATAACAAATTTCTCCTATTTAACTCCGGGACATTTTCTGACTGGCGACACCTTCACAAACATTCCAGAACAGAACTTAATAGACGTTCCAGACAATAGACTTAAATTTTGGGAAAAATGTGTTGCCACTCAGCAAGCGTTCTGGAGATATTGGTCTAAAGTGTATTTAAATACGCTTCAGCACCATCCGAAATTGAGGGAGAAAATGCCTAGTTTAAGAATAGGGACATTGGTCATCTTGAAGGAGGACGAGACACCTGTTTTAAGGTGGCCAATGGCTCGAATCAGCAAGGTCTTTCCTGGTCGTGACGGTAAGGTCAGGGCGTTGGAGGTGACGAAGGCCAACGGCTCCGTCTTGACGACGTCAATAATGAAGATATGTCCTCTACCTATTGAATAGGGTACCATGGGGTCGTCTTCATTGTTGAGGACCTGAATTTTTAACCTTGATTTTAATACGTGTATCTAGTTTGACATTCACAAGGAAAAAATACAAACGACCGTCATCCGTCCATAAGTCTTGTACCCTTGCGTCCTGGAAAGAACCTATTATTAATAACTATAATAATGTATTATTTGTTTATGATTGTGTTATATATAAATGTGTATAAAAATATGAATTGATATATTGTAATACAAGAAATTATGTGTATACATGGATAGATATTATACACATGAGTAGATAATATTATCTGGAGAATGTTTGTTCTCAATCTATAATAATTATAAAATTTCAAAATAAAAACTGTCTCATATAGATATTATGATTATTGTTAATATTAAACTATGGCGTGATGAACCATAGTTTAAAAATATTTATTTATTTATTTATTAAAATCCTTTTTACAAGTATAATAATAACAATAAGTACAATATAACTTTATACAGTAGTTAATAAAAATTATAATAAGTTATACTATAAGTAAGAAAAAGTTGTTTGTCATTAGTGTATACATTTATATATTTTAATTTGTGGATTAGGCTACTCTACTAGGCTATGCCTGTCCCAGAGTAGCGTTATATAAATCAGTTCTATTATTTTTGAATTATAAATTAGCTAAACCACTTGTTTTTTGAGTCACTTCGCGACTTGTTTCGGAAGCGCTGTCCTTCCATCGACCGGTTCTATTATTTTTATTCGTCACAGTGTTAGTTATTTTTGTAAGGTACTGTGGTAGGTTGAAGTAATAATGTGCAAGTATGTATATATTTTAGTGTTGTATGAAAAAAAAATGCTTGATGTAAAAAGGGCTAATGCTAATATAATTTTGATTTTTTATAAGTCGTCTAAGCAGTAATATTAAATAATTCTTCTGTTTCTTTTCGTCCTTTGGTAATTAACCAGTTGTTTGCTATGGCTTTCAATTTGATATGAGAGTAGGTTCTTAAAAGTGGAAAGTCAATTTTGAAGAGGTTAAATATTTTTGGACCTATGTACGCGTAATTTTTCTGGCCATGTGTTGTCTTAGTTTTTGGAATTTCGTCAAGGTTTAGTAGTGCTTGCCTAGTATTGTGTGAATGTGAGTTGCTGGTTGTCATTTGGTGGTTTGTAGTTTTGATGTAGAAAGTGAGAGTTGACTTAACAAAAAGCTGTCTTACGTCTAGTACATTAAATTCACTGAATAATCTGTCTGAAGAGTTTCTGTGGTTTTTTATTAATGACACGAAGTAAAGTTTTTTGTGCCGTTATAATCGTTTTTAATGTAGTTTTGTAGGTACCTCCCCAACTGGGAATCGCATAGCTTAAGAATGACTGGGCAAGGGCATAGTAGATAGTTTTGAGTTGGTGTTTATTAAAAATATTGCGAATGGATTTAAATAGATAAATGAGTTTTAGAAGTTTTCCCGAAATTAATTCAATGTGTGGTTTCCAGTTTAAGTGTCTATCTATTATTATTCCTAAGTATTTCACATTATCTGTATTTTCGAAGGGGTTACAATTGCAATTTTGGTGTTGGCAGTCATGCATAATCAGTTTTAAATCGCTAGACGGTTGCCCTCTTTTATCGATACTGAATGTCAAATATTTGGTTTTTTTTAAGATTTACTGTTAGCAAGTTGTTGTCCAGCCAGCTTTTTACTATGTTGCAACCCAGATCTGCCCCTTTGAAAACAAGATCCCATGTTGAAGCGTGAAACAGTAGTAGTGTATCGTCCGCAAAGGTAATTATTTTTCCCCCGTTTTTAGCATACATAAATGGTTAATGTATAAAAGAAATAAAACCGGTCCTAGTGTACTGCCTTGAGGCACTCCGTATTTGATGTATTGATCGTCACGTTTAGTCTTGTCAAGTTGTATAAATTGTGTTCTGTCTGTAAGGTATGTTTTGAACCAGTTGTAGCTTGTTTCCGATAATCCAGTCTGTTTTAGTTTGTGTAGCATTTTTTCATGTGATACCGTGTCAAATAGTGATGAGCAAAAGTCTTGCAAGTCTTGCAGTCTTGGTCTTGGTCTTGCATTTTTTGCAAGACCAAGACCAAGACCAAGACCACATACTTCACTGCAAGAACAAGACCAAGACCAGGTACGCAAGACCAAGACCAAGAACAAGACCATGCTTGCAATACCAAGAGTCTTGCAAGACTTAAATGCAAGACTCTTGCGGTCTTGCATTTTTTTCAATATGTTGACATATTACTCATAGAAATTGCATTGGAACGACAGTAAATGACTTATCCAACTGTCGATTCATTTAAGGGAATGAAATTCTCTTGAAGGAAGAGGCAGTTTAAATTCAAGATACGCGAGATTGTATGCAGGGTCTATATTTTTCACGGTGTTTCCAACTTTGAAGTCAAAAAACACCAACAAAGAGGCTTCGCAGCATATATGTTCCATAGACGGATTTACTCAGAATTCGGAGTAGAACATTTCGTGAGTCTGTGTGTGTGTGTGTGTGTGTCCGTCCCCCGTATTAACTTTTGATCCGCTCAATTCACAGAGTCGAAAATTTCAGAGTATATAAACAGTAATAGGCCTACAAAACTGTTATACTCAGAATTTTGAATTTTTGTTTCAGTCAGAAGTTATCAACTTTTGAATTTTCACTTTATTTTTCCATATATCTCAGAAAGCATAAAAGCTAGAACGCTGAAAATTGGTATGAATATAGACAAATACAAAATCTCAAACTGAAAATCTATCTCAAAAATATCGCAAAAAGCCGAAACACCTCAACTAGAAATTTTAATTTTCTATAAAAAATATTAGCATTGTAGTATTACATCTCCATTTTTTTTTAACAATTTTTATAAAAATTTACGACATCGCTTCATACAATTTGTATGGCAGTCGCCTATACACAATATGTAAGAAGACTTAATAGTTTGATACTTAAATCTCCAAACATACATACATACCATCATGCTGGTTTCATATTTCGGGTAGGAAAAAGGACTGACCTCCACACTATCCTATATTGACATACATACCTACATGTGTTGTATAGAAAACAAAATATCTTAAAATATTCAATAATTTTGATTTTTGGGTTTATAGTATGGTAGGTACTTATTCTTCAACTATACATAGGTACTATCGCTATCGACAGTTGGATCTCATGTGTTACATGCAACTAGTAGTATGGTTTAAAATAACATACAAAGATCGAATTTTATGACATCATTTTATAAAAATGGTATAAAAATAATTTATAATTTAAATAATTTTGTTTCATTGTTAAATGAATTCATAATAATAAATAGGTGTAATTTCTAGGTAGGTACTTCTTTAAGAATGAAATTTACATATCGGTTTAAAATACAAATATTTTTTATACTATGAACACGTGCGTGTATACACAGGAAGTCAACATCTCAGATTCAAATTGTCTCATATTACGTTTACGTGATGCAAAAATAACTCTTATCATTACTAGCGCAAATGTCATATTTGACCGCGGTGTGTAAAAGAATAAAATAATATTATTCTTCGAGACAATAATTTTGGCCGATGTAAACAAACGTACTCAGAGGCGTTGCAAGTGTAGGTACTTTACCTTGTGCATAAAGTAAATACAATTAATTATTTTATTTAATGTTTTCCAAATTTCGATTTGTTCAAGAGAATTTATTTCTATTAACAGACCGATAAAAGTTTCAATCGAAGATGTGCGAGATATGTATGCCAGATCTATATTTTTCATAGTTTTTTCAACTTTGAAAATTCCATTCCTATGGAGCACGTTACAACTATTTAATTTTAATACGAATAATACTGCCGAAGGCCATTTACAATTACAATTATACACAATACAAATAAAAATATTCATCACAGTCAATTAGAAAAACATAATAATGTACCTATTTATTTTATCGATTGAATGAATATGCAAACAAAGCATTAAATATACATATAAGGGACACACACAGACACACTAAGCTTCTAAGTTGGTGTTTTTTGACTTCATAGTTTAAAAAAACATGAAAGATATAGACCTGGCATAAAATTCTCTTAATATGTACTGACGATTAATTAAGATAAATAAATTCTCTTGAACGTGTCGACAGTTGGAATATTATGTATCTATGTATATATGGGTATGTATGTATGCATGTATATATTTTTAAGTGTTTAGATTTTCTTATTAGTATGAATACCTAAATTTTGTATTTTTGTTAAGTAATCCTTTCAGAATACAATCTCACCATGATACTAGTTAATAATCTGCAATAAAAAGAATACCCTTAAAAATTTCAAATTCATAACTCCGCACTATATCACCTTCGGGGGTAGTGGAGGGTAAAAATATTTCACATCAAACCATTGATTTTTTACGTTCATATTGCCAATGTCAAACGCAGTGCTTCAACCATGTTAAGTAAAAATACATAATATCTACTGTGAAACAATATTTAATAAACAGTAAGTACTTAAGGCAAACAACACGTACTCTAATGATGTATTTGTAAAAGAATGTAATTTAATTAATATTATATAGGGTACCAATAGAAGAGGGTACCTATGTATATACATACATAAGCAATATAGAGGTATACTCTTTGACAAAAAGAACCTCAATGACTTTCAAACTTAAAAATCTAATGAATTACGAATGATTGTTTGACCATTGGATGATCACTAGTAGGTACATACAAATTTAAGAAATCTTTGTATGAAGTTAGATTGAAAAAGCCAATTTTCTAAAAGCATAACATTTTTTCCACTTTTAATAATAGATGCACATTATTTTAATTAAACAATAAAAAAATGATTAATTAAATTTACCATACAAGGAAATAAAATAAAATCAATTATTAATAAAAAAAAACACGGCACTCGGCTCTGAACGAGCGGTATGTATGTCAAAGAAAGGATTAGTACTTCTCTTGTGTTACGCCGCCGTTAGACAAACATAACATTTATGATTGTATCATAAAAGTATATTTTTGCATGATTTTGCACGAAATAAGACATTTTGAATCTGGCACGGTTCATATTTTAACATCCTGTGTAGGACGTAGGTATATGTTTCTGTGCGAGTTTTGACATGATATAATATTATACCTACATAAATATCTATCATTCAAGTAAGTTGGAAGGTATATTCATTATTTCACGAGTTGCATGTAACACATGAGACACAATTTAAGAGTACGTATAAAACTAAAAACACACATTAATAAATATTTTAATTTTTTTTATTTTCCAACAACAACTGTCGATTTGTTTAAGGGAATTTATTCTCTTAACATATCAAGCGATGATACGCGAGATTTGTATGCCAGGTCTATATTTTTCGTGTTTTTTTCAACTTTGGAGTAAAAAAGTCAACTTAGAGGCTACTCAGCATATATGTTATATAAATAGATTATTATTAGATGGGTCGATGGCAGAGCGGTTAGCGTGCTGGGCTAGTAATCCAGTGGTTGTCAGTTCGAATCCTGCCTTGAACGTTTTCTTTCACCTATAGCATAAGCATTTATGCTTATTTTAGGGAAAGTAGGAAGATACATATATATGTACTTGTTTAGCAAGTACATATTCATTTTGTATGTAATGTTTTTTAACATTTTTTATAAAAATTGAATTTAGTGACGACATCTTTTCATACAATTTGTAAGGCATCTCAAAATTTAACAATTATTGTAATAAAAGTTTAGTGACGACATTTCATAAAAATTGTGTGGCAGTGACCTATACACAATGCCTATATTATAAGGCAATGAAATATAATATCATTGATCTAAGGTGACTAAATAGTTTGATACTTAATCTTCAAAATAAATACATACCATCAAACTGTTTTCATATTCTGGGTAAGAAGGAAGGACTGACCTCTCCATACTACCCTATCTTGACATACATACCTACATGTTTTGTATAGAGTACAAAATATCTTAAAATATTCAATTGTTTGTATTTAGGGGTTTCTATTTCTGTGCGTATTCTTTAACTAAACATACCATCGCATGTCTGATAGTTTCCTTGTATTTATTTGTATATTATTATAATTTTAGGGAGAGGACTTATATAATTATTGGCATCAATGTTCATGACTAGAAAAATATGTTGTTAGATATTTTCATAAGAATAATCTTTGAAAGATTTATTATATTCAGACAATGATTTTAGTTTTGATTCACTTCAGCTTATACATCGACGTTATGGATATTAAATTCTTCAACATGTTTGTATTTCATTTTTTATTTTTATAACTATAATAACAACATTATATGAAAAGTTATAAAAATACAGAAATTTCAAGACGACATATAAACGATATTTCATAGTTTGGTGATTTTTTTTTTCCAAAAATTGTAATAATTTGATCTTAGATTATATATGTTTGATAGGTACCTAAAATTATATAACATGTTTACTTTAAGGAAAATTTAGGTTTTATTAAAAAAAATCGAATATGTACCTACTTTACCTACTCATAAAAGTGCAAGACTTGCAAGACTCTTGCTGCAAGACCAAGATCAAGACCAAGACTATGTATGCAAGACCAAGACCAAGACCAAGACTATACTTGTAAACGCAAGACCAAGACCAAGACCGCGGGTGCAAGACCAAGACCAAGACCAAGACCACCCCGGTCTTGGTCTTGGTCTTGCATTTGCTCATCACTAGTGTCAAAAGATTTAGAAATATAACCAACAACTTCCTGAATTGCTTCTTGCGTACCCCGATTTTTCCTGAATCCAAACTGGTTATTGGCTAATATTTGATGTTTTTCTAAGAAATTGGTGAGTTGATTGCATACACATTTTTCAAGAAGCTTTGATAATAAATTTAAAATGGATATAGGTCGGTAGTTGTTTGGATCGTCTTTTTTGCCTGCTTTGTATATGGGTGTAATTTTAGCAGTTTTTAATTGGGAAGGGAAGATACCGTTGGTGATGCTTAAGTTAATAATATGCTATACTATAGGTTTTAATAATCTCTCTTTGAATGATTTAATTAATGTTTTAATTTGAATGATTTTAATATAATAATTATAAAAATTCAAAAGAAAAACTTTCAGATAAACACTATGCTTATAAAGATAAGTACTTATAATGTTATAATTAACAAGGGTTGGTTTGATAAAAAAATAAAGTAGAATCGTTTAAATGGCTTGGTTAATAAATAATAAATTAGAATAATTTAAAAGTAATGTTTTGGTTTTTCATGAATAAATTCTATGCATACTTATAATTACTAAATAATATAAATAATAAAGGTTTTTTAAGAGCAAGTTTTAGTACTCATATTTGCCATTCTTATGGTATTGTTTTGTTGCAATCAAAGAATAAGAAACAATAGAAAAAATATAAGGTATAGAAATAAGATACAGGTTTCAATAAATTATATTTAATTTAAGTAGAAATTCTTCAAAAAATGTTATATGCATTATGCATACATACTGGAACCGACAAGAGAGACAATTTTATAATCTCTGTAAACAATAATCGAAGCAAAATATAATTACATTCCACTAATACTTTGCAGACTATTCAACATTGTCTTTCTTCTCTGTCCTGGGAGTATGTTGGAATCTACCCCAACAATGAAATATATTGTCTATGGTCATAGATAATGTATTGACCTGTATCTGTCTGCCTTTTCCATGTACTTGCTAACATTCTATGCAATCAGTCTAAAAATAAATGTTCAACTAAATACACGCGTGTTTTAATTTATTAACACAAGAAATCAACTCCATCAGCGACCTGGAATATATATATTACAAGGATCATACTTCTTCAACTTGTCGCGTGACACTTGTCACGTGACACGAAAAAGAAAACGAAAAAGAAACAGAAACAGAACAAGAAAAAGAAAAAGAAAAGGAAAAAGAAAAAGAAAAAGAAAAAGAAAAAGAAAAGGAAAAGGAAAAGGAAAAGGAAAAGGAAAAGGAAAAGGAAAAGGAAAAGGAAAAGGAAAAGGAAAAGGAAAAGGAAAAGGAAAAGGAAAAGGAAAAGGAAAAGGAAAAGGAAAAGAAAAAGAAAATGTATTCCATAAGATACGGGTAAAGTTGTCGCATGACACTTGTCGCATGACACTTGTCGCATGACTCTTGTCGCATGACACTTGTCGCATGACACTTATTGCATGACACTTGTCGCATGCCACTTTTCGCATGACACTTGTCGCATGATACTTGTCGCTCGAGTGTCAAGTGTCAAGCCACAAGTGGAAAAAGAAAAAGAACAAGAACAAGAACAAAAACAAAAACAAAAACAAAAACAAAAACAAGAACAAGAACATTGGCTTGACAATTGTCGCATGACACTTGTCTAATGACACTTGTCGCATCTTATTTCCATCTCTTCGCAGATTTCTGGATTTAACCTTTTTTCTTCTTCTTCTTCATCGTGCATTTGGTCATTTTACCTATGAAGGTGGACTATCCTGGGAGAGGAAGGTCCAATTTTCCTGCCATATCTTCACAGGTATCTGGATTTAAACTTTTTTCTTCTTCTTCTTCGTGTATTTAGTCATTTGACCTTTGAAGGTGGAGTATCCTGGGAAAAGAAGGTCCTTTCATCTCTTCGCGGTTCTTCCAGGATGGTTTCTGGATTTAAACTTTTCTTAACCGACTGAAGAGACGGGATGTAATGAAGGGAAGGGATGCACTAAAGGGCCCGAAGGGACGGGAGGTATAAAAGAGCCTGAAGGGACGGGAGGTACTGAAGGGCCTGATTGGAAGGGACGTAATGATGGATTGGAGGGACGGGAGGTACTGAAGGGCCTGAAGGGACGGGAGGTACTGAAGGGTCTGAAGGGACGGGCGGTTCTGAAGGGTCTGAAGCGACGGTTCATGGAGTCTAATTCTTTTTCTTCTTAATTTTATGTAGACCTTACAGTTTTTACACAAACTATTTCCTTTAGTTTTTTTCTTCGTTTTCTTATTTTATGTAGAACTTTGGTGAATTTTATACAAACTATTTCCTAAAGATTAATCTTCTTCTTCTTTTATGAAGACCTTTTAGTCAGTTTTTATACAATCTATTTCCAATAGTCTAATTCTTCTATTTTATGTATTTTTTCTTATTTTATGTAGACCATTGGGATAGTTTTTTTATACAAACTATTTCTTATAGTCTTATACTTTTTTTTTTAGACTTTTGGGTTAGTTTTAAGTCTAATAGTCTATTGTGCAGAAATATTATTAACGATATGCACACTTGATGAAAATACATATGTAAAAACGAATGGGATGTGGGATGTGACGATGTAACCTGCACTAGAATCTTTTCAATACTTTTGTTTAATCAAATTTAAACCATTTATATCATCCTATTTTGAATTATTTTCAACACCTTCATATTTGATTTCGTTGACGATATTTAAAGAATGGGGGTTGTGGCCATTACTGAACTCATCACAACGTTTATATTCAAATTAAAAACTATTTACTATAGTTTAAGTCATCTTATTCGTTAATGTAGACTTTTGTGTCAATTTTAAGTCTATCAGTCTATTTGTGCAAAAATATATAATACACACTTGATGAAAAAATATAAAAACGAATGGGATGTGACCAACACTAGATCTTTTCAGTACATTATTTAATCAAATTTTAACCACATTCCAACATCCAAAATTACTAAATTTTCAATAGGTACATATTACAATTTGTTTTCGATGACAATATTTAAAAATGGAGGTTGTGGCCAAACATATCTCTGTACAACGTTGATAAACAGGCATATTTAAAACCATTTCGCATAGTCCATGCGTGCAGAAATTGTATATTATACTTCATTCACACTTTATAGCAATATATAAAAAAGAATGGTTGTGGCCATCACTTGAACATTTTACAATGCTTAAACTCAATCAAATTTCAAACCACTTTTCATAGTCCGATATTGCAAAATAATTGGGTGACAATATTATAAAAACGATTGCTTATTCCTTCACAATTTTACATTCTTGGCCAACGGCGGGACATAAAGGCTAGTAATTAATATCTTTCTGGCTTGGTAAAGAAAGTTGTAGTCAAAAGGAGAAGTCACGAGAGATCACACGGATGATGGAAAAAGTTTTATATGTATATACACTGCATCTTCCCATGCCTCGTAAATAACTTTACTTTCTTACTCTTTCGTCTTTGCTAAACAAAATAATATACTGGAAACATATTGGTTTTCTTGGCCAGCTTTTGAAATATAATATTTATTTATTTTCATACTTTGTTTCCAATTTATTGCCTGATGGTTATATCCTTACAAGCAACGATATCTTTTTTTTTAAATTATTAGTAATGATTATGTATGTCATGTAACACTATGTGGCAATTTATTTGTGAGTGTTTCCAGACCAGAGAAGCAATATTTGCGTGAGAAATAAATTTAAATACATTTCTCCTCTGCTGGAGATCGAACCCAGGACGCCCACACAGAAGATGAACGGCTTACCAGCTGTACCGCGGCGGTCGGCATGTTATATAATTTTACATAACTGTTTCCTCAGACATTTGGTTTCCCTCCCCCCCCCCCCCTAGTTTAAATTTAGAACAACTTGCATAGAATTAATATTGATTTTTGAAATCATAATATTGTGTGTGTTCCTCATGGGTGAAATATTTAAAAAAAAAACAATATTTTTCCAGACCAGCCAACCCATGGCATACATAGAATACTTCTTACCTTGCATAGAAAAGGACCTTTTTCAACTTATATTTCAATAAGTATGCTTTTGAAAAATTTCTTTTAGTTTTTTGGTGCGTGGGCTTAAAATATTACACAAAAGTTAAAGAAATGTTTCACGTTATTAGTTAAAGCAGCACTACAGAGATCAATTGAATTGTTTTTTTTAATATTATGTTTAATATTATATATCAAAAGTGTTCTTTGATGGTAGAGTGACAGCTTTATAATCAAGAGATTGGGGTTTGAAACCCACCTTAGCTAAGGTGTTCAAACCACTTATAACATTAGCCAAAAAGGTATAATTTGAGGGTTAGATTATATTTAACCTTGGATTTATTAATAAAAAAATGGTTTCTCACCCCCCCCCCTTGCCACCTGGTTTCCTCAGACATTTCCACATGAAGTGCAAGGTTGCTCATGAAGGCGATTAAGATTAGTTTTAAATCTTTTAGATTAAAATAAGTCAGTAAATTGTTTATCCTCATCATAATCATTAATGGGTCTTGGCCTCCTCAAGGAATCGTCTTTATTGATTTATCATCATCATCATCATTGGCGCTACAGCCCTGTGTGGGCCCTGGCCTCCTCCAGAATCCTTCTCCAACCGTCCCTGTCCTCCACCGCTCTCCTCCAGTTTGTCATTCCGATCGTTCTCATGTCGTCCTCTGTATCGTTCAGCCATCTTAGCTTGGGCCTGCCTCTACTTCTTCTGCCCTCTGGATTGGTATTAAGAACCTTTTTTGGGGACACGATCATCATTCATCCGGCTGACATGTCCCAACCATTGCAGTCTACGTACTTTTATGACTTTTGCAATTTTGGGTTCGTCATATAATGCCTGTAGTTCGTGATTATATCGCATCCTCTTAAGTCCATTTTCATTTACTGGGCCAAAAATCTTTCTCAGGATTTTCCTTTCAAATATCAAGAGACTGTTTTTGTCTCTTTTTGTTAAGATCCAGCATTCAGCTCCATACACTACGACAGGTCTTAGAAGAGTTTTATAAATTAGGATTTTTGTATTTATTGATTTATATAAAATTTAATAATAACTTCATACACAACATTGATCGTAACGATATTTTATTTCATACAAAACATTGATCGTAAAGATTTTTTTATGTAGATTATAATTAAGATAAGATTATGAATGTGTAGGTACTGATTTTTACGTTTATATGGTTAAAACAAGATAAAAACGTATTTTTATCCTGTCATAATATCCATATCAACTAACTTGAACGTATCCAAAATAAATTTCTACGCTATATAAACTACCGTCTTCATATTCCAATTGAAAATATTAATTATAGAGTTATTAATTTTAACGGGTCTTTTGTCACTATCCGACAGGAGAGTTGTGTTTGATTTTACTTTGCTCTATAAAATTATTAATTCATTTTTTGACATCCCTGATATTCTTTGTTAAATATTGTTTCATGCGCCAATACGATCTACTCGGTTACCGACGCTTTTTTACTGTGACAATACCAAAAAAATGCACACATAAATTCCCTTATACCTAGACTGCATAGACTAGGTAATAGGTATGCACATATAATAGATATATTTAACTCTGGTCTGTCTCAGTTCAAGAGCGCGTTACTTAGAGCCCTACATATCTTCCCTTATTTATATAATTCTTCTGTACGTGTGTATGTCACTGAACTCCTCCTAAACGGCTGAACCGATTTTGGTGAAATTCTTTGTGTGTTTGTGTGAGTCCCGGAATGGTTTAGATTCACAAAATGGAATTTTAAACATTAATATAATAAAGGGAAAATAAAAAACATGATATTTATAACAATAAGTTACAATAGGTGGCGCTAATGTCGAATTGGGAATGTTTAGCTTGTGGCAGACCACATCTCGAAATTTCTTTCGAGCGCGCGCCTAGCGACGGCAAGTACATTTGTTTATCGCTAGGCCGAGTTCATCGCCCGCAACGTCAAACAAGTGACAATACTCCTCAACTGGGTATGACACTTCAAATAAATAAGTCTAGAAAGTTCGAGGACATTGAACTTGCTACCCCCAGCGCAGCACTATTTAAGGGAGTCTACACCTCTACACGTCGTCACTTCATTTCCGTCACTTCGATTCGTCACTTCACGCCGCCGCGCGCCGTTACGACCACGCCGTCTCGCCGACACTTCATCTCTCGACCTCGCGAGCACGATGGTACTTCACCAAGCGAAGATTCGGACACTTCGAACACACCCGCTAACTCGCTCGTTATACCTACTCATCGTGAGAACGTTCCTTTGTAAGTTATTTCATCAATTGTAAATTTACCTTTAAGCAACCTATTAATTGTGATCAATATACTCATTGTAACTTTTGACCATTCTTTCTTCTTCTCTCTCAACCACTGTCCTTGTGTTCTTATTTCAAATCATATCCACTTAATTGGGATATAGTAAACTCTCTTTACTGGTTACCCCTCTGGTTACCACATATATGTATTAGTAACCCGGCTATGGTTACTAACTACTGTTGATTGGTAACCCCTCCGGTTACCAATCAACTTTATTGGTGACCCTGAAAACGTGAATATGAACACAATCGTTACCAAACAGCTTAACAGCTAAGCTTCACAGCTACTGGTATTTAAAAAACATCGGTATTTATCTAGTACCGGCCCGAGGCCGAAAAACGATAAATATGCATTCACAACAGTGGTATTTTTCCTTACAATAACATTTTTTCCTTCTGACAACACTAAGAAGTCTGTCATTTGCGTAGTAGTTTGATTTTTTTTGAAATTTCAAAATCTTTTCGCTCTGTTTCGGTATTATACATATTTCAATTATATACGCATGCAAAGAATTTTAATTTCTGTACACTGTTTCGTTATAATTCATATTTCAATTCGTTCGTTTCAGTGTCCAGACCATAATGTGCTGTATTGTAATTATATACGAAATGACAATTAATCTAACCTCAAAGTGTTTAGCAGCTCAGCGAATAATAACATCCATATGATTCAAATATATGTTATATATATATATATATATATATATATATATATATATATATATATATATATATATATATATATATATATATATATATATATATATATATATATATATATATATATATATATATATATATATATATATATATATATATATATATATATATATATATATATATATATATATATATATATATATATATATATATATATATATATATATATATATATATATATATATATATATATATATATATATATATATATATATATATATATATATATATATATATATATATATATATATATATATATATATATATATATATATATATATATATATATATATATATATATATATATATATATATATATATATATATATATATATATATATATATATATATATATATATATATATATATATATATATATATATATATATATATATATATATATATATATATATATATATATATATATATATATATATATATATATATATATATATATATATATATATATATATATATATATATATATATATATTTATTTATTTATTTATTTATTTAATTTATTTATTTAATTTCAATTTACGGTTTGATAACCTTTTACACATACAAGTATACATAATATATTAAAAACAACAGAATTTAAAAAAAACAAACAAATATACAAAACGAAAATAAAAAATGAATAACAATATAAAAAAGGTGAAAACATGTAAAAATATGTAAAAAATAATGAAAAACATTTAAAAAAAAAAAAATATGTAAAAAATAATGAAAAACATTTAAAAAAAAATATGTAAAAAAAAAACATGCGAGAAACATTCAAAAATATGTAAAAAAATAAACAAAAAACATGTAAAAATATGTAAAAAAAATAAACAAAATACATGTAAAAAATAATGAAAATCATGTAACAAATATGTAAAAAATATGTAAAAAATAAACAAAAAAACAAAAAGCATGCAAAAATATGTAAATAAACAATGAAGAACATGTTAAAAATATGAAAAAAAGTAAACATACATGCAAAAATTAATACAGGAAAAAAGAAATGAGAAAAGTAGTTTAAAAACCGACAAAATAATCTAATGTTTGGTCTCATTAACAAGTGCAGTGTATAGGCAACTTCTATAGATGCCGATCGAGTCATTAAATATATCTGTGTATTGTGCATACTGGTTCCCCAAACTATGCATTCTTTGCAAGGTTGAATTAGCCCGGTATACGCTAGTGTTAGTATGACAATAAAATGGCGCGGTACTGCGTGTGACCAGGGACGGCACCCGCAAATTTATAGCACTGAGCAAGTAAGGGGTGTCAGTATATATATATATATATATATATATATATATATATATATATATATATATATATATATATATATATATATATATATATATATATATATATATATATATATATATATATATATATATACATTATCTTCGTGCACGCGCTCGAGTTAATAGCCTCGATAATGCCCGATGTCATTCGGGCGAAACGTCGGCAAGACAACCAAAAGCCACAGCGGATTATCCGGAAAAATAATGATAATTCATATTCTACGATCCGCGAAAACATCAAAACCAACATATATATATATATATATATATATATATATATATATATATATATATATATATATATATATATATATATATATATATATATATATGTTTTGTTTCACAAGTTCGGGCAGGACAACGTCTGTCGGGTTCGCTAGTTTAAAATAAATAAATAAGTTGCCTGGTGATATTACCAGAATAACTTATGAATATAATATATTATTATTATTATATAAATATGCATATATGTAAATTGTTTTTTCATGTGGATAAATTTATACAAAATAAATAAATGTATGTATGTAGGTATCATCATACATTCCCTAAATTTAACTAACTTGTTTTTTCGATCATGTGTGGCATTTTCGCTAGCCGTTTGTGTGGAATTTTTACATCGCCTGAAAATAAGGTGAAACACCTACGCCATCTATGAAAAAATTGAATAAACATTTTCCAACGCTTCTTTCCGTTTTCTTTCCATGGAGAATTTAGTCGAATTTATTTAAATGTTGAATCACAAACCCTATATCTCTTTTGTTCGTAGAAAATAAATCGTACAACTGTCGTTAAACAAAATATTACAGTCGTAAATATATTTATCTTCCCCAAATCCAATTTGACCTTTCGATTTGATTACTTTGCTCTTTAACCGCGAATTAATAATAACTTGAAATAATTTTCAACCCATTAAAGACGGAAACTCTCTGTGAAAATTCTCAATCAGCAAGTTTCACACAGAGCAAATCAAGTACGCATTTTAGTACAATATTATATTATCATGTTATATATTAATAAAGTTTTGAAAATCCAAATAATTGGTTTCCGCTCCTACAGTTGCTCGTCATATTCTTAGACCTATAAGTTATGTACTTAGTACAAATCATCTAGAATCGCTTATTATCCACAAGTATAATTAGATAATTAAGCTCACAAATAGAGTACTGAAATCGTCACAAATTACAATAAAAAACAAAAATAATAATCAGAGGGTTGCGATTTAATGTGCGTGTTCAAATAACCTCCCAATAACATACACCACTATATGAGATATTGCAATTTGATAATCAGTTAGTTAATTGAAATAGTAATTGAGTGATGAAGGGTTTCATATTAAAAACAGACTTTTTTGATTTACATTTATTCATTCATTCATGCCATCACGGCATATCCCACAATGTGGGGTACCCAGCGAAAGGTGTGCGGGTGTGCATTGCCTTATAAAAGGGAGCACAACATATCTGTGTATACTCACACACCAGTCTTGTCTCACCTAAAAAGGCACTATATTCAGAATGGGTGGTGAACCTCATTGCTGAATTATGTAAGATGTTATTGTTGCCTGTTGTATTTTCGATTACCCGGCTCTTACGGGACACTCAAAAACAATAATAGAAAAGAGTGGAAGCACTATTCTAAGCCGGTGCCTCACAACTATACATTTATTGGTGATTTAAATAATTTATAGATACAGACAAAAAATAGTTCATGAGCCATGAGGTTCACCACCCATTCTGAATGCCACCACTCATCTAAATTCAGCCTAATTTGTGCATATTCGGAGAATATTAAATGCAGCCTAATTAGTACATATTCTTGAAAATACTAAACGCAGTCTAATTACTGCATATTCGTGAGAATACCAAATGCTGCCTATTTAAAACACATTCGCGAAAATACTAAATGTAGCCTAATGAGTACATATTCATGAGAATGCCAAGTGTAGCGTAATTAGAAAATATTCGTGAAAATACTAAATTCAGCTTAATGAGTAGGTATACACATTCGTGAGAATTCTAAATTCAGCCTCATTAGTACATATTTGTGAGAATACTAAATGCAGCCTTATTTTTACATATTCGTGAGAATACGAAACACAGCTTAATTTGTTCATATTCGTGAGAATACAAATATGAAGCTCACTTAGTACATATTCTTGAGAATATTAAATGCAGCTGAATGAATATTTATTAATATCAGCACTGATTGAGATATTTCAGTGTGATTTTTATGAAAAAATGTGCCATTATTAAACAATAAAATCATAATTTATTTACAAAACTGTATCCTATGATTTTGGTCCTAAAATCACACTGAATATCTCAGACAACGTGGCACAATTTATGTCCTGGGTACGATCCCTATCAGATGATATTTTTTTTAATTCATTTTTCACGCAAATGATGATTCTCTATGTACTAATTAGTCATTTCCATGAAAGATTCTTCCCAAAGATATGTACTTTCTAATTTCAGTCATTTAATATGGCCAGTCATTTAATATTGCCGGCTACTGTATGATGGAACGGAATTTTTAAAGTGAGTACTAAGATCAAACGTATAGATTTGAAGGAAATTTCGCTGAAAGATAGAACTGCATTTTTCAGATCATAAATCATCTCGCTGGATACACATGGTGATTCAGTTATTTTATTATTTTTTTTTACATTGCTACTCGGGTAACTAATAGGTACTATGTCAAATATTAATTTAACACCCACCCAATAACAAGTTGCCACATTATGCAGATCCAGACTGAAAATACAATATAAAACTGTGTGTCCACCGGAAATCGAACCCGGTACCTTTGGATCAGCAGTCAGATACATTTTTTTTAATATGTCCTTGTTAAACAAGTACATATACATCTTCCTACGTTGCCTAAAATAAGCAAATAAATGCTTGTGCTTAGGTGAACGAAATCGGTCGAGGCAGGATTCGAACTCGCGACCACTGGATTACTAGCCCAGCGCGCTAACCACTCTGCCACCGACCCATCTTATGCCATCCCATAGAAGGCAATGGTGTCGTTGAAATTTATCATTCAACATTTGGTAGGTATACATAATTTTCAAAATTTGGTTTGATAAGGGAATTTGATAAAATGTCATAATTTTACGAACGTTGCGCAAACTCTTACAGTAATAGGTCGTTTACTTTCTGTTCTAAACTCCAAGCATGTCAGAGGACAGTTTATTTAACTCAAAGGCCGGTTCAGTAAAAAAGACGAGTTATCTCTACTAGTGTTAAAAAGTCAATAAGTCCGCCACGTTGTTTCATTCAATACAAGTCTTTTATTATTATTATTATTATTATTAGTGTTCGAGAGAAAAATACTCAGAAGGATATTCGGACATGTGCAGGTAACACTGAAACTTCAATCAAAATAGGCCGCCTTATTGACTATGTTCAATTAAATTAAAGATTTAGTTGGTATTCTGTGAACCAAATGATCAGCTGTGATCCAGCTGTCTTCCTGATGGAAAATTCTTAATCGCAGTTATATTTTTATTTAATTTCACACAGTACAGTCATATCCATGAATGTCATATAATATATTCATATATGCACAGAATGAGCTAACAGCATATGGACCAGTGAATTCTCTCGATATTACCGATATTCAATTTTTACATAATTAAATAAACGAATGAATAATAATGAATAAGTGAATAAATAAATAAATAAATTCATTAATTAATTACTTAAATAATTATTTAATCAATTTATCAAATAATTAAAAAATTAATTGATTAATTAATTAAATAATAAAAAAAAATTAATAACTTAATAATTAATTAATAAATTAATTAATTTATAAATAAATAAATAATTAAATTAAGTACTTAATTAATTACTTAAATAATTAATTAATCAATTAGTTAAATAATTGATTAATCAATTAATTTAATAATTTATTAATTATTAAATAAATAAATTAATAAATAAATAAATTGAAAAATCGATGAATAAATAAATGAATAAATCAATGAATGAATGAATTAATAAAATAATTAATTAATTAATTAATTAATTAATCAATGAGTGAATGAATAAATTAATAAATTAATAAATATTAGATAAATAAATAAAAAAACAAACAAATTAATTAATTCATTTATAAACAATCAAACATCATAAATATGAAGTTAAACGCCATATTTTCCTTATATTTCGTGACTTAAGTTCTTGGATGTGATATGGAGGCAAGTCATTCAGAGCTTTCAACTTAACACCATCAAGCACATCTTATAGTCTACTATTTCTGGCCATTTAAACCATATGGCCATTCAATCAAACATTATAATCAAAGCAGAAGTTACTTTTGCGTAACGAAATATATTCAAAAACACAAATATAATAATATTAATAATATTAATGTGAAATGTTTGGCTTTTCCGGAAACAATCGATCATATAATATCGGGCTGTTCTTTTCTCGCGCAATCAGAATATACATTTAGACATAACCAAGTAGCAAAAATAATACCTTAAAATTTAGCTATTAAATATAAATTAATTGACGCGATAAACATAAAACCATATTATGAATATGATCCGATTTCATTTTTAGAAAATAATAATATTTCGCTTTATTACGATAAAACAATATTAATTGACCGGTCAATTCAACATAACAGACCCGATTTAATAATACATGATAAAATTAAAAAAATAACATATATTTGCGACGTGGCTATTCCAAATTCTAGTAATATTATAAAAACTTTTGATGAAAAAATTAGAAAATACACCGCTTTAGGTAATGAGATTAAAAGACTTTGGCATTCTCGTAAAATAATAATATTACCGTTCATTATTTCAGCCACTGGCATTATTCCAAAATCGTTAATCCGTAATTTAGAAATTATAGATTTATCGAAAAATTTAATAGTAAAAATGCAAAAAACGGTAATTATGAATACATGTAGAATCGTTAAAGATTTTTTAAACGTTAATATTCGGGAATCAGTAGGGTTGTTAGGTAGTATAGAGACCTCCTCAGAGCCTAATCCTTTGATATGTTAAGTATCTGGATGGGTGAACTATTCCCAATTGAAATCTTGATGATGCGTTTGTTGCATTTTATTTTGCTCTTTTAAATAATTTACAATTTACGCATTGATCTGCTAATTCTTTTGAGGAAGTGTATAATGGTAATAATAATTGCGTGTTATTATTTGTAGTGCTTAATTGTTATTAATATCATTAGTAAATCGGCCAGCGCCGTAAATAAAAAAAAATATATATATATAATATGCAACTAGTAATAGAAAAAAATTACCGCTATTTTTCTGTAAATTATAACTACAAAGTGTGTAGCATTATTTTGACGATTTTAATTGTTTAAAAACGCTACTTTAATTCAGACCTGACGTTATGATGGACACCCTGTATTAAGGGGGTGGTGATTTTGTATCAGCTTGTCTGGCCACATATCTTGTTATCAGGGGTGGTATGTCAAAATGGCGGATTCGATATTACCTATTGATAAAATCATAATTATATTTCGTTTACAACAACTTAAAATATTCCAAAATTGTTATTCGTCCACGAATAATACTGACTCTTTCATCGTCTTGCTGAATGTACTTCGAACGACTAGCTGAGAAATTATGTGTTATGGGTAAGGATAAGGATAGTGTTGTGCGTTCAGAGGATCGTAGTGGATGTCCATGATTAGATCAATAAGCGAATTATGTACATCGAATATTTATTTATTTTATTTATTTATTTATTTAACATAATAATTTTACAAAAAACAAATCAAGAGATAATTCACAGGTAATAATATTTTTACAAATTTTTCTTAGCAGTGCCTCATCAAAAAGATTACAAATCTTGTGCTTGATGAGGGAAATCACTTATAAAAAAAAATAAAAAATATCAAAACAAAGCAATTAAACAAAGTCAAACAATAGAGTATTTAAATCAAATCAACATGAATAAAAAATCAAATAAACATTAAAGAAGTTTGAAAATATATGAAAATGAAAAATATACAAATGAGTAAACATATCTTAATACATAATCAAATAAAACAAAAGAAAATACATGAAAATAAATTGAAAAATGAGCAATATGGACTATTTAAACATACCAAAACACATATTTAGAAATAAAAAAGAAAATACTGGCAATTGACAAAAATCAAACAAACAACATCGAAAACTAATATTTAAGAAGTTAGGAGTTATGTGCAATTTTAATTTTTGTTTAAATTTTTTAAATTCTTTTATCTGTTTTAATTCATTCGGGAGGCAATTGAAAAATTTTATTCCCAAATAAATGTAGTTGTTTTGTAATTGTCCTGTATTACATTTGGGTATTTTAAAATCATTTTGGAATCGCAGAGACTTATTTTTTTCAATTTTTTGTAAAACATTATCTTTTTATATATATTTCTATATTTTTATATATTCGATGTACATTATAAACTTATTGATATTTTTCCTCGTCGGGAGTTAACGATATTTTATGACAATTTTAAACATTTCAACAGAGACGAAGTTGGAATATTATAGGAGAACCAGGAACTTGAGACATATTTAAGTCTTTCGACCTGTCATTGGCGGGTTTACGTGGTCACTTACAAACTTCAAACAAAAAAAGTCTTCGTGACTTCATAGATGGTGATGGCGGGATTAATAGGGAACTCAATAAGAAGGCATAATTTGAAAACGTTGCGCAAGTGCATATAGTGATCCCGTAAACCAGCCGATGATAGAGCGTAAGTCATATAAGTGCCTTGAGTTCCTGGTTCTCCTATATATAATATTTCAGCTTCGTCTCGATTGTGATGTTAAAAATTTGTTATAAAATTAATTATGTACGTTTGAACTTCTCTTAAAATGTTGTCGATTCTTCTTATTGAAAAACTTTTACAATAATTTAATAATCCGTGGTCAACTTTCACCCTAAGATATCAACCTAAATTTGATCTCTTTTTAAATGATAGCAAAAGATCAGAAATAGTTTTTAAAGTGAGAAATAAAAGGTTGGTCATATGTGAAGAAGGAAATGAATTTAAATATTACATTCAAGATCTCTCGAAGCAGATAGAATAATATTGAAATATCGAAGAATGTACCATACGTTAAGAGAAATGTATTGGACAAGAATAAGATAAATGAAATCACTACATATATTTTAATAATAATATGTTATTCTCTGAGGGCGGTCCTTCATTGACCAACATTGATAAATTTTGTATTAAATTAACTGTCGATTTGTTCAAGAGATTTCTCTTAACAGATCGACAAAGTTTCAAGCCATGATCTACAAGATTTGTGTGGCTTGGGGGGCAAGTCTGGTTCGACCGGCGAAATCAAAAGCCCAGTGATTACCTATTTCATGGACATAATTAAAGTATGGAGTTCTATGACATCTAAAGATATTATAGATCTCCGTATAATAATTATATCCATGATATGGGTAATCACGGTGGTTTTGATTTCGCCGATTGAACCAGACTTGCCCCCCAGGTCTACAATTTTTATGTCAAATATATGTGTTTCTGCCTATATTTCAATTTAATTTAAATATCGGAAACGCCGAAACACCCCAACTAGATCATTTAATTTTGTATAAAAAAATGCATACATAATGGTAGTAGGTACCTACATCTCAAACTTTTTTAATTAATTTTATATTCTTTCAAAAATATTAACATTATAAAAAAAAATAGTACAACTCAAAATTTTTCAACCATTTTTGTAAAAATTGTATTTAGTGACTACATCGTTTCATACAATGTTTATGGCATTATAAACAATATCTACGGGGACTCTTAATAATTTGATACTTAATCTCCAAAAATACATACATACATACCATCAAGCTGTTTACATATTCGGGGTGGGAATATAGGACTGCCCTCTTCACACTATCCTATCTTGACATATTTATTTTACGTATAGCAAACAAAATATCTTAAAATATTTAATAATTTGGAATTAATGGTTTTTAGTTTAATATTTTTTCCTGTACTTTACATACTATCAACAGTTGGATATTATGTTTATGTTTATGTATGTTATGTTTATCATTCTTTTGTTTTTTACTGTAATGTAATAATTTCACAAATGTACAGGTGGCTGCTTCAGAACAGATTTATTCTAGTGAGGCGGCTATCTTATATTAAAATAATGTGTATGTTTATATGATCATAAAAGTGTGAAAGCAGAACATCGTGTCAAATAAAAGTAGAGAATGAATGGTTTGAACAAGTCGACGAATATGTTTATCTGGGAAGCATGTTCCAACGGAATGGACGGCCTGATAAGGATATTGAAAGAAGAGTTATGGCAGGAAACAGAGTGAATGGAGCACTTAAACCAGTTATGAATGATCGTAACGTATCAAAGGAAGCTAAAGTTGCCATTCATAACGCAATTGTAGTGCCAACCTTGATGTATGCAAGTGAAACCTGGACATGGCAGAAGTCGCATGAAAGTAGAATAAATGCAGTGGAAATGAGATCGTTAAGAAGAATTTGTAATAGAACGATGTATGATAGAGTTAGAAATGAGGTCACTAGGAAAGAATGTAAGATGAAGAAAGATGTAGTAACTAGAATGAAAGTTAACACACTTATATGGTTTGGTCACGTGGAAAGAATGAATGAAGAACGCTTGACGAAAAAAATATATAAGGCTGACAGGAATGGAAAAAGAGGTCGGGGGCGCCCAAGAAAAGGATGGCACGACCATGTGAACGATATTCTGAAAGAAGGAAATATTAGAAGTCTGAACAATAGAAGAACATGCATGAGACGTAGCATGAATGTTGACGAGGCGGTGAATGTATGTCAAGATAGAATAGTGTGGCGTTCTGTTCTCTCTACCTACCCCGCGAGGGACATGGCGTGATGGTATATGTATGTATCATAAATAAATAAATAAATGTGTCACATGTCATGTTTCATGTAAACCAGTATCAGATTCAGAGAGGTCAGAATTCGACAGTAATTCATTAAATTTTTACGTTTTATAAAGCATTGGACCTGGGAGGCAAGTCTGGTCAACAAACGGAATCAAAACCCATATCATGGATGTTTACCCATATCATGGATATAATTATCTAATGGAGTTCAATAACATCTTAAGATATTATAGTACCCCATGTGATAATTATATCCATGATATGGGAAAGCATGGATGGTTTTGAGTCCGCCGGTTGACCAGCGGCTTTACTCTTCACTGCAAATCCGATCCCAATACGGTCCAAAACGCTAAGAACCTACCTTTGTAACGGAGAATAAGTCGTTCATTTGAATGTACCCAGGCGACAGATAGGTAAGTTCTAAATGAAAATTTGAAATCGGGATCAGATTCGAGTTTCAAACGTAAGGCTACAGGGTGGCAAGTCTGGTCCAACCGGCGAAATCAAATCCTCACGATTACCCATATCATGGATATAATTATTATGCGGAGATCTATAATATCTTTAGATGTCATAGAACTCCATATAATAATTATATTCATGATATGGGTAATCACGAGGGTTTTGATTTCGCCGATTGAACCAAACTTGCCCCCCAAACTTTCCCCCCTGATCAATGACGAAAAACTTTATGCATTAATCAAAGGGTACAAAGTTTTCTATTCACTTATAACAAAAATTGAGAGTTTTTTTGAGAAAAAAAAAGAAATAGTTGAGGTTTTGTATGCAGTATTCTTGCAGTACGGGACCTTACCTTTTTCTTAAATATTTCTTAAATGACTCTCGTTATACGACCCTTGTTTACGTACCATTTATATAGTTAAGTATTTTTCTGTAAGTGTTATATAAAACAACTCCGTTTGACATGACGTGTTTGACATTGGCAGTATGAAAGTAAGCAATCTATATTTTAACTTGAAATATTTTTTTATTCAATTGAATGTACATATTTGTTATTAACACATATTAATTATAAATTTTGACTTTCTGTAGTTACTTCTTCTCCATATTAACTTTAAATATACGAACTAATTTTGGTTTGTCGATCGACAATTGTTGATAGAGCTCCATTGTATGTAGATATATTACAAATATAACAAAAATACTTGGTTTTAGTTCTATTGAAATTTATTTGCTTATCGACGCGTTTCGTGCAAGACACATCGTCAGAATAATACTGTACAAGACTGAGACTAGTGGTTATATACAACGCGTCGATAATCAAATAAATTTCAGTAGAACTAAAACCAAGTATATTTCTATATTTGTAATATATCTACATTCTACATTAAATATACCATATCTCAAATTCCTCCATGCTCGCAGTTTGTTCAAAAAGGGGTCCTATGTTTTCGTTTCACATACTAAAATATAGATTGATTGTGGAGTTAATCATTTTGTATAAATTACTCGGTTAATCTGACTCCTGATTGGCCTTGTCAGTTAGATATGCGAGTCTTGATTGGCTCAGTTAGTTGGATATCTGACTCTTAGTATCGTGTTCGATTCCCGATAATGACACAGTTTTTCGTCACGTTTTCAGTTTGGATCTCTGAGAAGATTAAATTATCGTTTTAGTCTGCAGAATGTGGCAACTTGTTATTTGTTGTATATTTAATTAATATTATTCATTGTACCTGTCAGTTGCCTGAAAACAAATACAAAAATAATAAAATCAAATGATTAAATTCATTTCACAGTGTTCATCCAGGAACAGGACTAATAGTGATGAACAAAAGGCTTGCAAGTCTTGCAGTCTTTGTATTGATCTTGTGAGATTTGCAAGACCAAAACAATGCTTCGTAAGACCAAGAGTCTTACAAGACCTAATGCAAGAGTCTTGCGTTCTGGACAAAAATTTATAAACTTATTATTTTTCAATGAAAAAGTAAGCAATTAACTACGTTCTATCGACAGAATACTTTAAATTGATATTTTTAGTCAATTTCAAAAAATATTTTTATGGAAAATTTACACGATCTGGAAGACTTGCAAAATCAAGAATGGATATTCAAGACCGAGATCAAGACTAATTTTGTAAATGCAACACCGCTCATTATCTCAAGATAAATCATCCTAGTGCTGAAAAGTAGGAGAGCCGACCCTACATAAAGTAGGACAAAGAAAAGAAAAAGAAGAAGTACATTTTTTTTTTTATAAAAAAATGTATATGTCCTTGTTAAACAAGTACATATACATGTTCCTACGTTCCCTAAACTAAGCATAAATGCTTGTCCTATAGGTGAACGAGATCGGTCGAGGCAGGATTCGAACTCGCGACCACTGGATTACTAACCCAGCGCGCTAACCGCTCTGCCATCCACCCATCATGTGAAATTCATTCATTCCATCACGGCTTAACCCACTGTTTGTGCTCAATGTTCTCTGGATCGCCAAGCAGACGGATGTCCAAGAAGGTTCAGAAGATGAAGAAGAATACAGCGTGATAGTTTCAACTTGTTTTGTATTCAGTGTTGTTTCTTGTAGAGAAGCAGATGTCTTGGTACAGTAGTAAAGTAAGGCTTGAGAAGAAGTGTGTCTTTCAAATACGGACATCGTATATTTATACAAATGATTGGTGTAGCGGTGGAGAGGGAAGTTTCAATTGTTATCCTGACGTAAATACGAAGATTTTAACTATCATTTTGATGTTAATATCTTTCTAGAAATTTTACAATATTACTTTCACACCTCATATTATTTTTGCTATAGCACCCAAGAATTCTGCTTCCCTTTTACATAACATTAACATATATTCCTTTTACATAGCTCAATACATAAATTATTTACATACATACATACATACCATCACGCCATGTCCCTCACGGGGTAGGCAGAGAGAACCGAACGCCACATTTTTCTATCTTGACACACATTCATCGCCTCATCAACATTCATACATCGTCTTATACATGTTCGTCTGTTGTTCATGCTTCTTACATTTCCATCTTTCAAAATATCGTTAACATGGTCGTGCCATCCTTTTCTTGGGCGCCCGCGACCTCTTATTCCGTTCCTGTCAGCTTTGTATATTTTCTTCGTCAGGCGTTCTTTGTTCATTCTCCCCAAGTGGCCAAACCATCTCAATGTGTTAACTTTCATTCTGTTAATTACATCTTTCTTTATCTTACATTCTTTCCTTGTATCTTCATTCCGAACTCTATCATACATCGTTCTGTTACAAATTCTTCTAAGCGATCTCATTTCAACTGCATTTATTCTGCTTTCGTGCGACTTCTGCCATGTCCAGGTCTCACTTGCATACGTCAGAGTTGGCACTACGATTGCGTTATGAATGGCAACTTTAGCGTCTCTTGATATGTTGCGATCATTCATAACTGGTCTAAGTGCTCCATTCACTCTGTTTCCTGCCATAACTCTTCTTTCAATATCCTTATCAGACCGTCCATTCCGTTGGAACATACTACCCAGATAGACATACTCGTCGACTTGTTCAAGCCATTCATTCTCTACTTTTATTTGACACACTGTTCTGCTTTCACTCTTTTCAAAGACCATTACCTTTGATTTGCTGGCATTCATTTTAAGTCCGTTTTCTATGCATCCTTCATATACCATACTTACAAGAAGTATTTTTGGGGTAAGAAGTATTGTGGTATGTAGAGCTTACTAAAGTGCCAGAGTGGTCACTTGGTTGGAAGCGATTGCATACCAGCGTGAGCTGGTATACACGCCTGTAATTGAGGTGGTAAGGTCGGTCAGTTGGACGTGTAGGTATTACCTGTTTGTCCGCCTTCAGCTACATACAACCCAAATGATATCTCAACCGCTTGGTTCGAACCTGGAGGCCGTCTGTTCGGAGAGTCCCGACAGCTGAGCCACAGATTGATCGACCAAGCAACTGCGATACCGTATACAATAGATTAAATATTATTATCAAATATTACTCAGGTAGGAATGGTTGACAGATTGAAAGATATAACAGGAAATTGAACTTACTCTTTTATTTATCAAGATGATGATTACAATTGATGTTTACTAATATTACTTGGTACAGAAATGTCGAGTTATTATTTAATGAATATAAATGTAAATTTGAAGCGCGGACGATTTGAACGACGACGAGCGGTCGGGCAGCGTGATGCCTAGCTTCGAGATCTGGATGAGCGGAATGATGTGGGCGCGCTGTGCTTCCCCTTAAATAGGAGACGGGCTGTGAATACGGCGCAGGGCAAGATGGCGCCTGCCGAAGTACTCAGCGCAGCGAAGCACTGCGCGGCGCAATTGGCGCAATCGCCACAGACCCCGCTGGCAGTCTCTTAGACGAAACACGACCCCTCCTCGAAGTTCAAAGTCCTTACATTGCGTTCTGTGAAAGATAAAAAAAAATTTTAAAGCATTTGATTTGTTATGTTATTTTGTATAGGGTTTTCTTTTGAACCGCTATGTACATGTTATGTAATGAATTTCTATATGAAAAGTAGTCTTTTCTAATACACAGTAATGTAATTATTTAAATACAACTTAATCTATACATATATAAAGTTAATCATATTATAAGTATAAATTTGTTTTTGTACAAAGTATGAAGTTACTTATCTTTTAAAAATATCTGCTGCTGGTATGATTTGCTGCTCTTGTGATGGCGTGTGGTTGCTCTGCTATTGAGGTGAATGGAGGAGTGTCGTCCTGCGTGTGCTGGCTGGACATCCTTATGTGTTCCTCAGTGGTATAGCTTGTTGGGTGTTGTTGATTGCGACTTCGTAGTGTACCATTAATTGTGAATGGTCCCCAGTTTTCTGTTATGAAGTGTAGAAGTTCTATTTTTTGTTCAGGATGAAGTAGATGTGTTACGTATGTAGAAAATTGATGCAGTTGTATGCGTGGATGCTTCGACTTTGTCGGGAATATCTTCCTGAAGTAGGTATTTATCCAGCTAGGCGAAATGGTTTGCAGTGTGCTCAGCGTGTGTATGCTTGTATATAAATATTCGACAGCTGCCTCGTGTGCCGGCAAGGGCGAAGCACGAGGGTGTCTTGTGGTTTTCGGCGTGTCGTCAGGAGACAGCTTTGGATGTAGAGTATCCAGTGTAGCCTGTAGGGTTTTGCGGTGCGCCATGTTGACGGCTTTGAAGTGCATGGGACTTCAGTGTAACCTGTAGGTATTTGCGGTGCGCCATGTTGACGGCTTTGAAGTGCATGGGACTTCAGTGTAACCTGTGTACATTTCGTGAAACCGGAGGAGGATTGATGTGAACTCCTCAGGGCGGTGACACGTAAATGTTGAGCAGCTTCGTTTCTTCATGCGTCGCAAGGAGGTTGACATTAGCTCTTTGCGTGCAGGCCATGAAGGAAGAGACGTTGTATGTCCAACAAAATCGTTCCTCGTCAGAGCAATGATGGCGATGACTTGGGGAAGACTTTGCGTGCTCTTGTAGTAAGTGTATGTGTGATGCTGGCACGGAGATGTTCTCAAAAGGCAAACGTTGCTGGTTCTTCAGCGGTGTTGAGCAGTGAGTATTGGCGGTACCAATGATGATCCTCAGCGATGCTCCGGTTGAATGCTGGTATGAGGTGAAGATGCAGTGGTTCCTCCATAATTAATTTCTTCCCGGTAGTGATGCGGTAGAATGCGGGGGCAGCTAGTTTCTGTATGAAGTCGTCCAGATGATGATGATGATGTGATTCATCATAAATATTTTTTTCTTCTATGTAGTGATGCGGTTGAATGCGGGGGCAGCTAGTTGCTGTATGAAGTCGTCCAGATGATTCTTGTTGATGTCTTTGATGCTCAATTTGAAATTTTAAAATTATACAATAGAATTATACAATGTAAATGTTTGTACTTGCGTTGATTGATAGGTATAAAATAATGTTTGTTATAATTTGCAAGTTCCATTTGATTTGATTTATAAGTATTTGTTTACTCGTTGCTAAAGTATTATATTATAATGCCATATAATGTTATTTGTTTGTTTCGTATTGTATTTTGCAATGTTTTTTTTTTAAAATTTAATATACGAGTATGTTTATAATATTTATTATTATTATGTATGCCATGTTTCAATGTTTTATAATTTTAATGTTTTATAATACTTTTTGTAGTATTACATAGTTAATATAATATAGTTTAGTTTATAGTACCAGTTTGTTGCTGTATTATATAGTTAATATATAATAAGGTTTTAATGTTTTAATGTTTGATTATAGTTAGGTATTTTTACTACCGTATATTATAGTTTCAATGTTTCTATATTCTGGAACGTATTCGCTATCGTATCGTATTATTTTTATTGTTCGATCATGGTTTTATAGTTGTAGTGTTTTTTTATAAAAAATAAAGTAAAATATTTTGTATATAAAAAATATTTTGTATTTAGCTAATTGTAGCTGTTCAACATTAGCTATTTGTAGCTGTTCAATGTATCACGGCTTTTTATTTTTATTTATTTTCGATTGTATTTAAAAACAATGTTTATTTGTAGTTAGTTATTGTTTAAATTTGCTTTCTATATTATAGTAATAGTTTTAAACTTCCGTATCGTATGCTTGTTTGAGTTTATTTTTTAGAATAATATTTTAATATTATAGTTTTAGAAGCATTAGTTTAGTTTATTTTCAAAAAATTATTTCGAAAAAATATTTTAAAAATATATTATAATGTTCGTTTGCGTACGTATTTTATTTTATTTGGCGTATACTATTATATTGGCGAAGATGTTTAAATATTATTATGCACGGTAACTTTCACTTTTGTGAATGGGGTATTGACCTGACCGTTATCGTGGTTTCATGGGTTATTCGAGTTCATACGGCTATTCTTTTGTTTGGAGTTCATTTAACTTCGTTTTTTTATTACCGATCGGCGCGTTGTAACATTCTTAAATATATATTTGGTTTACTGAATTTTTACATAAAAATATGCGTTTTACGAATATAATAATTATTTAACTATATGTTTCTAATTTTTAGTTTTTATGATATTAATTCTTATTTGGGAATGTAATATGTATTTTTATTGATAATTTTTTAATTTTTACGTATTACGATATTTAGCAAAAATAAATATTTTATGAAATTTATTTTTAATTTTTTTTTTTTTTTTTGTTTAATCAATTATGAACGAGATAAAATATTTATAATGACTTTAGGCTTTTTTAATGACTTTAGGTTTTTTAATAATATTATAATTTTTATACCTCTATTCGGCGTTTTTGATTCTCTAGCTTTTTGCTTTTTATTTTTATACCTTCGTCCTTTGTATGTATTTATTTATTTTCTGGTACTTTTGGTTTTTTTCTAGGCAGCTTCTTTTTTAATTGTTCCGTCTGGATTATTTTTTTTGCGTCTCGTCAGTCATGAAAAAATATAAAGTACATATTAGTTATATATTAAACAATTGTAAATATGTTAAGTTAGGTGGAATTTGCGTATGAGCGTTTTTGAGCGTTTTTTGAGCGGGTACACTTGTAATTAATTTTTGACAAATTATAAGACAAATGTATTTAATATATTAGCTTGTAATATATGTGTTACCTGCTCGAGTGATTCCGTTCATCCAGACCTCGCTGTTCAAGTATTAATTCCTGTTAAATCCTTTGTTTCTGTCGTGCAGTAAAATGTTACGCAGTATATTAATGAACACGTATTATTGTTCTGTTTAATAAAACTACTGATTTTACGTTAAGAATGGCACAATAGGTTGTGATAGGCTCACCAGATTTTTTTACCACAGTATAACAATTGAAATTATGAGCACAAAATAAAATTACCTGAGTTTTTTTAAACGATTTCGGAATTTTACCAGTTTCTGAAGGTATGTGTGTGTTCAGAGACACGTTCGGATCACCAGTTTTGGACTGGTGGGTGTTCAGAGACACGATCAGGAGTCACCAGTTTTGGGACTGTTTAGAAGGTATGTTCAGACACGTTCGGGTCACCAGTTTTGGTCTGGTGGGTGTTCAGAGACACGATCGGGAGTCACCAGTTTTGGGGTAAGAAGTATTGTGGTATGTAGAGCTTACTAAAGTGCCAGAGTGGTCACTTGGTTGGAAGCGATTGCATACCAGCGTGAGCTGGTATACACGCCTGTAATTGAGGTGGTAAGGTCGGTCAGTTGGACGTGTAGGTATTACCTGTTTGTCCGCCTTCAGCTACATACAACCCAAATGATATCTCAACCGCTTGGTTCGAACCTGGAGGCCGTCTGTTCGGAGAGTCCCGACAGCTGAGCCACAGATTGATCGACCAAGCAACTGCGATACCGTATACAATAGATTAAATATTATTATCAAATATTACTCAGGTAGGAATGGTTGACAGATTGAAAGATATAACAGGAAATTGAACTTACTCTTTTATTTATCAAGATGATGATTACAATTGATGTTTACTTATATTACTTGGTACAGAAATGTCGAGTTATTATTTAATGAATATAAATGTAAATTTGAAGCGCGGACGATTTGAACGACGACGAGCGGTCGGGCAGCGTGATGCCTAGCTTCGAGATCTGGATGAGCGGAATGATGTGGGCGCGCTGTGCTTCCCCTTAAATAGGAGACGGGCTGTGAATACGGCGCAGGGCAAGATGGCGCCTGCCGAAGTACTCAGCGCAGCGAAGCACTGCGCGGCGCAATTGGCGCAATTGGCGCAATCGCCACAATACTGTAACTCTTCCATACTTTCTGCTAACAATACTTTGTCGTCTGCATACATCAGATCACGTACTGTTACAGTACTCAGTTTCAGACCCTTACTTTCATACTTAAGGGCTCTTATGCAGAAATCAATGTAGAGATTAAAGAGCCAAGGGGACAACACGCACCCCTGTCTAACGCCATTATTTATAGAGAACCAAGTTGTTGTTGTGTCGTTAACACGAACACATGCTTTGCTGTTCTCATATAATGAAGCGATTGCACGTATCAGCTTACTCTTCACTCCGTACATCGATAGTATATTCCATAGTTTTTCTCTTACAACTTTATCATAGGCCTTTTCAATGTCTATAAAGGCGCAGAAAAGTTTTTGGTTTTTACCCAAAACCTTTTCTGTGACCATACGTAAAGAAAAAATTTGGTCTATACATCCTCTGCCGCCAACAAAAGCCCCTTGAGCATCCCAAATCTTGCTCTCTGTAACCTTTCGTACTCTTTGATCCAGGATCCTTGCATACATCTTACCAACTGAGCTTAGCAAACTTATGGCTCTATAGTTTTTGCAGTCGAGCTTCGATCCTTTACCTTTATACAAAGGTACCACGACTGCATTTCTCCAGTCTGAGGGAGTGTGTCCTTCTTCCCAACATTTGTTGAAAAGAGAGAGACACCACTCCAACGTCTGTTCGCCGCCATATTTTATAAGTTCAGCTGATACACTGTCATACCCGGCAGCTTTCCCCACTTTCGCGTGTTTTACTGCTTCAAACACTTCTTCTTGCGTTATTTCATCCTTATCATCTTCACTTACTTGCCATGTTCTCTGACTCACGTCCCCTCTTACTCCGCTATCATACAGTTCCTCAAAATATTCTTTCCATCGCTCTTTCACGCCATCTTCGTCCATAATTATTTTTCCATCTTTATCATTTATTCCTTTCGAAGCTTTCACAGTTCCATTTTTTCTTTTCGCTACGCCTTTCCAGAACATTTTCATGTTTCCAGGAAAGTCGCTGGCTATTTTCAGGCTTTCTTTCTCTTTTATACCATCTTTTTCCCTTTTTACTGTGTCTTTGACTACTTTCTTGCATACTTTATAATTCTCTTTTGTTCTTTCTTCATTATTCGATCCTTTCGCGGCTAATAATGCCATCCATGCTTTCTTCTTTTCACCCACAACTATCTTAACACTCTCATTCCACCAAGCATCGCCTTTCTTTCCACCTCTTTTAGCAATACCACAGATCTTCTTAGATGTTTTACACACGGTCTCTTTCAGCGTCGTCCATGCTTCCTCAATATTTCTTCTACTGTGTATTGCTTTAAAGAGTTCGTTTCCGGTCTCTTTTGCATACTGATTTCTTACACTCTCATCTTGCAGCCTTTCTACCTTGGTTCGCATCGGTGGATCACTTCGGTGTGTTTTAGAGCGCCACCCGGTGAACAAATCAATTCTTGATATTAACAAGTAGTGGTCTGTCTCCAGTTCCGCGCCCCTATACACTCTAGTATCCACTGTCGCTTTCCTTAGTGCGGCGTCAACACATACATAGTCAATTATCGACCTTTCATTCCCTCTTTCCCATGTATACTGGTGAATTCTTTTGTGGCTGAATACTGAGTTCGCCACAAACAGATTTCCTTCCGTGCATACTTCCAATAGTCTTTTACCATTGTCATTCACTCTAATATCGCCGTGAGGTCCAAGGACTGACTCAAAATCTTTCCTACGGACACCCACCCATCCATTTAGATCTCCAGTCAGAATCACTCTTTCATTATCCTTTTTTTCGTTCATTATCTCGGTCACACTGTTCCAGAAATCATCCTTTTCACTCTCACTATCGGAGTTTCCGGGCGCATATCCTATTATTAGGAATACGCTTGTAATTCCGATCTTCAGCCTTACCCACATGAGTCTAGAGTTTTTTAGCTTGTACTCTTTCATACATTTCCCCATTCGTTTCGCTAGAATCACACCAAATAATTGGGTATCTTGAACTTTTATTAACATACAAGCGTTATTTGAATACCACAACTTACACTAAATAAACAAAATATATTATATTATTGTAGAGCAAGACACCATCTTATATTCTACCAGGCCATTTGATTCATAGATATAAATAGTTATTTTAAAAAGATGAAAAAGTAAAAAATATATAGTTAAAAAAATTGGTTTGACGATACGTTTGGTGTGCACGCTGTAGTTGAATTATAGAAGTAATTTTGACTGCTGCCTACTAAACATGGAGGTCACGTGATAACTTTCGCGCCTTGCTTATATAGGTACCACATTGGCGGCAACATCAGGTATAGTAGTTTAAAAAATGATGTGTATTAAAATCATTTGATCAGTATAAAATATTAATAAATAGTATGGTTATAGGTATAGATTAGTGATGAGCAAATGCAAGACCAAGACCAAGACCGGGGTGGTCTTGGTCTTGGTCTTGGTCTTGCACCCGCGGTCTTGGTCTTGGTCTTGCGTTTACAAGTATAGTCTTGGTCTTGGTCTTGGTCTTGCATACATAGTCTTGGTCTTGCAGCAAGAGTCTTGCAAGTCTTGCACTTTTATGAGTAGGTAAAGTAGGTACATATTCGATTTTTTTTAATAAAACCTAAATTTTCCTTAAAGTAAACATGTTATATAATTTTAGGTACCTATCAAACATATATAATCTAAGATCAAATTATTACAATTTTTGGAAAAAAAAAATCACCAAACTATGAAATATCGTTTATATGTCGTCTTGAAATTTCTGTATTTTTATAACTTTTCATATAATGTTGTTATTCTAGTTATAAAAATAAAAAATGAAATACAAACATGTTGAAGAATTTAAGATCCATAACGTCGATGTATAAGCTGAAGTGAATCAAAACTAAAATCATTGTCTGAATATAATAAATTTTTCAAAGATTATTCTTATGAAAATATCTAACAACATATTTTTCTAGTCATGAACATTGATGCCAATAATTATATAAGTCCTCTCCCTAAAATTATAATAATATACAAATAAATACAAGGAAACTATCAGACATGCGATAGTATGTTTAGTTAAAGAATACGCACAGAAATAGAAACCCCTAAATACAAACAATTGAATATTTTAAGATATTTTGTACTCTATACAAAACATGTAGGTATGTATGTCAAGATAGGGTAGTATGGAGAGGTCAGTCCTTCCTTCTTACCCAGAATATGAAAACAGTTTGATGGTATGTATTTATTTTGAAGATTAAGTATCAAACTATTTAGTCACCTTAGATCAATGATATTATATTTCATTGCCTTATAATATAAGTATTGTGTATAGGTCACTGCCACACAATTTTTATGAAATGTCGTCACTAAACTTTTATTACAATAATTGTTAAATTTTGAGATGCCTTACAAATTGTATGAAAAGATGTCGTCACTAAATTCAATTTTTATAAAAAATGTTAAAAAACATTACATACAAAATGAATATGTCCTTGCTAAACAAGTACATATATATGTATCTTCCTACTTTCCCTAAAATAAGCATAAATGCTTATGCTATAGGTGAAAGAAAACGTTCAAGGCAGGATTCGAACTGACAACCACTGGATTACTAGCCCAGCACGCTAACCGCTCTGCCATCGACCCATCTAATAATAATCTATTTATATAACATATATGCTGAGTAGCCTCTATGTTGACTTTTTTTACTCCAAAGTTGAAAAAAACACGAAAAATATAGACCTGGCATACAAATCTCGCGTATCATCGCTTGATATGTTAAGAGAATAAATTCCCTTAAACAAATCGACAGTTGTTGTTGGAAAATAAAAAAAAATTAAAATATTTATTAATGTGTGTTTTTAGTTTGATACGTACTCTTAAATTGTGTCTCATGTGTTACATGCAACTCGTGAAATAATGAATATACCTTCCAACTTACTTGACTGATAGATATTTATGTAGGTATAATATTATATCATGTCAAAACTCGCACAGAAACATATACCTACGTCCTACACAGGATGTTAAAATATGAACCGTGCCAGATTCAAAATGTCTTATTTCGTGCAAAATCATGCAAACATATACTTTTATGATACAATCATAAATGTTATGTTTGTCTAACGGCGGCGTAACACAAGAGAAGTACTAATCCTTTCTTTGACATACATACCGCTCGTTCAGAGCCGAGTGCCGTGTTTTTTTTTTATTAATAATTGATTTTATTTTATTTCCTTGTATGGTAAATTTAATTAATCATTTTTTTATTGTTTAATTAAAATAATGTGCATCTATTATTAAAAGTGGAAAAAATGTTATGCTTTTAGAAAATTGGCTTTTTCAATCTAACTTCATACAAAGATTTCTTAAATTTGTATGTACCTACTAGTGATCATCCAATGGTCAAACAATCATACGTAATTCATTAGATTTTTAAGTTTGAAAGTCATTGAGGTTCTTTTTGTCAAAGAGTATACCTCTATATTGCTTATGTATGTATATACATAGGTACCCTCTTCTATGGGCGCCCTATATAATATTAATTAAATTACATTCTTTTACAAATACATCATTAGAGTACGTGTTGTTTGCCTTAAGTACTTACTGTTTATTAAATATTGTTTCACAGTAGATATTATGTATTTTTACTTAACATGGTTGAACCACTGCGTTTGACATTGGCAATATGAACGTAAAAAATCAATGGTTTGATGTGAAATATTTTTATCCTCCACTACCCCCGAAGGTGATATAGTGCGGAGTTATGAATTTGAAATTTTTAAGGGTATTCTTTTTATTGCAGATTATTAACTAGTATCATGGTGAGATTGTATTCTGAAAGGATTACTTTACAAAAATACAAAATTTAGGTATTCATACTAATAAGAAAATCTAAACACTTAAAAATATATACATGCATACATACATACCCATATATACATAATATTCCAACTGTCGACACGTTCAAGAGAATATATTTATCTTAATGAATCGTCAGTATTAAGAGAATTTTATGCCAGGTCTATATCTTTCATGTTTTTTTCAACTTTGAAGTCAAAAAACACCAACTTAGAGGCTTAGTGTGTCTGTGTGTGTCCCTTATATGTATATTTAATGCTTTGTTTGCATATTCATTCAATCGATAAAATAAATAGGTACATTATTATGTTTTTCTAATTGACTGTGATGAATATTTTTATTTGTATTGTGTATAATTGTAATTGTAAATGGCCTTCGGCAGTATTATTCGTATTAAAATTAAATAGTTGTAACGTGCTCCATAGGAATGGTATTTTCAAAGTTGAAAAAACCATGAAAAATATAGATCTGGCATACATATCTCGCACATCTTCGATTGAAACGTTTATCGGTCTGTTAATAGAAATAAATTCTCTTGAACAAATCGAAATTTGGAAAACATTAAATAAAATAATTAATTGTATTTACTTTATGCACAAGGTAAAGTACCTACACTTGCAACGCCTCTGAGTACGTTTGTTTACATCGGCCAAAATTATTGTCTCGAAGAATAATATTATTTTATTCTTTTACACACCGCGGTCAAATATGACATTTGCGCTAGTAATGATAAGAGTTATTTTTGCATCACGTAAACGTAATATGAGACAATTTGAATCTGAGATGTTGACTTCCTGTGTATACACGCACGTGTTCATAGTATAAAAAATATTTGTATTTTAAACCGATATGTAAATTTCATTCTTAAAGAAGTACCTACCTAGAAATTACATTTTGGTAACTACACCTATTTATTATTATGAATTCATTTAACAATGAAACAAAATTATTTAAATTATAAATTATTTTTATACCATTTTTATAAAATGATGTCATAAAATTCGATCTTTGTATGTTATTTTAAACAATACTACTAGTTGCATGTAACACATGAGATCCAACTGTCGATAGCGATAGTACCTATGTATAGTTGAAGAATAAGTACCTACCAAACTATAAACCCAAAAATCAAAATTATTGAATATTTTAAGATATTTTGTTTTACATACAACACATGTAGGTATGTATGTCAATAAAGGATAGTGTGGAGGTCAGTCCTTTTTCCTACCCGGAATATGAAACCAGCATGATGGTATGTATGTATGTTTGGAGATTTAAGTATCAAACTATTAAGTCTTCTTAAATATTGTGTATAGGCGACTGCCATACAAATTGTATGAAGCGATGTCGTAAATTTTTATAAAAATTGTTAAAAAAAAAATGGAGATGTAATACTACAATGCTAATGAGGTGTTTCGGCTTTTTGCGATATTTTTAAAAATTATGGAAATATAGGCAGTTAAAACACATAAATTTGTCATAAAAAATATATTAAAAAAGAAACTCTGTAATTTTTTTGAATAATTAAATTTGAGATTTTGTATTTGTCTATATTCATACCAATAATTCAGCGTTCTAGCTTTTATGCTTTCTGAGATATATGGAAAAATAAAGTGAAAATTCAAAAGTAGATAACTCCTGACTGAAACAAAAATTCAAAATTCTGAGTATAACAGTTTTGTAGGCCTATTACTGTTTATATACTCTGAAATTTTCAGCTCTGTGAATTGAGCGGATCAAAAGTTAATACGGGGGACGGACACACACACACACACACACCCTCACACACACACATACACACACACACATACACACACAGACTCACGAAATGTTCTACTCCGAATTCTGAGTAAATCCGTCTACGGAACATATATGCTGCGATGCCTCTATGTTGGTGTTTTTTGACTTCAAAGTTGGAAACACCGTTAAAAATATAGACCCTGCATACAATCTCGCGTATCTTGAATTTAAACTGCCTCTTCCTTCAAGAGAATTTCATTCCCTTAAACGAATCGACAGTTGGATAAGTCATTTACTGTCGTTCCAATGCAATTTCTATGAGTAATATGTCAACATATTGAAAAAATGCAAGACCGCAAGAGTCTTGCATTTAAGTCTTGCAAGACTCTTGGTCTTGCAAGCATGGTCTTGTTCTTGGTCTTGGTCTTGCGTACCTGGTCTTGGTCTTGTTCTTGCAGTGAAGTATGTGGTCTTGGTCTTGCATTTTTTGCAAGACCAAGACCAAGACTGCAAGACTTGCAAGACTTTTGCTCATCACTAGTATAGATATCACATTGGCGGCAACACCCACAATGTGTGGCAACCAGCGATAAGGTGTATGGATGTGCATTACCTTATAAAAAGAAGCACGATACGTGCGTGTACCTCCACAAAACAGTCTCATCTCACCTAAAAGGATACTACATTCAGAATGGGTGGTGAACCTCATATCCTAACACCCAAAACGACATTAGAAAAGAGTGGAACCACTATTTAAGGCGGTGTCTCTTAGCATATTTGAGACATATGTCTAAATAAATAATGTAATATTTATAAAAACACGACCGATTTTGAATTAATTATATATTTTCCGGGTATTTAATTTTCTATCTGGGTGTTTGTTTCCTAATTTTCTATCTGGGTGTTTGTTTCCTAATTTTCTATCTGGGTGTTTGTTTCCTAATTTTCTATCTGGGTGTTTGTTTCCTAATTTTCTATCTGGGTGTTTGTTTCCTAATTTTCTATCTGGGTGTTTGTTTCCTAATTTTCTATCTGGGTGTTTGTTTCCTAATTTTCTATCTGGGTGTTTGTTTCCTAATTTTCTATCTGGGTGTTTGTTTCCCAATTTTCTATCTGGGTGTTTGTTTCCTAATTTTCTATCTGGGTGTTTGTTTCCTAATTTCCCATTTTTGTCATCGATTAGCAACATTTTTAGTACAGGACGACAAAAAAATCTGTAGTCAATTTTTTTATTTTATTTATTTATTTTTCACACTTTTATCACAAAGACTATTATGAAGATTATTGCTGCCCAACTAGGTAACCCTGTTCTAGGGCTAGCAGTTTACAATTTGACCAAGCCAAGCATTTGACATTTTGGTTTTACATAGTTACATAGAGCGGACACCAGACATCACAACACAAAAAATTACAATATCACATAGTTACCAATATCTTAAACACAAAAGTATAAACCGATATAGGTAGTAAATTTTGATATATTATTATTCCAATATTTTTTCTACCATAATATGCACACCCGTTGTTGTCATTTATGTTATGTGGATAGCCTAGTCTTCACACCACCGTTTTCAAACATAACCTACAAAAACTTGTTAAAAATACCAATTTTTAGTCATTTATTTTAATATTTTAGTTATTATTTTTTTAATATATTCGCATGTACATATATAGTCGCAATTATAACTACTAACAAACCTAACCAACCTATTTTTACCAAACTTTTGTAGGTTAGGTTTACAAAAATGGTGTGAAGACTAATTATAATAATAATAATAATAATAATAATAATTATTATTATAAACACTTCCTTGAATCTTGCCCAAGTGGCGAGTTTATTGCCGTACGGCAATTTCTTCCAACTAACCAGTGATTCCAGCCCAGAGAAGCAATATTTGCGTGATAAATGAATTTAAAATAACTTCTTCTCCGCTAGTAATCGAACCCAGGACGCACAGAAACCGAACGGCTTACCAAGTGTGCCATGGCGCGGCGGTCGGTAATAATAAATACTTTTATTTTAAATTTACCACAAAGTCAATTATAATAAATATAATTATTTAAAATGTAACACAAATTCAATTAAATAAATACTTACCATTATTTTAAATGTACCATAAAGTATATTATAATAAAAACAATTAATTTGAATGGAACACAAACTCAATTTTAAACAAATAACATTATTATCAAATATCGTATTTTTAACTTTGTGGTACATTTTAACAAAAATTAACTAAATTTTTAACTTTGTTTACACCACCATTTTAAATGTACCGCTAAGTCAATTATAATAAAATCAATTATTCTTAATGTAACACAAACTCAATTTTAATAAATAACATTATTTTAAATGTACCACTAAGTCAATTATAATAAAATCAATTATTCTTAATGTAACACAAACTCAATTTTAATAAATAACATTATTTTAAATGTACCACTAAGTCAATTATAATAAAATCAATTATTCTTAATGTAACACAAACTCAATTTTAATAAATAACATTATTTTAAATGTACCACTAAGTCAATTATAATAAAATCAATTATTCTTAATGTAACACAAACTCAATTTTAATAAATAACATTATTTTAAATGTACCACTAAGTCAATTATAATAAAATCAATTATTCTTAATGTAACACAAACTCAATTTTAATAAATAACATTATTTTAAATGTACCACTAAGTCAATTATAATAAAATCAATTATTCTTAATGCAACACAAACTCAATTTTAATAAATAACATTATTTTAAATGTACCACTAAGTCAATTATAATAAAATCAATTATTCTTAATGTAACACAAACTCAATTTTAATAAATAACATTATTTTAAATGTACCACTAAGTCAATTATAATAAAATCAATTATTCTTAATGTAACACAAACTCAATTTTAATAAATAACATTATTTTAAATGTACCACTAAGTCCATTATAATAAAATCAATTATTCTTAATGTAACACAAACTCAATTTTAATAAATAACATTATTTTAAATGTACCACTAAGTCAATTATAATAAAATCAATTATTTTAAATATAACACAAATTCGATTTCAATAAAAACGACTATTTTAACCGTAACACAATGTCAATTATAATAAAACGATTATTTTAAATGTAACACAAAGTACCTACATATCTTTTTAAAATACAGTTTAAAAATATAATCAATATATTAAATCAAATATGTTTAATTAATTAAATATTTGAGGCGTAAATGAAAATAAAAATTTAATTTAATATAAAGTAGAGACAAAGACATATTATAAAACATAATATGTATATGTTTTTACAAAGAGTTGTGCACCCATGATTTAGTCGAATACTTTTGAATATTTTCACTTGGATAATGGATAAACTTTAGATTGCCCATCGATCGCCAAACTTTTCTTAATGGTTTCATTTTTCAAAAGTTGTGTATTTAGCACAAGAGCTTTAAACAGAGCTCCATTGTAAAATAAATATGCCACTCAACATGTAATCGCAACTAGCTTCACGCTGATGTTCGATATACGTAACCCCTTTCATAGTGTTTGATTTTTCTCCACTTTTCGTACATCAAGACTTAACTATGGTCGAAATATGATTTTTCAATAAGTATGATTTCCGTTATGTACCTACTTGAGAACTTTCAACGTGGAAGTGGTCGTTTTTTTACATATACAAAACGATCGAAAAACCCATATTTTCGTTATGCTCAGCCCACGTGAATTATTTAACGATTTTAACGATGCAATTTAAGTTAAAAAACGATAAAATACGGCCTCTTTATACATCAATTTCTAAAATCGATCTTTGTCGCTCAGTAACTTAGATATTTTGACAGCTGAGTCAAGGATCCCCGGTTCGATTCTGGAGGAGACAATTTTTCATGAACACGAGTCTTCGTTATTGATTAGGTACGTATTAAATTATTATTTTTCTAAAGTATTTTTGAAGTCCTAATGTCAAATAAAATTCAAATTTCTATATATAACAAGTTGTCACATTTTATAGGGGAATAAGATAGAAAAAAATGTTGTGAGTAAGCAAATCAAGTACCTATAAAATACTGAAGAGTGGAATGAGATGAAGGGGTTAGCCGACAAAAAGTTAACATGATCATAAATAAATGATTTTTTTATTTTTCTTATACCTACATAATAAACAAAACATCGTGGTTAGAAAAAGATCATAAGAATAATATCAAAAAATAATATAACAAAACAAAACAATAATAATAAAGACATAAAGATACAACCTTAAATAAAAAAATAAAAAACAACGTACAATTATTATTTGTATTTTTTTATTATTTTTATATTACTACTCGGGCAACTCACAGGTACTTTGTCAAATATTAATTTATTTGTTAACATAACATGAAAAAACTATATAATTCAACAATTATTAAGTATTTCTAATTTTTCGACTGCTTACACGTGATGGAATTCCATTATCAATAATATAAAATTGCTTAAGAAAATTGTGTTTTTACTCTTTGTTTTAAGTACCTAATTTTATAATATAGTTATTAAGTATGTATTGATACCGGGCCTCCTTAGAGGTCGGTCAAGAGGGGCTTGAAAGGGGGAGGGCGTTCGCCAACAAACACCAATTCAGGTTCACACACAATATTTATTCGGATTTCACAAAGCATTCAACTACAAAGAAACACAACAAAACTCCAAAAAACAAATGTCAATTGATAAAAGTTCTCAGTTAAAAAAATATTGGTCAGCTTCGACGTCCACAACAAAAGAACACAAATAAATTCAAACACAAAGAAAAAAACGAACTCCAGATAAAAAAAATGTCAATTGATAAAAGTTCTCAGTTAAAAAAAAAATTCTCGCAGATAAAGGTCCATAACATAATAACACAAAGAAATTCACCAGTTCGCAGAAGTTCAATAAAACAAAAAGTCTCTTCACCAACTCACTGATCACCACTCTTTACTTTCTCGTCGTCTCCGCCTCCTGTATTCTTCTCGTTGTCTTCCTGGTATTACCACCGCCGTGCGCACGTACCTCTCTCTAACAACAACCTCCTCTACCACCGACGACTTCTCTACAACAACTGACTGCCGGTGCGAAAACCGGTCTCATCTTAATCGGCCCACCGGTCCGTCGCCGAGTAGGTACCAGTCGATCGCCGGCGTGCTGTGATTGGTTAATCGCCCCGGCGTTCCTATTGGCTGAGCTGTACATTTTTAACATGTCACCGCGACATTGGTGTTGCGGTGAGGTGTCCCGTCACCGAACATTGGTGTTGAGCACACTCTGTCACGTCGGTCGGTATCAGTATATTAATAAACAAGAGAAATCGCAATACCTTCTGTGGGTATTACAATAATCATTATGTAGTTTGATAAAGTGATTCATCTTCAGTGCACAATTACTTTATTATGAAATATATAATAAAGTAATAACAGAATACAAAAATATATCTAGAATACAAAAAGAATATATTTATATAAACATTCAATAATACAACTTGTCGCGTCGCTCAGTAAACCTTATATTTGCTTACCCCAGTTTTTTCAACTGTGGTACGTGTCTTGGACATTTTCACATGTTGTACCTATACCTTTTTTTTAACCAATGGTATTGAAAGATGGTAATATACGAAGTTAATACAATAGAAGAGCATCTATGTATGACCATAGATTTTCATTAATATACTAGATTTAGTACTCCGTACAACAAGTGAGTCATGGAATATCGCGCGTTTGACGTTTTGGTTCGCAACATATTGCAGTTTTCTATGCATTTCAACACATCCTAGATATCTGTTCTCTACATATTTATAAATAAATAGTTTTTTTTCAACAAATAAATCCGATAACAATTCACATTAGTCGTTATTCTCTAAAGAAAAACGATGTGGTCTGCTAACAAAAAAGTCGGAAATCCCCCGGAAAAAAGCTTCACTTCGATTCACACAAAATTTGCTAACTACGACATCCATCCATTTTTATTATAATACTAGTGAACCCCCGGCAAACTTCGTATTGCCTGTATAATTAAAAATCATCCTCCATAACCACTCGTCGCTTCAGACTCTTCAATACCTCCCATCCCTTCAGTACCTCCCGTCCCTTCAGTATCTCCCGTCCCTTCAGTACCTCCCGTCCCTTCAGTACCTCCCGTCCCTTCAGTTACTCCCGTCCCTTCAGTTACTCCCGTCCCTTCAGTTACTCCCGTCCCTTCACTTACTCCCGACCCTTCAGTAACTCCCGTCCCTTCAGTTACTCCCGTCCCTTCAGTTACTCCCGTCCCTTCAGTTACTCCCGTCCCTTCAGTTACTCCCGTCCCTTCAGTTACTCCCGTCCCTTCAGTTACTCCCGTCCCTTCAGTTACTCCCGTCCCTTCAGTTACTCCCGTCCCTTCAGTTACTCCCGTCCCTTCAGTTACTCCCGTCCCTTCAGTTACTCCCGTCCCTTCAGTTACTCCCGTCCCTTCAGTTACTCCCGTCCCTTCAGTTACTCCCGTCCCTTCAGTTACTCCCGTCCCTTCAGTTACTCCCGTCCCTTCAGTTACTCCCGTCCCTTCAGTTACTCCCGTCCCTTCAGTTACTCCCGTCCCTTCAGTTACTCCCGTCCCTTCAGTTACTCCCGTCCCTTCAGTTACTCCCGTCCCTTCAGTTACTCCCGTCCCTTCTAGTACTCCCGTCCCTTCAGTTACTCCCGTCCCTTCAGTTACTCCCATCCCCTCAGTTACTCCCGTCCCTTCAGTTACTCCCGTCCCTTCAGACCCTTCAGACCCTTCAGTACCTCCCTTCCCTTCATTACCTCCCGTCCCTTCAGTAGGTCCCGGTCATACGCTCGACAATTCACCAAAGTTTCATTGCGATCGGATGAACGGTTCTCAGGATAGTCCACCTTCATCGGTAAAATGACCTAATACCCGATGAAGAAGAAGAAGAAGAATATTTTTTTTAATCCAGAAACCATCCCGGGCATACGCTCGACAATTCACTAAAATTTCATTGCAATCGGATGAACGGTTCTCAGGATAGTCCACCGTCATAGGTAAAATGACCTGATACCCGATGAAGAAGAAGAAGAAGAAAATATTTTAAATTCAGAAATCATCCCGGGCATACGATCGACAATTCACCAAAGTTTAATTGCAATCGGATGAACGGTTCCCAGGATAGTCCACCTTCATAGGTAAAATGACCTAAAACTCGATGAAGAAGAAGAAGAAGTTAAAATTTTTTGATCCAGAAACCATCCCTGGTATACTCTCGACAGTTCACCAAAGTTTCATCGCAATCGGATGAGCGGTTTAGGAGCGCATTCAACACATACATAGATACATACATAGATACAAACATTCAAATTTATAATATAGATACTAGATATCATAGTTAGCAAATTTTGTATGAATCGTAGTGAGGCATTTTCTGTGGGATTTTCGGCGTTTTTGTTGGCAGACCACATCGTTTTTGTATAGAGAATAACGACTAATGTGAATTGTTTTCAGATTTATTTGTCGAAAAAAACTTTTTTGTTTATAAAGATGTAGAGAACAGGTATCTAGCATGTGTAGAAATGTATGGAAAACTGCAATATGTTACGAACCAAAACGTCAAACGCGTGATATTCCATGACTCACTTTTTGTACGGAGTACTACATCTAATATATTATTTGAAAATCTATGACGACATATAGTAAGCTTAGCTGTGAGGCACCGGCTTAGAATAGTGCTTCCATTCTTTTAAATCATTGTTTTCGAGTGTCCCGTAAGAGCCGGGTAATCGAAAATACAACAGGCAACAATAACATCTCACATAGTTCAGCAATGAGTTCGTTCATAGTTCATAGTTCGTTGTAAAATAACTCTTGCTCAATCACTTCTTCTTCCATTGCTTGATTATGCCGATGTATGCTATTTGGATGCAAATGAAGTGCATCTCAATAAACTTGAACGTCTTCAGAATATATGTATCAGATTCATCTTTGGGTTGAAAAATTTTGATCGCATATCACCTTACCGCAATCTTCTTTGTTGGCCCAGGATACGCCAGCGGCGCAATATACACATTTTGTCACTATTGTACAATATTCTCTCGAACCCAAACCTACCACAGTACCTTAAAAGCAAATTCACTTATTTATCCAATCATGGACTTCCACTCCGATCTGCTGAACGTACAACACTATCCATACCTATCCATAATACAGAATTTCTCAGCTCTTCGTTCGAAGTACAATCAGCAAGATTATGGAATAGCCTTAGTCCGGATATTGCGTCGTCTAACTCACTTAGTATTTTCAAGAAAAAACTAAAGAAGGAATATTTATCCTTGAACACCTGATCCCGATTTCCTCTCCGGTCCTTACCATATCCTTTTAATTGCTATGAATTATATATTTTTTTTGTTTAATAGTATTAAAGTGTTATACGTATTTTATTTGATTTCTTTTACTCTTTTTTATTTGCTGTTGTACATACACAATGTTGTCATACTTTGTAATCTGGTTGGTAGGAAGAAATTGCCTAATGGCAATAAGCCCGCCAGTGTACAATTATATTTGTTTATATTATGTACAAGAAGATGTATAAATAAATAAATAAACAATGAGGTTCACCACCCATTCTGAATGTAGTGCCTTTTTTGGAGAAACGAGACTGGTGTGTGGGTATACATAGATGTGTTGTTCTCCCTTTTATAAGGCAATGCACACCCGCACACCTTTCGCTGGTTACTCCACATTGTGGGATATGCCGTGATGGTATGAATGAATGAACATATAGTATATTATAATACAAATCTAAAGAGATAGTGTGATTTTGTTTATGGTTCAATTATAAATGTTTTCGACTTTAAGGTCCAATATATTGTTGCCATGTCTGCTACACACCAGTTGTTATATGGATTAATTTGAATATGAACCTACACAACACACTTGGTACCTACTCGTCTCCAGAACAATATTGGCGAAATTTGAAGTGCTGAAGTATCTATCTACCCGTTTCTCGTTAGATAATTGTCTGTCATACATGGCGACACTCTCCGTCAAATCCATTCGGATGAAGAGTCCATCACCATGCGTGTTCAGTGACACAAGGATTATATACATATGGGTTAGAGATGTGAAAGAACAATTATTGTAAAGTCTATGACAATTTTTTTCAAAATCTCATTAGAGACAAAGTTTGAATATTATAGAAGAACCAGGAAATCAAGGCACCTACAGGACTGACGACATGTAATCGGCTGGTTTAGGTGATCACTTTATGCGCTTGCGCAACATTCACCGATTATGCCTACCTACTTATTGAGCTCCCCTATCAATACAATTTTTGAAAGTTCTAAATAGTTCAATAATGGGATACAATTCGTTTGGAAATAACACATTTTTATCGCCATCTATGAAATAACGAAAGAAACATTTTTTTAAAGGCCATCTATTGAGAAGTTTTTTTTTGTGTAGGTGTCTTGATTTCCTGGTTCTTCTATAATATTCAAACTTTGTCTCTATTGAGATGTTGAAAAAATTGTCAAAAACATTATTGACAGGGAAAAATACATACAATTTTTGCGTACCTAGGTATATGCAACTTTTAAATATTCGATATTGTGAAGTCTCTTTAGATCGATTTTTAATAAAATTCATGAGCGTGGTCTAGAGGAGGAGACTCTAGACCATATGTTTTTTAATTGCAATAAGTCTAATATCAGTGTTTTGGTTGGTGCTCCGGTGGTGGAAGGATTGGCCGGCATTCTGCCGTTTCCAGGGACGCCCGATTGCTTTTCCTAAGTTAACCGAAACTCAATCTACGTGGAGGCTCCTTCCGTGTCCCCGAGTGTGCGAGCGACATGCACGCACCAAGACACAGTGATAGCGAACACTAGTGGAATCCGAGTGGCTGAATATTGGGGGCTACGAATATGATGGTGTTCCGGACACGGAAAGTAAGTAAGTATCAGTGGTTTGTATCAAAACTTTATCGACACTGTTCATACATCTCCAATTAATATCTCCTACCTGTTATCTCTTAATAATTCAAAAATTTATGTCTTGTAAAAATTTCTAAAAACTCACAACTGTAACTTAATCTTGAACTTTTTTATATTCTCCTAAAACTGCTCCTAACCCTACCTTTTTATATTTTCATCCACTCTAAATATGGTGAATTGCCATATAAAGCAAAAAAAACATATATAATCAAAAGACATACCAAAAAATAATCATCGTCATCAACCCGTGTTTGCCCACTGCAGGACATCTTCAAGGCCTCCCCATTCCTGGACCAGCCCTTCCGTTCCTGTGCAATTTCCATCCACTACACTGAAAAAATCTGAAGTTAGCAAAGTACCTTTTTGGCTCGGTTAAAGTCATATTGGTAGTTATTAACCAATATATGATTAAAAATAACAAATTTACACTTGGCTATTATCTGACAATTTAATACTGTTAAAATGAAGTTGGTTGCCAATAGCAATCAACTTGTTTAAATTTAACCGAGTAACAGGTACCTATACGGACATTTTGTATTCGATATCTGTCATATTTGACATTTCATACATAAAAATATTAATATTTCTCAAATTTGCACGATATACGAATTTGAAAGTTACTTGGCTAATATTACAAAGCTAGTAGGTTAATTTTTGACAGGTAACTTGGCTAATTATACAAAGTTATCCGTTGTTAACCAAGTAACTAGATTAATTTCGACAGATTGTTAACAAAGCTACTGGGTTAAAATCAGCAGATTATTTACTTAGCAATTTTTAGCAACGAATCTTGCAGGTACTATAATAACAAAGTAGCTTGGTTATTATTAGCAGTAAATCATTATTATTTTTAACAACTACATTTTTTGAGTGTAGGGTTCTACGAATCCGTTGGTGTTTAATGACAAAACATTACACAGTAAAAAAAGAACATAATCATCTGCTGACTGAAAAAGCCATTATCTGCAAGAGACATGTTTTCGATATAATTTTTTTCGCAGTGTGAATTCTCATAACTCCTTTATTTGTTTATATTGTTGTCATAATTTTTTCAACATATATCAGTATAAGAATAACAGACGAACATGCTGAGTTCATATGAATTTTATTAAGGCGATGAATACGTGTCAGAATAAAAAATATGGCGTTCATTTCTTTCTGTCTACCCCGTCGGGAACATGGTGTGACTGTATGCATTTATCGAAAAATAAATTGTGTAGTTAATGTGTTAAAATGTTCGGAAATGTTAAAAGTTAAATACAAAAAATTGTAAAAAAAATACTTCATTGTAATGATGACTTTTTCGAGACGACATATCAGGAAAAAGATGCATTTTATGAAAAGTTTTCTAAGGAGTCTCCACAATGGGACTTTATATGAACATAATTTTTTTTCCAGATGCAAAGAGCGTTTTGATTATTATGGTAGTAGAATAAACTTAATTTTGCCAAAATGTGCATTAAATGAATTTTTCCAGTAAGCAAACAATATGTATTATTTTACTCGTGTATGTGAAGGAGACATGTAAATACAAAAGAAATAAAAAATATACCCACAGAATTATTGTCACATTTTGGAGACTTAGAATATTAATCGTCTCACAGATCCAGACTGAAAACTCAATTGAAAACTGTGTCTCCACTGGGAATCGAACCCAGGACCTTTGGATCAGCAGTCAGATACCTAACCAATTGAGCCACGAAGGCCGAATAAAAACATAATATACCTTAAATAAAAAAACAATCTCTTTTAAATGTGTACATCACTATTTGAAAGGGAATTAAATATACTAATAACGTTTTTTAATCACTTTTATCGACCCATCCCTACGACTGAGTATTAATCTCATTAATAATTCTCCGCAACCGATGTCATTCACATATACTGTACTAGTACTGTACTGTATTTCAGTAAGTAACATTTACGATTCATTCGTTCATTCCCACCGTCACGTTGTATTACACAATGCGGGGTAGCCTGCTACAGGTGTGGCACGACTCGTGCGTCTATATCTACAAACCAGTCACGTCTCACTTAAATAGGCAGAACATTCTTTAGTAAGAAGTGTTCTGGAATACGGGTCACCTGTATGGTGTCCACATTATAATGTATACACTGAAATGTTAGAATCTGTCCAAAGGAAGTTTGTAAAAATTCTGTCTTATAGAGCCGGTATAGGTCGTTACATGTTAACTTATAATCAGAGATTGATTTTTTTTTAATATTTCTAAGCTGAGTACTCGACGAAAAGTGGCGGACGTGGCATGTTTATTTAATATAATAAATAATGTGATGGACACACAGCTGGTCAATGACTTAAAATATAACGTCAATATTAAATCACTAAGAAACCCAAATATTTTTCACATAGGGTTCTGTATATCTAACATATCATTTTATAATCCATTGTATCGCATGTGCCGTATTTACAATAGTCATAGCAACTCCAACATAGTTGATATCTTCTGCAACACAAGAGAGCTATTTAAAAAAAGAATGCTATTGATTCTGAGTAGAGAGGAGAATTTCTGTTGATGTTTTCATCCCTTTTTTTTGTTATATGCACAATTTTCATTACTTTTCATTGTTTTATATATACTTCTCTATATTTACTTTGTACTTTTTATTGTTGCTTCTTTATGCTTTTATAGGTTTTGTATAATTATGTCTTATTTTTAAAGTTTTTTTATTACTGCTTTTATCTTGGATATTTTAATATGTTTGTGTAAATAATTTATGAACTTCGCATGTTGTGTTCACTTCCAATTGGATATTGACATTATGTAAAATTATTATGATATACTTTCTTGTATGCGATTGTCAATGTCTGTAAGTGTCCCAAATAAAATAAAATAAAATAAATAAAAAATTCTTAATTTATTTATTTATGAAAAAAACAATACAAATATGCAATATTACAATATTTACACATTCTTCTTCTTCTTCTTCAGCCAGTTTTCATCCATTCTTGGACATAGGCCTCCCCTTTGATCCTCCACAACTCCCTCTTTTGGGCACACTGCATCCATCTCCCTCCGGCACATTTCTTGATGTCATCAGACCACCTAGCCTGGGGTCTGCCAACACCTCTTCGGCTTGTTCTCGGTCGCCATTCTAAGATATTTTTGGTCCATCGTGAATCCTGGCATCTGGCAATATGCCCAGCCCAGCTCCACTTAAGGCCATTTACACATTATATAATGATAATACATTATTAAAGTAAGACTTAACTTCAAAAGGAGAATTTCACAAAACATACAAACTAAAACTATGTAAATTTTAACTTAGGTATCATATTAGTAATACAAAATTGATCTATTAATATTAGTGTGAGTGGTCCTATTAAGTGGAACTCACTGCCTCTAGATGTCCGCAGTGCTCAAAGCAAGAGCACTTTCACTATAAACAGCTTTGTTTCAGAGAGCAACACAACATTAAACTATCAGCGCCCTTAGAATGATCTCGAATCATTAAACGGCGCTATACAAATAACTTATTATTATTATTATTAAAACAAAAAAAATGCAAAAATTTAACAGCTCAAGCTAAAATAAATTAACGAAAAAAAATTTTAAAAGTACAAAAAATATAAAATCATCATTAAAGTTTAATAATACTAACAAACAAAATAAAACAAACTAAAATTCACATGTTACTTAAGATATTTCTTTAATGTTTCCAAAAATTTATCAAAAAATATTTCTAACATTTTTTTTAACAGTAGAATGGGTGGTGAACTCCTTGCTAGGAAGCTTCTGGCCCTCGTAACCATAGTCAAAAACTGACAGACCATTCAAGTTTTTTTAATAGCTTCCTATTTTGAACGATTTCAAACATCTGAAGAGAAGCTTCCGTCGGTTTGCCATATTCAACAATGCATTATAAATGGTTTTTTTTTTATTTATCAATCGAATAAATTTCAATTTACATATAAATTACAATTTACAAGGTTTACAAGTTCCATAATATACCTGAATCATAAAAACCCTCTTTAATTGATATAAAATCTCGTGTTAAAAAAGAGGAGTATTGCTAAATTCACCAAACATCGCACATCTACAAAATAATTCATAAAACGTTTTGTCATTAAAGTTTGGACATATATATGTGTAAAAATTAGTTTATTAATAAGGATTATGTAAAAAGATTAAAACATATTTTCTAACAAATGAAAAGCTACACAAATACAAGAACGAAAATAAAAGCAAAAAAAAAATTTAGTACATTTTTTTTATTTTATTCTTAAATAAATTGTATGTCTAAGACTCAAAGGGAGTTAATTAAACTACTTAGTTCCTTTATGCTTTTAGTAATAATGTGAGGCAGTTGTACGTAAAATAGGAATGGCATCCTTGTGCATTTATTCTGTTGTTTATGGAATATGACGTTATTTTCGATTACCCGGATCTCATAGGGGACACCCGAAAAGATAATAATATAAAGGAGTGGAAGCACTATTCTGAGTCGGTGCCTCACAACAGATATATCTTTGGAAACATCATCCTGATAGTTTTACCGTAATAATCTGAAAGGTTTTTTTTGCCGTTTTCCCGAAGAGCATCAACTAATTGCAACAGGCGCCCACCACCCAAATGCTTGGTGTATTTTTCCCGCCAATCCTGGCCTCCCCTCAAGCAACAAGCGCCGCCCCGTGCACCCACGCCAACCGGCCGTCGGCACGCTTATATAGCGCGACCGCCGCCGATGCCCGCCAGTTGAAGCTCATCCCTTGCGCGGTGCAGACATCATCATCGCAGACGGGCCGAATCGCCGTTCAATCTTTTCAAAGTTTTCCCGCGCTTTTTTTCCGCACGAAACTTTCGAATATTGGAAAAGGAAGTGATCGTCCTACATTCACACAACATCCCGTCCTTGTAAAATCGGTAAGTTTTTATCACTTATTTTATTTCACGTCTCCCTAATACTATAGCATTAATTCTATATTCTATTCACAAATTACTGTTACATATTTGCGTTTTCTTAATACTTGTGAGTATGTACGGAATATTTGAAAAAAAAAAATAAAAAAAAAAATATTTAAATATAGGTAACGCACCCTATAATGAGGGTCTTTTTTTGAAATATTGTGCCAAAATGCAAACAATTTTCGATCTATGAATAAGAGAGATGGTTATAAAAAAAAAATTCTTAAATTTTAATGCAATGGACGGATAATTCAACGAAAGTAGATGTAACATATTGACAAAATACACGGAATATGATTGCCTCAAAAATCTGTATTTCTAATAATAAGTGAAGTATTCATGTTTCCATAATATTTGAGAATTTATTTTGAAATCCTCGTTCACAGTTTATTCCTTTGCGAATTTGATTTTTTCACGATTCTGCATATGATGTAAAAATACACTATTTTTTGGATATTAAAAAATCTATAATTATTCATTTTAATATGATTATTTCCCTATGCTTCAGAATTTCTTCTGAAATGTGTTCTCATTACCATATGGTTCTTTGCATTGCTGTCCAGAAAATCTATAAGACTCTTTTAAATGGAAATATTTCATATTTAATTTTATTTATTAAAAAAATATAAAACTTGATTTATTCTGTAAAAAAATCTCTTTAATTCTTGGATAAGTTGAATTGAATCTATGGATTTTTTTTCAACTAAGTAGGTATACAACAATTTTTGTTCCGAACTCCGGATATAATTTTAAAATTTCCAATGAAATTGAATGTGAATCTTTCTAAAAAGACAATAAAAATTGCTTAACTGGAATCGATTAATAATATGAATGAATATTCGAGCGCGTATCAAAATAAAGTATTTAATTGAATTAGTTTTAAAAATACTTACCTATCATAAAAAAAGGAACAAAGATTTTACTATAACATATTGTACGAGCTTTTTAAATAAATCGATGAGTTTGAAAGCATTAAAATAAAATAAAAACCGCTTGGATTATTTTAACTTTTAACTACGTCAAGGTACTTTGCCTTTCTGTGACATTTTTAGAACTACCATAAACTATTTATGGCTTGTACTTAACAAGCTTCTTGTGGTAAAACACGCGTTCGTTTTTAATAATGAAAATGAATTCTAAGTTTTAAAATAACTAGCTGATTTAAACGATCCACGAGGCGAAACGATCGTCCTATTAAGAGGAATAAAAATGCAATGCTATACTCCTCACTACGAAGTCCCTCCACAAAGCATTCAAATTTCGTATGGAAAATTTTCAGCATTTTCATACAAGTGTTTTATAAATTATTTTTGATTTAAATATTTTACTATGCCAACTTGACAATTCTTCAATGACATTTTATGAAAGTGATGTGCCTTATTAACAATTTGAAAATAAAATATCAAATTTTAAATTTCCCAAGCTTGGGGTCACTTTGAAATATTTGGCAGTTAAAAAAATTGATAAGCACTATTAAGATATATTTCAAAATCTAATGGGATCTAAGTGAGTAAATCGAACGAGTACTTTAGTCTATAATCGATAAAATATAAACACGCCGTTCATAATATATAGAACAAAGTACACAGCACACACACACATATAATATATTGTGATGAAACTTTCAGATACATATAATTTGATACTGGTTGAACAATCTGTAATAAATAAAATAAGATTTATAATTGCGAATTTATCACACCCCACTATGTTCCCTTGGATTTGTGAGGAAAAAAAATCGTAGGTATTGCCATTACAGTTTTTTTTTGTAATCTAATTATTTAATGTTTTGCTGTAACATTTGACTTGGTTATAAAGGTAATATATTTTTAATCTTGTTGCTATAGATTTTACATTCAAATGTGTACCTTTATTATTTAAAGTTTCAATGTATTTGTAGTAACTAAGATAGAAAACTTCTTCAGTGATTTTTGATAGGAAGAACTAAGTACAATAAGCTATTCAATTAGTTTTGTAGAATCTTTAACAAATGTCTGCTTGATAAGATGAGAGCAAAATTGTGCTGGACAATACGAGTCTTGAACATTTAAGGTTTCCTATTTTTAAACATCGATACTACCACCACCACCCGCTCTGCATGTGGGGACTGTAAACGGCCCCTTCACAGAACGCTAAATGAACGACAAAAAGAAAATTCATAGCACGAAAAGTAACTCATGGAGCCCTCTAGATTAGCAATCTCGGCACCATATGTACAAAAAGAACAATCGACGAATGTGAATAAAAGATTCACACTCGTGGACTGTCATCGACTTCAGATCTTTTCAAATGTAAAGCATTCGTGACTAAGTAAACCATTTGTGTCACAGCAAGGTGTGACTAAGATCTCTTTAATAAAATAGACTTAATGGGAATCAACCTGTAGTAAGGCACCATTATCTATGAAAGAACTTCATGTCAAAAATCAGTTTTATTTTTTAAAATAAGTTTTGACCCATCTTTAACAGTCCAAGGCTATCTTTAATCCATAGATTTTATTAGTCTGCCAAAAAACCAAGATCCCTAATTAAGGTCTTATTTTATCGATATCAGTTTTATTTGAATAAATCGAATTTTTTTCAAGGATAGGATGTTGATTATTTCATGATTTCTACCAGATTGTTATTGTTTTAGACGTTATAATTAGGGATTGAAATTATCTATAATTAATGATTGAAATCCAGCAGCGTTTTCAATCCGGCATTATTTTAAATATAAAAAAATGTTGAATCCAGCCCAGATCCAGCAATTTGCGGATTTTTAATGAAAATTAAAACATTCTGATAAATATAAAACAACATCCCCCTGCATCCCCCTGAATGTATAATTGACAACTATAGAAATAAGATAGTACCTTTCAATATTCCAAAAATGACTACCGCGACTGGTCAACACCACTTCTCATACACGGGGATCGGAAAAATATAAAATCCCATAACCCTATTCAACATTTAAACAAAAATTAAAGACGTTTCTAAAGCAAGCAGTAGCGGAATTGCTTATAGCAGCCGAAAATCTTGGCTTGCCTATGAATATTTATTTATTTATTTATTTAAACACTTTATTGTACATTGCTTAATAGCTAGTACAAATGGCGGACTTATTGCCTAATAGCAATTTCTTCCAGACAACCATCTGTGACAGTTATGAGACAAAATGGTACATGTACAAAAATAGAAAATATATATAAAACCATAAACATATTACATTTAAACACAATAAAATAAAAAGAATATAAATATGTACATCAATGAAAATTAAACAAATCATAGATAAGACCTGTTACAACACTATGGGAGGGAAGGGAAAAAAGGAGAGGAGATATGACTAACTACAAGAATAGGGAAATAAATGGGAAGTATGTAGGTTAAGAAATGGAAAGTATGAGCGCGCGTTTTAATCTAGTTTTGAAGGTTCCTAACGTTGGTGCAGTTCTAATGTCAAGGGCCAAGTTGTTCCATAACCGGGCAGCATTGACAGTAAATGATGATGAATAGAAAGCCGTGGCATGTGATGGGATGGGAATATTATGTTAAGAAATTCAAGAACTAATATTTTTTTATTTATTTTATTGAAACCATACTACGAGATTAAAAATTTAACCGTTTCGGGGCCACAAATGTAAATATTATTTTGGAATGTGACCTTAAAAATATTTTTCATGGCCACTGAAATGAACAACGATGCTTAAAAAACATAAAATTTTCGACATTTTCCAATTTTCTTTCAGGGTTTGCCTAGTCCGAAGGTTCTAGGCTTGCCCCTGCCAGCATGCAAAAAATGCGCGGGATCCAGCAATTAATCGCTATTAAAAATGTTTTATACTCGTTTTTTTATCTACTCGTTTTCTATCAGAGCACTGTTTTAGGTTCCATTAAGACGTACTATGACGTGTCCTTTATTTCTCTCTGACGCACATAAAAAGGCAGTAGATATTCGCATGTAGGTAGGTATGTATACCACAGAGTAAAAAAAATATAGAACTGACATAAGCTACGATTTAAAGCCAGGGGATTGGTACATAACGTGAGGTGAAACGGGGGTATCCCAAACCCTTTCTTTTTATTTCCAAATAAAAAATAATTAAATATGCCATAATTACATAACAATAATAATACAAAATACAATACAAATAAAAAAAAAATACACCGCTAATAAGAAAATACACCGCTTTAGGTATCGAGATTAAAAGACTTTGGCATTCTCGTAAAATAATAATATTACCGTTCATTACTTCAGCCACTGGCATTATTCCAAAATCGTTAATCCCTTATTTATAAATTATAGATTTATCAAAAACTTAATAATAAAAATGCAAAAAACGGTAATAATTAATATATGTAGAATCGTTAAAGATTTTTTAAACGTTAATATTCGGGAATCAGTAGGGTTGTTAGGTAGTATAGAGACCTCCTCAGAGCCTAATCTTTTGATTTGTTAAGTATCTGGATGGGTTAACTATTCCCAATTGAAAGCTTGCTGATGCGTTTGTTGCATTTTATTTTGCTCTTTCAAATAATTTAAAATTTACGCATTGATCTGCTAATTCTATTGAGGAAGTGTATTATGGTAATATTAATAATTGAGTGTTATTATTTGCAGTGCTTAATTGTTATTAATATCATTAGTAAATCGGCCAGCGCCGTAAAAAAATCAATATTAGGTAAATGGAAATATTGCCTCGCTAGGCAAAAGCCTGTTCCGAGGCATGTGTTTAATATTGTGTTTAAGTAAACGTACATAAAATTAAGGCATTCATCACTGTGCTTATTGTCACAGTTTCAAAATGTTTAATCAATTATAACAGCACATCACGACATAAATATTGTTCTCTCATCGTGCGTTGAAATCTTTCTTATAGGGTAGGTATAGCTGGATATTATGTTATATTGCTGGTAGTCTTCTTCTTCTGGGGCACATTCCTAGGATTGTTCTGCACTAAACACTCGATCTTTCCACTTATCTCTATCGTCCGCCAGTCTCTTCATCTCTTTGTAACTGCTACAGCGTACATCACCGATTATCTGGTCTATATAGTTGTTTCTGGGGCGGCCTCTACAGTTGCCCCCATCACTCATTCCTTCGACGATGGTAAAAAGCAGACCTGGGTGCCGGTCTTTGATGTACCTATGGAATTTTGTGGTATATATTATTTATGCATGTTTCTTAAATTCACTTTTTTTATTTATTTATAAGACGAACACAGTCTTCGATACAAAAAAAAGACAGACACTATAAATTAAAAAAAAAACAGACCAATTACTTTTGTCCACAGATGATGATCATTGAGCAATCACATTACAACAAAAAAATAGATCAAATATAATTAACAGTTATTATAGGTATTATGCTTTATAAATTTTAATGTTTTATGATTAATCAATTTATATGTTTAATTCAAAAACTGTTTACATTATACACGTAACCAACATATTAGTTTTTAATTGTATTTAGGTAGGTATACCCACAAACAGACTAAGGCTGGGTTGTTTCAACAAACGTATCAGTAAAATTATTATTTTATATTATTATATTATTTTTTATAAAAAGAATGAATATGTCCTTGTAAAACAAGTACACATACATCCTTATACATTCCCTAAACTAAGCATAAATGCTGGTACTATATCGAATATTTTTATTATTGCATATGCGCAAACATTGGATTTTTTTCCCTGTCGGGAATCAAAGATGTTTTTTGACAGATTTTTAATTATCTCAATAGAGACGAAATTGGAATATTTATTGTAGGAGAACCGGGAAATCAAGGCACTTACAGGGCTTACGACCTGTCATCGGCTGGTTTACGTGATCACTTTATGCGCTTGCGCAACGTTCACCAATTATGCCTTTTTAATGAGATCCCTATCAATTCAATTTTGAAAGTTCTATATATTGTAATACTGAAATTCTTTTCGCTTGAAAATAAGGAATTTTTACTACAGCCATCTATGGGTGAAATTATGAACAACAATCTTATTATTTTTTATTTATTTTGTTGTAACGCCATCTATTGAGCTTGTACTATAGGTGAATGGAAATCGGTCGTGGCAGGATTCGAACTCGCGACCTCTGGGTTGCTAGCCCAGCGCGCTAACCGCTCAGCCACCACCCATCTCAGTATAGTTAAAATATTTTTATTTCATAAAATTGTTCAAAATTGTGCTGTTTGACGGCATAAAATTTCAATTATATAACCAAAAGTATTGCACAATTTTATGAAATCAAAGTATTACAACAACAGTTTTATTTAATCTTTGTTCCAGAAACACAGCCTAAGCCTTTTGGGTTTTTTGGTATTTGTAATAGATGTGTATATTTATGTATACATTCGTTTATGTGTGTTTTGTAACTATGTACCGAAATTTTGTTAAATTAATTAATAAATTTTGATTTGTCACCATAAAAAATACTTTGATTTTGATTTGTGCTTTAAATCAGAACATTTAATTCAGACCTTTAAGACAGCGAAAATTTAATTCAGACCTTTCTGCTCTTTAAGTGGACTGTGTAGAGTCTTCTATATATTACATCTTGATTAATTGATGTACTCATATTACCTGAGGTAAATTGAATCTTCAATCAAAGTTTGTTAAACGAAATATAAACTTACATTATGTGTAAAACATGTTATCAATATATCAGAAGTACTAACCCATCCTGTATGTATGTAGGTCTGACCGCAGAAAATTATACCACGATGGGTTGTTGAAGCTTTTTGAAGTATTTTAACAATTTTACAACAATATCAAAAATATCCTATTTAAATTTTAGGGTTTTTTTATTTATTCATACCCATCATATGGGATAACCAGCAACAAATGTGCATTATTAAATGAGCAACGACACATGCGTCTCGCACACTCACACACCAGTCTCGTCACATCTAAAAAGTCTACATTAAAAATGGGAGAAGAACCTTATCATTGTTATTTTACCTCTCGTGTTTTCAATTAAAACCCGAAGCTACGATGGATCGATGGAGTCGAGAGGGACCTTCAGGTAGCCGGTGTGCGGAAATGGAGTGAATAGGCCATTGATAGATGTAAGCAGAGAAAATAGATCATTGAGCAGAAGAAAATTTTCGAAATCACCAAATAAATGTAAATGTTATGCTTGTGGTAGTGTTGATCACAAGAAAGACGTTTGTAAATTTAAAAACAGTAAATTTTTTAAATGTAAAAAATTGGTCACATCGGAAAAGTGTGTAGGTATAAATCAGGGCAACAAGTCAGTATTATATATGGAAAATGTAAATATGATTCGGCCATTTATGGTGAATATAAAATTGAATAATCATCAAGAAAAGGCCGTTTTTGACACCGGCACAGGAATTTCGATTTTACCATACAATATATATATATATATATATATAGAGAAAAATATAGTTCGTTAAAGATACAAAAATCAAATTTAGTGGTTTGTGGTTATGCGCACCATAATTGCGCAGCATTGATTACGTTATTTTACATTTCTTACTATAAGTCATTTGATTATTTTTATTTCATTTTTTAAAATAGAATAAATTTATGTTAAAATTTTCTGTCCTAGAACAGGAATTATTTCTATTTTGATAGACAAAGATTAATTGGAGGAACACAAAAATGTTACTTCCCAACAACTTAATTAAAAGTTCAACAATTATTTCTGTAACTGTAGGTTCTCATGTATTCTAAAGTGTAGAAATAATTCAATTTTTATTTTTATTTTTCAAAAATGAACTTCTTCAAAGTTGCTTGCACCAAGTTCGATGAATCTTTTTTACTCCTCACCAACGCAAGGGGATATAGTGGGGAGTTATGTTTTCGCAATTTTTAAGGCTATTTTTTTATTGCAGATTATCATCTCACTCTTTCATCATTTTAATTATTATCTCTAAACTCCAAGCTATAGGTATGCATTATGTGTAAGTTTGCCCAGGGCCATAATATTTACAGAAAATAATTCAATTTCTATACATAGGTTCGATTTAACTGTCGGATTTGATGGCGTTAACAATAAAAAGATGTATATAAAACTTCAGCTAACTTTGCTAATGAAAAATTCAACCCGGTAATCTCCCAACATAACGGAATGACAGGAAATGGATATATCTGTAGGTCGTTAAGAAAGAGAAGAAGAATAATATTCAGTGCATTTTATAGGTGAAATTTACGATAGGAATATCTTTCACAGTGTACCTACATCCAGTATCTAGTATTTAGCTCATTTCTCTTTATGTTAATCTATGGTATATAAAGTATAAGTCAATCAAATTTAAAGATATAACTTTGTATTAACCACGTTTTTTGGTTGAAACGATGCGACCGGTTTCGGAACTAACCGTTCCCTCATCAGGCTAACTTTCAACTGAAACAGAATGTGACGACGTGCTTACAAGAAATCTATGGGGGCGGAGGTAGAGGTAGGGTGGGGGTACTTAGGGTTGGGTCTTGTGCAGGGTGGGTCCGATTGGCTGAAGGATTAGAAGTAAAAGGAAACATATGTAATAATGGACTGAAAGATAAATTTAACTGATTGTTTATTATGTTCTGTTTTGAATTAATACACTTTTTAATTTCTAGCGACTCTAAATTATCAAGACGGAGACCTACTTTGTTGACGTGTAAAATTTTTGTTCCCGATTGCATATTAAATTGATGATCATTAAGTACTAAGTGTTCTGCGAATTCTGAAAAATTATCATTGTTTATACATCTAATATGTTCTTTTACTCTAGTCTCAAATTTCCGTCCTGTTTTTCCTATGTAGACTGCAGAGCAGTCTCCACATGTCAGTTGGTATACGCCGGAGTTTTCCATTTTATTATCTTTATCTTTGGAATTCATTAAACTTTTTCCAATATTATTGTCAGTGTAAAATGCCGGTCTTATGTCTTTTGGTAAGAAATTTGACTTGGTAAGAATACAAATATCAAAAAAGATGAATATAGATGGAGACGCATATTGTTTGTTAATAATTTATCCCAATTAGTCTCAAATTTCTTACCAAAAGACATAAGACCGGCATTTTACACTGACAATAATATTGGAAAAAGTTTAATGAATTCCAAAGATAAAGATAATAAAATGGAAAACTCCGGCGTATACCAACTGACATGTGGAGACTGCTCTGCAGTCTACATAGGAATAACAGGACGGAAATTTGAGACTAGAGTAAAAGAACATATTAGATGTATAAACAATGATAATTTTTCAGAATTCGCAGAACACTTAGTACTTAATGATCATCAATTTAATATGCAATCGGGAACAAAAATTTTACACGTCAACAAAGTAGGTCTCCGTCTTGATAATTTAGAGTCGCTAGAAATTAAAAAGTGTATTAATTCAAAACAGAACATAATAAACAATCAGTTAAATTTTTCTTTCAGTCCATTATTAAATATGTTTCCTTTTACTTCTAATCCTTCAGCCAATCGGACCCACCCTGCACAAGACCCAACCCTAAGTACCCCCACCCTACCTCTACCTCCGCCCCCATAGATTTCTTGTAAGCACGTCGTCACATTCTGTTTCAGTTGAAAGTTAGCCTGATGAGGGAACGGTTAGTTCCGAAACCGGTCGCATCGTTTCAACCAAAAAACGTGGTTAATACAAAGTTATATCTTTAAATTTAATTTGTTAAATATGAACCACAAAGTTAACATTCAAACATTTGAAAATATAAGTCAATCGTTTATCTATGTTCACAATTCAAAACGACATTGTTTTTATGTTGTGAAATACAGAAAATAATATATTTTTGAAATACAGAAAATAGTATATTTATGAAATACAGATAATAATATATTTTTGTGAAATACAGAAAATAATATATTTGTGAAATAAAGGAAATAGTATTTTTATTTGTGAAATACAGAAATTAATATATTTGTGAAATACAGAAATATATTTGTGACACTGAGTTCAAATTACTATCTACGATGCACTAATTTGGTAGATTTTAGTTTTAGGAACGACCTCAGTTAAATAATACGAAATTATGTTCAAATGACCTTAATTCTAATATATAACATTCCTATTTTAGTTGAAAATGTTACAGAATTGGACTAATTTAGTCGAAACCTAACATTGAGATTTTTTTAAATACCGCGTTATAACGACTTTTTATAATCGTTCGTAACCTCAAACTCATCATATTTCGTAAGTAAATTTTTAAATAATGTTGTTGTGATAAAACGTAACCACGTGATATTTCAAAATGTTTGGCGGAAACTATACGCCCCTGTATTCATAAAGCTTTACATACTAAACGAGTATCATAAAGAGAAAATTCTTGTATTCCAACCGATCTATTGATCTCATCTCTTGTGAAATAGAAAAACAAGCATGTAACTCTACATTTTTTCTTACAACATAAATTGATAGATTTATTTATTTATTTATTCACACAATATACGGCATAAGCTATTTACTTGTTACGATACTTAAAATAATTAATACAAATAACAAAGATAAAAATATGGTTATAAAAATAAAATATAATAAAATATAGACATAGATGAAATTATAGAAACATAAAAATATAGATTCAGATAATAACATTGATTCAGATAAAAATAGACGAAAAAGAATAAGAAAATTAGAATTAGACACCCTACAAACATAATGAAATAAAATTAACAATAATAATGTAGCAAATATTACAACAAAATGTAAATCATCTGAAAAAAACTTTAAAATGTGCCCAACTAACATGGACAAAGAAGAATTAAATAAAATTGTTTACACGAAGAAATAAATTTATCAGTCCAAGCTTCAATGTAAAAATAGCAATAAAAAAAATAATAATATGAGTTTAAAAACGAATATGGCAATAGATCGACTGCAGCTATATAAGTTGACAGCTATCGATGTATGAAAGATTCACAATTTTTTTTGAAGACCGGCAAGCTATCTCCGAAAATATCGGCATCAACACACAGTTCAAAAATCTGTATGTTTCGTCTCGTATTTTTTATAGTAGGAATTTTTAAATTATAAATTATCTACTTTTTAATAAAAAAATATTGCGTGTCAATATGGTTTGTATGCACATGTTACGCCTTTCAATATATTCCACGTGAATCTTTACATTTATATTTGAATGAAATCTTTGGTGCATTGAAGTTAGAAAGGTACATTATTTGATAAATGCTAATGGAAACCACGCTAAACAAATATACATCCAATTTAATATATCATCAATTTTCTTTTTACAATACTAAATATTTCCATTTAAGTATTGTCTTGATTCCGAATATATATACTTTTGACAAGTAAATAAAAACGTGTGGGTTGTGGCCAACACTAAACTCTCCACACCATAGTACATACATACATACCATCACGCCGTATCCCTACTTGGGGTAGGCAGAGAGGACCAAACGCCAGACACCTCTATCTTGAAATACATGTTTTGCCTCATTTACATCCATGCATCGCGTCATACATGCTCTCCTATTATTCTGACTTCGTATATTACCATCTTTCAAAATCTCATTTATATGATCATGCCAACTCTTTCTCGGGCGGTCACGACCTCTCATTCCACTCTTTTCAGCCTTGTATACTTTCTTTGTCAGGCGCTCATCGTTCATTCTCTCCACATGTCCGAACCATCGTAGTTTATTTACTTTCATTCTACTCACAATATCTCTTTCAATCTTGCATTCTCGTCTGATGTCCACATTCCTTATCCTATCATAGATCGTTCTACCACACATTCGTCTTAGGGACCTGATTTCCACAGCGTTAATTTTACTTTAATGCGTCTTCTGCCATGTCCATGTCTCACTTGCATACATTAATGTTGGTACGACTATTGCCTTGTGCACAGCTAGCTTTGCTGGCCTTGAGATAATCGGGTCGGCCATTATTGTTCTTAATGCACCGTTCACCCTATTATAGTAAGCGTATATTTTTTCTTCTTGAAAGGTTGATAATCTTTAAATGCATTTTTTTTATTTCTATTAGATTCTAAAACAAATATAAGATTCCCAGAGGACAAAAGTTTTCACAATACACCATACACACAAAAATTTTTTCACGAAACTCATAGTTTGTATTTTCTACATGATAACTGTTGAGAAATTTTAAGTAAAATTGCATTAATAGCAAGATGATCATGTATGAGACAGTGTATCAATGTTGATGAGGCGATGTACCTATGTGTCAAGATAGAAGAATGCGGTGTTCGGTTCTCACTGCGTACCCCTTGAGGAAGATAGAAGTGGAGAGTAAAAAATATACTTGTCTACAGAGACACATACAATATCAATATGAAGTTGATCACTCAATTTTCCCATACAGAAGCAATTTTGCTTCTGTTATATACATTTTTCACACAAATATGAAATTTATTTCACAATGGCAAACCATAGATTTTTTTCCTTAAATTTTGACAATCCTTGAATTCATTTTTGATGAAGGTATTTTTGTTGTATCAAAATTTCAAACAGTATAAAAATACCTCGATTTTCCAGACCGTGAGACCATTTTGAAAATTTGGACAGATGAAATCATAGAGAAGAAATTAACGGATATCTATGGAAAACTAATCAGCTCTAGGTCTATGCACTTTACACATATGATGTGAATATGAAGTCGATCGAACTTATAGTTTGGGCTGTAGAAAAGACACAAAAAGGATAATCCGTACGCCGTACGCCATACCACCGAAAACGATGACAATTGAAAATAGTGGAAGCACTTTTCTAAACCGGTGCCTGACAGAAAAATATTATAAACGATATATAAAATATATACGTAGATTATTGTTGTACACATAATTCGCTTATCACATACATACATTATTATAGATGGACCTTGTACATTTCAGATAAGGGATGAAATATTGTCAACGTTTTTCGGATAAAAGATGAATTATTGTAAAAATGAAATACGCCTACATACAAACGACTAGTCCGATGTCGATTTTGAGAACAGACTAAAGCGCTTTTTTCACGGACGAGTTTTTCAACGCGGTGGGGTAAAAAATAGAACGTGTTCTATATTTCAACGCGTTTTGTATCGAATATTTTTTCATTGCATATTCATACGCAAAGATCATTGTTTACAAATAAACTAATTTCTCAATAGATGGCGTTACAAAAAAAGGTTTCTTCGTTACTTCATAGTTGGCAATAGTATAATTCATTATTTTCAGGTGAATTGTTACACATTTTTCAAATATATAGAACTTTCAAAAATTGCATTGATAAGGGAACTCAATAAGAAGGCATTATTGGGGAACGTTGCGCAAGCGCATAAAGTGATCACGTAAACCAGCCGATGACAGGTCGTAAGTCCTGTACGTGCCTTGAGTTCCTGGTTCTTCAATAGTATCTCAACTATATAATAGCGTTTTGTATCGTTTTTCATAAAACAGAAATCTGTAAAATCATTCGTTGCCAACGAGTCAACATGGCTGCCTTGTGTGTTGTGCTGACTTTGACGTTCGCGGTATATTTTGTTTATTTGCCATCTTTCGACCAGGGGTGCAAGTTTGGTCCAACCGGCGAAATCAAAACCCTCGTGATTACCCATATCATGGATATAATCATCATATATCTAAAGATAATATAGAACTCCATATAAAAATTCTATCCATGATATGGGTAATCGTGAGAGGTTTTGATTTCGCCGGTTGGACCAGACTTGCCCCCCAGATAGCAATGTTTTAAAACAATAATAGTGAGGGTCCAAAAAAATCAAATCGTGTCCAATTCAAGTCAAATGCTGGGTAGTCAAAACGCAAAGTCAAGCGAAGAAAACAAGAGAAATATAAAACACTGTTGTACGAAACGCGGAACGATCTCTTTCTTTCCCCTTAGCGCTTTTATCCCGTTTCTATCGGGGTACGCTTTGACCATGATCCTGGAATTGGCGAGTCTGGTTATTACATTGAAGCGACTGCCATCTGACCTTCGTAACCCTTAGAAAGGGGAACCAGACAAATTGGATCATAGCTACACATAGCTAGTGATAGAAACGCGGAACAATCAAAAAATAAAATGTTGCTATTTTTCACATAAATGGCATATTTAATTTTTTCGTAATTTCAATAATAGAGATCGCAAATAAAGGAGAAAATAATACTCCTGTAAAGCGATGTTTTGAGTAACCTGTATTTTGGATGCTGTTTTAGGCGTTGAAAAACGGACCGCGTTGAAAATCTCGTTCGTGTAAATTATGCTTTACACTATCACATGATATAACCAAGTATGTGGTTAGTATACCTGCTATTTATGAAGCAAATATTTATTCACTCCTTTATACGGCTCTTAGCCTTTTTCATGAATAAACGAGTGGGCTGTGGCTAATGCTATACTCCTCACTACCAAGTCACTCCACACAGTATTCATATTTTGTACGGAAAATTTTCAGCATTTTCATGAAATGAGTTTTTTTTATTTATTTAACATAATATAATTTTATAATACACAAAAAGTATAGTAATTTTTACAAATAGTTTTCTTTGCAATGCCTCATCAAAAAGATTGCATGCAATCTTGTGCTTGATGAGGGAATCACTTATAAAAAATATCAAATACAAAACAATTAAACAAAGTCATACATAAAGTAATTAAATCAAATCATACATGAACAAAAAATCAAATAAACATTAAAAATAAGTGAAAATGAGGAATACAGGCAACTGAAATATATCAAAACACATATACAAAAAAAAAATAAGGAAATACATGAAAATAGTTGAAAAATGAGGAATATATGTAGACGATTCAAACATATCAAAACACACATTCAAATAAAAAAAAAGAAAATATTGCCAATTGAAATATTATATCAAACAACAAATCGAAAACATACAATTTAGAATGTTACATACAATTTTAATTTTTGTTTAATTTTTTTATATTCCTTTATCTGTTTTAATTCATTTGGGAGGCAATTGAAAAATTTTATTCCCAAATAAATGTAGTTGTTTTGTAATTGTCCTGTATTACATTTGGGTATTTTAAAATCATTTTGGAATCGCAGAGACTTATTTTTTTCAAATTTTCGTAAAATATTATCTTTGAAAATTTGCAAAATTGATACTTTTTTATAAATATTATCTACTTTGAATATGTCAAATAATAATGTAGTGGGGAACGTGCGGGAATGTGGGGAAGTTGGTTGAATAATTTTTGATTTAAATATTTTCTTATGAAAAATTGATAATTCTTCAATGCCATTTTATGAAAGTGATGTAGCTTTTTAACAATTTGAAAATAAATATATAAATTTCAAAGTTTCCTGAGCTTGGGGTCCCTTTGAAATATTTTACAGTTGAGAAGCACTGATCAGATATCCTTCAAAATCTAATTGAGTCTAAGCGAGTATTATATGTACAAATTTGCAAAATATGAAAAGAATCCAATGAGTACTTAGTCTTTAATCGATAAAGTAGTCGGCCTTCATGGCTCAGTTGGTTGGGTATCTGACTACTGATCCAAAGGTCCCGGGTTCGATTCCCGGTGGAGACACAGTTTTTAATTGTGTTTTCAGTCTGGAATCCAGAAGTCTCCAGAATGTGGCAACTTGTTATTGGGTGCGTGTTAAATTAATATTTGACATAGTACCTGTTAGTTGCCCGAGAAATAATAAATAAATAAACACGCCGTATACATATAGCACATAGGACACATTACACACACAGATACATTATGATGAAACTTTCAGAATACAATCACAGCATGATACTAGTTGAATCTGCAATAAAAAATAACCTTAAAAATTACGAATTTTCACAGCTCCCAAGCAGATTCCAAGGTGTCTTTGAAACCTGCTTATTCTTGAAAAAAGGCATGAATGTATGATTAGTTCAAACAAAATAAAACATTACTATTACTATTATTAGTTGGGAGTGGGGCCCTACGCCCCCGCACTGCGACCATGTTTGATCTATTGTGCACCTCCCTTTAGGGCTGTCATTTCAATAGCAGTTCGATTTCTTGCGTCTCATATTTTGCAAATTGAGATGCCTACCACGTCCTTGGGTCTTAGTATAAAGGCTCCCAGGTGTCTGTGTCTGGATTCCATTAGAGCTGGACACTCACAGATCACACGTGAGGCTGTTTTTTCCTCTTGTTGACACCTCCTACAGTTTGGTTCATCAGCAATCCCCATTTTGTAATGGTGTCCTTTCAGATGACAGTGGCCAGTGAGTAGACCAGGCATTGCTTTTAATTGTTCTCTGTTAAAATTTAGCAGCTTTCTTGTTCTTTTTTTTAAGGGCCCTTCGATGAATTCCTTCGCCTGTCCTTTTCCTCAACTGGCCTTCCAGAATTGAATTCACTATGCTGAACTGAAATGAAACATTATATTTCTATGAGTACTTTAGTCGATAATCGGTAAAGTAGAATAAACACACCATACATACCACATAGTGCACAGCACACACACAGATACATTGTGATGAAACTTTCAAAATACAATCTTAGCATGATACAAGCTGATAATCTGCAATAAAAAAATAGCCTTGAAAATTGCGAATTCATAGCTCTTTACTAAATTTTCCCCTTGGGTTAGTGAGGAATAAAATCTCTAATCATTTATTTGCTAGTGTGTTGAAGCCAGCTGGATATGATGAGAGGATTTCGAAGAAGCGACGAACGTTTCTATGGACGGAAATTTATGACGCTATTGTCTTTGTGCCTGTCCTGTAATTAAGAGAATTTTTATTAAAATGTGTTTCTGACGTGCCACTTCCCGTGTAGAAATATTTCTATTATGTCCTTTGTCTACATTTCATTTCTTACTCTAGCCATTATCCTTCTGTGTTTTCTTTTTGTATTTTCCCGTCTGATTTTTTCTGCATCTATTTTCTTACGTGTTTTCTATTTGACCTTAGCTCTGGAAATAAATTCATATTAATTTTTCAGCTTTGTTTCATAATTGAGATGACGTATAATGCTAAATCTAAATCCATTATTGATTATATATTTATTTATACATATATACAAACATTCATAGACATATTATAAGAAGAATTGCATCTGCGATGCCCTACTAGGAAAGACACCTGTTTCGCTGTAATATTAACAACACCAATCGTCAATTAAATAGTGCATCTTGATATTTTGTATTAAAAATCAAATCACAATACACTGAAAAAAAATAATGACAACTGAACTTCCTGTGTTTTAGCCAAACCTTTGTTATCAGTAATAAATGTTTATCTATTTATAACTGTACTGTTTCGCTGCGCGCACAAAATATTTAGTTTTACAAAATCAAATGTTTTGTAGTCACTATAGTTCAGTTAATTTTAACATGATATTTTGTTACTAAGTACTAACATTTTTTTTTCAGTTTAAGAATACAATAAAACTTGCAATTCAAATAAATGATATTAAAACAAAATGAAAATCAAAATAACAACATAATAAAATGAAAAGAATTAACATACGAATGTACAAAAGAGACTTTCATTATAGGCACAGATACGTTTTAAGGGCGACAGGAAAATTATTCGAAAAACAATTATTCGAATGCTCAATTTTACGAAAATCAATTTGACGAATGGCAATTATTCGAATCACATTTTTTTCGAAAAACAATTTTACGAACACACAATTATCAGAAATTACAATTGTTCGAATTTTCATGACGTCATGTTGGTAGCATTGTGAGAGGAATAAACCATAGATTTTTATTATAATATACTAGATGTCGTAGTTTTTGTAGTCAAATTTGTTGTGTCGTAGTCAAATTTTGTATGAATCGAAGTGAGGCATTTTTCCGGGGATTTTTGACGTTTTAGTTGGCAGACCACATCGTTTTTCTAAAGAGAATAACGGCTAATGTGAATTGTTATCGGATATATTTGTCTAAAAATCATTTTAATTAGTAAGGTTTAGAGAACAGTTATCAAATATTTGTTGAAATGTAAGGAAAACTGAAATATGTTGCCAACCAAAACGTCAAACGCGTGATATTCCATGACTCACTTTTTGCACGGAGTACCCTATCTAGTCTCTCTCTCTCTCTTCCTTAGCTTGTATCCCACATGGTGGTGTGGTCAGCTCTCCTCACTGCGCTCCTCCACTTCGCCCTATCCTGAGCATCGTCCTCAGAGACATCACATTCCTGCATGTTCTCAGCTACCAGGTCTTTCCATCGTTTTTTGGGACGCCCTCTGGATCTTTTGCCAGACACTCGATGGTCCAGTGCAGTGTTTCCTATATATTCTGGCGGTTTTCTAAGGATATGCCCGAACCACCTCAGCCTATTCTCCATCAACTTATCGGATACATCGCGTACACCCAGGCTACCTCTTATATATTCATTACGTATTTTATCTCTTCTCGTGACGCCGCACATCCACCTAAGCATCTTCATCTCGGCTGTTTGCACTGACTGAACTTGTCTTCGAGTGACGGTCCAGGTCTCACTACCATATGTCAACACTGGTCTGATCATTGTCTTGTATACATGGCCTTTCATCTTCACTGGCATTTGCTTGTCACAGATTACTCCAGTCACTTCTCTCCATTTAAGCCAGGCTGCGGCAATACGGTTCTGAATGTTAGTTTCCAGGCTTCCTGACTCATGTATCATGTTCCCAAGATACTTGTATTTATCACATCTTGTGACTTGCTGTCCATCAATTGTAATCGGGTCAGTGTCTGTTTGGGGAACATTGCAAGCCATAAACTGTGTTTTGCTCACACTCAGCACCAGGCCTCCTTTCTGTAACTGGTGTTTCCACGCCAGAAGGGCTCGCTGTAGAGAGTCCTTGTCTTCGGTGCAGATTGCTATGTCGTCAGCGTATATGAATGTCCATAGTGACTGCATTTGCGCATCCTCCGTTAGCGCGTCCAGCACCAGACAGAATAGGAATGGGCTAAGTACGGATCCTTGGTGTACCCCCTCTGTAACTGCGATTGGTTTGGGGTTCCTGCTGGGGTTCTTATTTCAGCCTTCATTTGTGCGTACATATCAATGATCACAGTGATATACTTCTCAGGTATATTTATTTTCCGGAGACTCCACCATATCACCTCTCTTGGCACTTTATCGAATGCCTTTTCCATGTCCAAGAAAGCAATGTATAATGGGCTTTTCTTTTCCCGATATTCTTCAGCTATCGTATTTAGGGCAAACATTGGGTCAGTTGTGGAAATGCCAGGTCTGAATCCATAGTGATTTTTTGATAGAGAACATTCCGACCTAAGTCGACTATCGCAACAAATATTTCAAAAAGAGGCAACATAATGACATAAAAATATATTAAATTCGGTCAATTTGGTTTAACAACAAATGTTAGTTCGAATAATTTGCTTTCGGACAATTATTGTCATTGTGATAACTGATTTACGAAAAAATGTTATTCGTACAATTGCGCATTCGAACAATTGTGTTTCGAAGAATTTCATTTACTTACCTATGTAGTTAAACGCGTTCGTTGGCTTAAATGAAATGAGTCGGATAAACTGACTGAAATCATGATATTACTATAAAAACTTCCAAATTCACTATGATCCATGTCATTAAGTAAAACTATCACGTGGTCATAATATGACATAGTTTGTTTATTATCTGATTCAAATTACCGTAAATTGAAGATTTGTTAAATTTTTGATTATTCAGAGCAAACTTGTTATGGAATGATTATCTCAAACATTCACTTTTATTTTATGCACTATACACAAAAATGTTTGTTTTTTTTTTCACTTGTCGAGCTCTACCAAATAATAATAATAATAATAATAATAATAATTTGTATAGCGCCGTTTAATGATTCAAGATCATTCCAAGGGCGCTGTTATTTAGATAGATATTATATTGCTCTACGAAACAAAGCTGTTTTCAGTCATTTAGAGAAAGTGCTCTTACTATTTGCACTGCGGATATCTACAGGCAATTTATTCCACTTTATACGACCACTCACACCAAAGCATCGATCATAGTAAGCCGCTTTATTGGCTCTGTCCAACTCCTTTAGGGAGTTGGTACTCTGTGATCCAGAAGACCTATGTAAGTGTGAGATGCCTCTCAGAGAGATCTTTTCTCTGACACAGCTCTTGTATGTATTGTGGCGCTAGGTTATTTAAAGCATTAAACATTGTTAAGCAGATTTTGTAGTCAACTCGCTCTGGACACTACAACCAGTGCAATTCGTTAAGTAGTGGAGTTATGTTACATCGTTTTTCCGCTCCATAAATGATCCTTGCCGCTGCATTAAACACCATCTGTTATCTATCGAGCTGATACTTTGGCAATCCATCATAGATACCATTACAATAATCTAGCCGAGACACAACGAAAGCATTTATAAGTGTTTTTGTCTCATTTTTGGGCAGGCTTCGACGAATGTTTTTCAGTTGTCTTAGTTGGAAAAAGCATGAACTGACTGTTTTAGAGATTTGTAGGTCAAGAGACAACTTATTGTCTAAGTGTACACCCAAAAACTTGACACTTGCAGACGGCAAGAGTTTTTCTCCATTGATGTTAATAGGAGTACTTTCAATGAGGTGCTGTCGCCGTGGTGAAGCTACCCACATAAACTCTGTTTTTGTTGGGTTTAATTTTAGCTTGTTATGAGATGTTTAGCTTGTTACCAAACTAATATTTAAAATGAGAGAAAATAATTACAAATTTAAATCCTATTAAATTGGATTAATGTATTTCCTTTAGAATATGTTTCAGTTGAAAATGGTATTTTTGAATGTTTTGAACGCTTTTTTTTCTTAATATCATCTATTTTTAAAATTCGCCACTTTTATTTATTAAAACTCATGTGAGTTATTTTTATATTACGTAATCTGTACCAATTAAAAACGAAATTTACTGATTGGCCTACTATCATTAATTTTATATACGTTACACTTATTTTTATGACAATTTTTTATTAACTCAATCGAGACGAAGTTGGATAAAGGAGAACCGGGCACCTACAGGGCTTACGACCTGTCAACGCAACGTTTACCAATTATGCACCTTTATTGAGTCCCCTATCAATCCAATTTTTGAAAGTTCTATATATACCTAATGTTATTTATCAAAATCCTTTCACTTGAGAATAAGCTAAAAACACCATCGACATCTATGAAATGACGATCAAACCTAATTTTTTAAAACGCCACCTATTGAGAAAGCAAGATTCCTTATAAAATGAAGTGACAATGCTTTCGCATAGATGTCATTGGTATAATGTTCCCCTATAATATTCAAACTTCGTCTCTATTGAGATACTAAATTTTTTCACACACATATCATTGACTCGGTTTATGTGTATGGAACTTAAAAAGTATTCTAATTACACTCTTTAAATTTAGTTAATTCAAACGCAAGCTGTCTCTTTTAAAATTGAACAGAAGAATGTTGCCAACATAAAACTCCCATCATATATTTAAAAAAAATGAATATGTCTTTGTTAAACAAGTACATATACATCTTCCTACGTTCCCTAAAATAAGCATAAATGCTTGTGCTATTATAGGTGAACGAAATCGGTCGAGACAGGATTTGAGCTCGCGACCACTGGATTACTAGTCCAGCGCGCTTTAACCGCTCTGCCATCGACCCATCTATGATAAAATATATTTTCTCTCTTTCTTATCCTTGACCTCATGACTGAGGATCACCCGTCGTATGGTCCGCCTCCATGTAGGACGGTCTTGGGCAGACCGAGTGGCTTCAGTGGCTGGAGATCCTGTAGCGGACTCTGGGTCTTCTACCCCCCGCACCTCTCATCACTGTAAAAAATATTATAACAACCGAACTGGCTTCCTGCGTTTTAGCCAAACTATCGTTATCAGAAATAAAGGATCGAATATTTTTACTATTGCATATACGCAAACATTGGATTTTTTTCCCTGTCGGGAGTCAAAGATATTTTTTAACAGATTTTTAATTATCTCAATAGAGACGAAGTTGGAATATTTACTGTAGGAGAACCGGGAAATCAAGGCACCTACAGGGCTTACGACCTGTCATCGGCTGGTTTACGTGATCACTTTAAGCGCTTGCGCAACATTCACCAATTATGCCTTTTTAATGAGATCCCTATCAATTCAATTTTGAAAGTTCTGGATTTGGGATCTCATTAAAAAGGCATAATTGGTGAACGTTGCGCAAGCGCATAAAGTGATCACGTAAACCAGCCGATGACAGGTTGTAAGCCCTGTAGGTTCCTTGATTTCTCGGTTCTCCTACAATAAATATTCCAACTTCGTCTCTATTGAGATAATTAAAAATCTGTTTAAAAATAGAAATATAGGTTTATCTGTTTATTACTGTACTGTTTTCAAAATAAATAAATAAATAAATAAATAAATAAATACACACAAACTGTCCAAAATTATTATTCTTACTAGTTTTTTTTTATTTATTAATTTATTGGATATAACAGCTATAACAGTTACACAATTATAAGTAGGTACATTTCAATATTTATGTCGCCAATAACTGCATCCATCATTTTAACAATTAGAGTAGGCACATACATGTTCAGTTTTTATTTATTTATTGGATATAACAGTTACACAATTATAAGTAGGTACATTTCAATATTTATGTCGCCAATAACTGCATCCATCATTTTAACAATTAGAGTAGGCACATACATGTTCAGTTTTTATTAATATATTGGAGACAAAAGCTATAACAGTTACACAATTATAAGTAGGTACATTTCAATATTTATGGCGCCAATAACTGCATCCATCATTTTAACAATTAGAGTAGGCACATACATGTTCAGTTTTTATTAATATATTGGAGACAACAGCTATAACAGTTACACAATTATAAGTAGGTACATTTCAATATTTATGGCGCCAATAACTGCATCCATCATTTTAACAAATTAGATTAGGCACAAACATGTTCAGTTTTTTTTATATAAAAAATACAAAGACAAAAATAAAAGATAAAAAGAGGGAGGGAGTATACGGGAAGTATGGGGAAGGGAAGAATTTAGTCGTCAAATAAAGGTTTTAAGTCTGATATTGATTCGAAAAAAGAAAAAGAAAAATTTAGGTAGATTTATTGTTTTTTTTTTTATATTTGTAATCGTGAGTCAGTCAGTCCGCATGCTTAAATTTGTGTGTAGGTCATGACTAGCCACAATAACAACACCAACACAGTGATACCGACAAAAAGCAATTTTTTAAATCTACCCGACTTTGTGTGATAATCTTGGCAACAGTGTATTGAAGAACGCTGTCCGTTACTTGAGTTTTAAAAGGTTGTAGCACCCAAAGTCGAGACCATAATCAGTTTTTTTTTAAATGTTTAGACTTGTAGAGAACGGGTCTAGATCTCTACAGTTTCTATTGTAACTCCTACAAACTCAATTTATGTACGAATTTTGATGATAGTTTGTTCTGGATGGATCGGAATAAAATAGTTGCATGAGATCCAACTGTCGATGGCGATAGTATGTAGGTACAGTTTAAGTATACACACAGGCACAATGTTCTACTCCAAATTCTGAATTAATCAATATATTTCACATATATGTATGCTCCGAACCCTAAATGTTGATGTTTTTTGACCAAAGTTGAGTTTACAATTAAAAACTTAGACTCGGCAATACAAATCTCGCGGATCTTGGCTTGAAACTATGTCCATATGTCAAGAGAAAAAAATTCTCTTGAACAAATCGACAGTTTGTTTATATGTTATTTAATGTCGCATTTTTTAAATTTAAGGGGTTAAACGATAAATTAAAATTTAAAAAGATCTGGAAGGGCAAGTCTGGTCCGACTGGCGAAATCAAAACCCTCGTTATTACCCATATCATGGATATAATTATCATATGGAGTTCTATGACATCTAAAGATATTATAGAACTCCATATAATTATTATATCCATGATATGGGTAATCGTGAGGGTTTTGATTTCACCGGTTGAACTAGACTTTGTGAATCAAGATTGTTGCAAATATTGTAACAGCATAAATATTTATTTTCTGAATTGGCATTTTAAGCAATTATTCCCATCGAGGTATGAAGTATCAACGATATTCAACGTTTTGTGGAATTTGGAATGAATATTTAATAACTACGTACCTACTTCGCAATTGAGATGTAGCAGTCGGTGAAGTCATTTATTATGTAGAGATGCATTATCGCAACATTCGTAATTAAATCACGCGTTTCGGAACCGAATCTACGCTGATTGGAAAATACTACCTACTACAATTATTATTTTGGAAATTATGAAATTTCCGTCAATCACTAAATTCCATCCATCCCACCTGAATTCCCATTAATATCGGATAGAAACAGAGTTTTCGATATAGCATCACGATTCGTCACCGTATATCACTATACTAATTTACTACTAATTTCGTTTCAGTATATTTTTATGAAAACAATGCTACGTATGAGAAAATAACAGCATTTATATGTGCAATCACATTATTTACCATAGAGATTGTCAACCTTTCAAGAAGGAAAAATAAACACTATGGTGTGGAGAGTTTAGTGTTGGCTACAACCCACTCGTTTTTGTCATATTTTTAGTTATACGTATAGAACAGAACATTACAGCAATACTTTCTTTATATATTTCACGAATTGTACAACAGATATTTGGCGTTTGTTGAGGATTTGATAAAATCAATACAGATATTTTGCATTTGTTAAGGTTTTAACAAAATCAAAACAGATATTTGGCGTTTGTTGAGGATTTGATAAAATCAATACATATATTTGGCGTTTGTTGAAGATTTGACAAAATCAATACAGATATTCAGTATTTGTTAAGGATTTGACAAAATCAATACAGATATTCGGCGTTTGTTAAGGCTTTAACAAAATCAATACAGATATTTGGCGTTTGTTAAGGATTTAACAAAATCAAAACAGATATTTGGCGTTTGTTAAGGATTTGACAAAATCAATACAGATATTTGGCGTTTGTTAAGGATTTGACAAAATCAATTCAGATATTTGGCGTTTGTTAAGGATTTGACAAAATCAATACATATATTTGGCGTTTGTTAAGGATTTGACAAAATCAATACATATATTTGGCGTTTGTTAAAGATTCGACAAAATCAACGCAGATATTTGGCGTTTGTTAAGGCTTTAACAAAATCGATACAGATATTTGATGTTTGTTAAAGATTTGACATGGCAGAAGTCGCACAAAAGTAGAATAAATGCAGTTGAAACGAGATTGCTAAGAAGAATCTGTAATAGAACGATGAATGACAGGATCAGAAATGAGGACATAAGGAAATATTATATTTTATTTTATACAAAGTTTACAAACAATAATTGGACAACATATACAGGTGATACAAAATTAAATAAAAAATAAGCATGCCCAGCATCACTTACATGTATACATTATTACCATTTATATATTTATGTAGTGTAGGAGAAAAAAAGAAAACAGTAAAAATCAGATATGTGACATGTGAGTGGGGAGTGTGTGTGTGAGTATGTGGGTGTGTGTGGGAGTGTATGAGGATGTGTGTGAACCTTTATGTGATGAACCCAACTTATCAGCATGAGTATCTAGGATTATATTAGAGTACTTAATAATCTATCCTTTACCATAATCAATGGGGAGTTAAAAAGGTCTGCATCACTAATGTTAGAGTTATAAAAATGGGAAGTGCGGTATATGAAAGAATTCTGTCTGGCATTAGTGTTACAAATGGGGAGGTAAAGTAGGTCAGTCAGTCTAGTCGGTCTTGTTGGCACTCTCAGAGTCAAGCGTTCTAGCAGATCAGGGCAGTCAACCGTTGAGTTTGCAATTTTGAATAAAAATATAACATCTGCTATAGTTCTGCGGCTCTCGAGTGATGTAATTTTGTAATGCTTTAAGGAATCAGAGTAACTAATGTGGTCTCTGTGCGCACGAAAGTCAAGATATCTGAGAAATTTCTTTTGCAGCCTTTCAACTCTGATCTTGTATATGGCATATGAAGGAGACCAGACTTGAGATGCGTATTCAACAATGCTACGAACATATGCGAAGTACAGAGTTTTAAAGGTAGAGATATTATTAAATTGTCTGCACAAACGGAGAACATATCCCAGCATTTTGGATGCTTTGGAGGTGATATTATCTATGTGCTTGTCCAGGAGTAATTTACCATCCAACTTGATGCCTAGGTCTTTTATTTCAGTGGTTATAGTAATAGGATGGTTGTTAAGTTTATAAGTATAATTAACAATATTCCGGTTTCTGGTGAACCGAATAGCAAAGCATTTATCAGTATTGATCTTCAGGTTATGGTGTTTACAATATAGGTCAAGGCGATTTAGATCATTTTTAATGTTCTGACAATCCTCAACACTTTTCACACAAGCAAAAATTTTCATGTCATCGGCAAAAAGTAAAACATGAGAGAACAGGAAGCAATTTGAAATATCATTTATATAAATATTAAAAACAGGAAACCCTGAGGGACACCTGAAGTAACACGAACCCAACTTGACTTAAATCCACCGACTACCACAGCCTGACTTCTATTGGAGATGTAAGAAGAAAACCATCTATACAAGTCACCGTGAATACCGATTCGATAAAGTTTTTCAAGCAATGTGCTATGAACAACCTTCTCAAATGCCTTACTATAGTCAGTGTAGATTGCATCCACCTGTGTTTTACTATCCATTTTTTCGTGGAGAAATTCAAGAAAAGATACAAGATTGGTAACAGTAGAGCGACCACTTACAAAGCCATGCTGGTTGGAATTCAAAAATGGCTTTAAGGCTGGGAACAATTGGTCATATATTATTTTTTCAAATATTTTACTGAAAATGCATAGTTTGGAAATCGGTCTATAATTTTTTACATCCGCCTTGTCGCCAGACTTGAAAACAGGTTAAACAAATGCTTGCTTCCAACGTAGTGGCATTGTGCCCTCATTAAGTGAAGTAAAATCTACGAAATAGATAAGATAGGGGGGTGCATAGATTATTAGCACACATGAAAATGAAATATGGGGGGATATTGTCCGGTCCAGCTCCCTTCTTTAGATCGATTTTAAGTAGATATCTTAATGTGGATGCTTGGTTGATACTAACATCATCAATATTCCCAGCATAGTTGTTCATATCGTGACAAAGTGAATTCTGACCTAGAGAAGCATTGTCAAAAACGGATATGTTATTAATAGAATGAAAGTGAACACATTGAGATGGTTTAGCCACATGGGGAGAATGAATAAGGAACGCCTGACGAAGATAATATACATCGCGGACAGGAAAGGAATGAGAGGTCGGGGCCGCCCAAGGAAGGGATGGACGACCATGTGAACGGTATTCTGAAAGACGGAAATGTTAGAAGCGTGAACAACAGACGATCATGTATGAGACGATGTATGAATGTTGTCGAGGCGATGAATGTATGTCAAGATAGAAGTAAGTGGCGTTCGGTTCTCTCTGCCTACCCCGTGAGGGACATGGCGTGATGGTATGTATGTATGTATGATTTGACAAAATCAATACATATATTTGGCGTTTGTTACGGATTTGATAAAATATTATAAACTCTGTCTTTGAAAGAATAGCTCGGTTTATTTTCCTCGCTGTGTTCATGATGTTCAATATTTTATCTATATTTAGTTAAAATACATCATAAGTTGGCGTTAAACATCTCTACAACTCCACAGTGAAATTGAAATAAAATAGGTACCTACCTACCATTTACTATGACAGGAATGAATCTTTTATCATTTCTACTTAGTAATCAAGTAATTTTCTATGACATATTTTGCAATTGTTCTCAATCGATCGTTTTCGATACAGGGACAGTTGATTCCCTTTAGTTTCATACCTCGTAAAACTGTTCGCCTTTGATTTTACTTCCCCTCATAACACGGGTTGCCTCTTCGTTCAAATACTGAATGAACGCTCACAGTATCCCAGTTCACTATACTTACTTTTTCACCACATCTTTCTCCGTACAAGCAGACCGTCTTTGGATTGGAATCACATCCCATCGCAACTTCCAGTTTCATTAACACTTCCCACTTTTAAAAGAAATCTGAAGCATCATATTCTTACACATAACACTTCAATTTGTCTCCTTATCATATCCTTTTCCCTCCTTTTTATTATTTTTAGTATTGTTTGATTTTTTGTCTGAGCGCCACATCTTTCTATCCTGGCACGCATCCCTCGCCTCATCCACATTCATGCATCGTCTCATACATGTTCGTCTATTGCTCACACTTCTAACATTTCCGTCTTTCGAAATTTCGTTCATATGGTCGTGCCATCCCTTTCTTGAGCGTCCCCGACCTCTCATTCCATTTCTTTCCGCTCTGTATATTATCTTCGTCAGGCGCTCCTCATTCATTCTCCCCATGTGACCAAACCATCTAATAAAATATCAAATTTTAGGTTTCCTAAGCTTGGAGTCACTTTGAAATATTTAATAATTAAAAAAATTGATATGCACTATTCAGATATCTTTCAAAGTCTAATGGAGTCTAAGCGAATATTAGATATACATATTTGCTAAATTTGAAAAAAAAAATCGAATGTGTACATTAGTCTATAATTGATAAAGTAAAATAAACACACACACACACACACACACACACACACACACACACACACACACATACACACACACCCTCATGAAGGACATTTGAAGGACACGTGCCTTGAATTCAACACGAGATTTTAACTGCATTAGCGCAACAAACTAGTGCCTAATTCGAGGCAGTACTTGTCTCCTAATCAACACGGAAAGGTTAATACGCGACCATGTCCATCGTATGTGCATAGCCGTAATGTGGCCGTTATATAGCCTTGTATGTATGTTATAGTGAATAGTGATTTTTAGTAATGTTGGTATACCAAACCTAACAAAGGTCATTATGAATAAGACTGATTTAAAAGCGTCAATACATCACTTAAGCGATGAATTATCAAACGATTGAAAGTCCTAAGTGAACATTTCTTAGGAAATCATATACCTTTGTACCTATTATTCGTTTATACCCACTGAAACCAATTCTTAGCTAAGGCTATTAAATAATTCAACATTTTATCGACTTTACTCGACGTCAAACCAAAATATTTATGAATCCATTTTATTTTCTACCATAAAGAAAATTGAATATTTTTATTATTGCATATGCGCAAACATTGGATTTTTTTCCCTGTCGGGAGTCAAAGATATTTTTTAACAGATTTTTAATTATCTCAATAGAGACGAAGTTGGAATATTTATTGTAGGAGAACCGGGAAATCAAGGCACCTACAGGGCTTACGACCTGTCATCGGCTGGTTTACGTGATCACTTTATGCGCTTGCGCAACGTTCACCAATTATGCCTTTTTTAATGAGATCCCTATCAATTCAATTTTGAAAGTTCTATATATTGTAATACTGAAATTCTTTTCGCTTGAAAATAAGGAATTTTTACTACAGCCATCTATGGGTGAAATTATGAACAACAATCTTATTATTTTTATTTATTTTGTCGGAACGCCATCTATTGAGAGAATTGGTTTTTTTGTAAATAATGAAAGCTACAATTCTTATATCTGAGGTGACAATGTCACGAAATATGCGAAAAATCCTTATGGAGGTTCCCCCTCTTCCCCTTCCACCTTCAACCCGACCAACGACAACCAGCTTTTTTTGTTTTTCTCATCGCGTCTGGCAATGTGTTCAAAAAACTGAAGAACGCGCTTGAGACGTATGGCGAATAATCTGTCAAAGACATGCCTATAACCTTCGGACTAGGCAAACCCTAAAAGAAATTTGGAAATGTCGAAAATATAATGTTTTTTTAGCATCATTGTTCATTTGAGTCCACATGAAAATATATTAAAATCACATGCCAAAATTATGTTTACATTTGTGGCCCTGTCAAGCATCCTATCTACACATACGGTTCAATTTGTAATCGTGTAGTATGATTTCAATATAACAGACAAAAAATATTAGGTCTAGAATTTCATAACTTAATATGCATTGGAAAGCCAAGATTTTCGGCTTCTATAAGCAATTCCGCTACTCCAGTCTGTCCCCTATCTTCAGTTACTTTACGATGGATATGTTTGTCCTTTTCGCCGTCCAGGCATTTGAAGCATACGTCTCCAGCACCACATTAAAGGCGTCGTTTTTTTGACTTTCGCGGGCTTTGACTGTCCGTGATACTCCAGCGTAGAGGAGTAGAAAATAGGGAAAATAAATGCCCTTATTAAGTGAATCTTTCTGAATTTGAAAATACTTCTATCTTTTCGTATGTTGTCCAATTTACAGAAAATGTAAATGACTAATTTAATGACCATGTTGACATTTTGATTGTATCTTTATCTATATTCAAAGGGGAAATTGTAAAAAAAGATCACAGATATAGCCTCTAAGGACCCGGGTACGGCTGTAATGCACTGTTGAGGAAATTATGTTACATGTGCGTATATCAAAATTAAACTTTACTTCATAATATGTTTTGCAACATTCATAGGTTTTTATATTATGATACTTTTATCTCAATCTTAATCTCAAAGCAAGTCTAACTGTTTTATTTTATATGTTTTCTTTGATTACACAAACATTACGTATAAAACAAAAAATTACATGTGTGATGTGATATTGTTTTTTCTCTTTATTAATAAATAAAAAAAAATAATGAAATAATTTAGTCATTGCAGTTTTGACCATTGCAATTCGAAGTTTTACACGCTCACCATTGTATATGAATAAAGAACAAACAATTTTTTGTAAACCTTCAAATTAGGTAGAACATTCTTCCTCTCAAATTGGCTATGCCCGTCTACAATCATGATTATAGTTTTCATTTGTTTTATCTTCAAATCCGAATTTCGATTGCTTTGTTGTATTACTCTCTAATAGAATCATAGAATCACAAAATAACTGGATTTTAATGATAGCCATTGTGAATACAGGTATCAGGGTATAATATCACATGCAAGCTTTTGCACCATACACCTAGATCCATTATGGAAAATGAACTTATATGCAAAAATAAATCGATTTGTGGACGTAGAAATTTTCATACATGGTACCTATTTATGTATGTAGGTATAATAACCCATAATAATTTATATTATACCGATATACATACATGTTCTCCTGGTATCGTATGGTATATATCAGGACTTAATATGATTGTTTATTGTGTTATCTGGTGTGTACTGTGACAAGATTGATCCGGGGACCATAAAGTCGGGTCAATATTTGGTAATTTGTTTGAGAGCCGCCCCCAACAGAGCTCAGATTGACATGTCAAAGCAGCGGCTCGACTCGACACGAAACAGAGACGCTCTCCTATATTATTATTATTATGTTCTCCTGGCAATTTTTTTCCCAAGGAAAACAAAATGTTGACACTGTCATGCTTGACGAATTATACTTAATCCACCCATCCCCCTGAACATATGTTCTCCTGATAATTAAACATCGAAAGTACGATTTTGTACATCAAATATACGAATTAATTATAATTGGTCTGTGATACGAATTAACATTTCACAAGTTACATTTTATATAGCACCTCGGGCAAATAACGTGTACATTAGTAAGTCAAATATTAATTTAACACTTTGCCACCATTTGGAGGTTCATGATTTTAACTGACAAAGAAAATTCATAGAGCTAAAAGATAATGGATGAGATTTAGGGACCGGCCAAGAAAACGCTATCCCCTATTCAGTAACTATTGGAACTAAATTAGGAACGTTATAAAATTGTAGATTTTAGATTTACGGTCTTATTTCAGCGTTATAAAATATCCAATTGGACTAAATAGAATAGGAACGTACCTATATTGGCCGGAACGTTCTTAAAAATTTACTGAATTAGACGTATTTTGAATAATTATGAAAATCATGAAAATTTCATAATTTTCATAATTATTCAAAATACGTCTAATTCAGTAACTTTTTAAGAACGTTCCGGCCAATATAGGTACGTTCCTATTACATTCAGTCCAATTTGATATTTTATAACGCTGAAATAAGACCGTAAATCTAAAATCTATAATTTTAGTATGTTCCTATTTTAGTTACAATAGATACTGAATAGTGGGTATTCAACAACCATGTGAACAATATTCTGAAAGTAAGAAACTTTACAGAAGTGTGTGGCGCTAGGTTCTCTCTGCCTTCTTATTGATAGGGTCATGGCGTTCTGGTATATTTATGTGATATAATCCATCTCAAAAAGACAGACTGAGTGATAACCGTCTGACAAAAGAAATATATAAGGCTTATAAAAGAGGAACGAAAAGTAGAGGGCGGCCATGGAAAAAGTTGGCACGATCACATAAATGGAATTTTGAAAAACGGAGAAGTTAAAAGCAATAATAACAGAAAAGCGTGTATGAGACGATGCATGGACGTGAATGAAGCGCGAAATGTATGTCAAGAGAGAGAGGATTCTGGCGTTCGGTTCTCACCGGGAATCGAAGCTAAAACCATTGGATCAAGAGTCAGATATGTTACTTAATCATCATGTTAGATGGGTCACATTATTGAAGATGAGTCGATGGCAGAGCGGTTAGTGCGCTGGATTAGTAATTCAGTGGTCGCGAGATCCTCGACCGATTTCGTTCATCAGTGCACAACATTTATGCTTATTTTAGGGAACGTCGGAAGATATATATGTACAAGGACATATACATTTTTATATAAAAAAAAAAAATTTCATGGCGTAGTATCCACATACAAATTCACTCACACTCCGCGAAATCGAGTAATTTGTCAATATATGCTTATGTACAGTTTCGAAAAATAAAAGTTAAGAACACAATAATCATTATAAAAAGACCTTTTGTTTAATGTATTGAAACATAACTGAGTAAATATTTTGTATTTTGATAAATGAGTTATTTATTGATTGAACATAATTCGATTCCGAATTAATTCGTTCTTTTACCAAATCTTCATACACCTGGTATTTTAGATTATGAAAAAGACATCCATCAAACGAAGCTGTCAAACATATTGGAGATTAGGTCGATCGGTATAGACTGTATTTGATTTCGATTGAAAATAAGGAAAAAAATCTTAGTATAAAGAAGATGGTCTAGAATTCGATATGTTCAAACAAATTTATAATATATTTTATTTTTGTACATAATAACTTATCGTCAAACAATAGTAAGGAAAATTTATTAAATTAAATTAAATTTAATTTTTTTATTATTTCAAAAAACAAGTAGGTACTTTTATGAAGATTACTCTTGCTACTACAAGGTAACCCTGTTCTAGGGCTAGCAGTTTACAATTTTACCAAGCATCACAACAAAACAAATTACAATATTTACATAGTTACATATATCTTAACATAAAAGTACATACCGATAAAGTAAATTTTGACACGTCATTATTCTGGTATTATTATTTTTATCATAATATGCACATTCGGCACCCAGGCCTGCTTTTTACCATCGTCGAAGGAATGATTGATGGGGGTAACTGTAGAGGTCGCCCCAGAAACAACTATATAGACCAGATAATCGGTGACGGGCGCTGTAGCAGTTACAAAGAGATGAAGAGACTAGTGGACGATAGAGATAAGTGGAAAAATCGTGTGTTTGGTGCAGACCAATCCTAGGATTGTGACCCAGAAGAAGAGAATATGCACATCCGTTGTTGTCAATTTGTTATGTAGCAATGTCCTTTATATTATACAGTAATAGTTCATTGTTTTGTTGCCAAAAGTGAGAACATGTAACATGAATTCAAAGATGGGCTGATTAAGTTACAATTATTTAATTATGTTATTCTTATTTATTATATTGTTATTTTTTATTTTTGTACGTTGCCTATTTTTTAAATATATAAATAAATAATACTTAATTTTTACGTTGGTATTTAGTATACAAAAGTTCATACTTTGTTTGGATTTAAATACTTCTTCACAATTTTCAGACAACATCATATTTGTCATGTGATTGCAATAATATTTCAAATTCTATGAATTATTTAAATAATCGTCTCTTCCAACCTGCATGCGAGAATAGGGACTGAAGTTTCATTAAGCTTGTAAGGTTGGTATATCGAGTAGAAAACCAATTCAATACATGACATCGATTGGACTTTAATTATCACAGACCCTCAGTTTTGTATCTTCTGTTTATTCAATGGATCAAGAACAATACCTTCCTGTATTTCTATGCTACAACTTCAACTAACTTGAACGAGTCTTCATTGTCAAAAATGACTAAAACAAAACACACACGAATCATGAATAAGTCTTTTTGAGATATTAAACAATATCGTTTTTTCGAAAATTCAATTTTCTTCAATTCAACTTTCTTTCAAGTGCGTTCTTCTTTTTGAAGAATGTTTATTTTTACTCGCTGTGGATCACCGGCTTAGAACAGTGCTTCCACTTTTTTTTTATATTATCGGCGTTTTCGAGTGTCCCGTAAGAGCCGGGTAATCAAAAATACAACAGGCAACAATAACATCCCACATATTTCAGCAATGAGGTACACCGTCCCTTCAGAATGTGACTTGCGTCCGGCGACAGATGAATCAAGGGAATATTTTATAGGATGCAATAAAATAGGACAGCGAATGTCATCGGCTGGTTTACGTGATCACTTTATGCGCTTGCGCAACGTTCACCAATTATGCCTTTTTAATGAGATCCCTATCAATTCAATTTTGAAAGTTCTATATATTGTAATACTGAAATTCTTTTCGCTTGAAAATAAGGAATTTTTAAAAATATACCAACTTCATCTCTATTGAGATAATTAAAAATCTGTTAAAAAATATCTTTGACTCCCGACAGGGAAAAAAATCCAATGTTTGCGCATATGCAATAATAAAAATATTCGGGAATAAGTTTATTATGTATTCGCATTTTATAACATTTTTCATATTATAAATAATATTTCTCAACATATTATTTACATAATTATAATATACCTACTATTTAATATTTTTTATTTATTCGGTTAAATACACGAGTGCGCACGAGTATTTCCGACTTCCGTCCCTTGATCCGTCTGTATAGCCAGACGCTTGTCAAAATTTAGTGCCTTTTAAGGTGAGACACAACTTCTTTTTATAAGGCCGTTCTTCCTTTTATGCAAATCCGCACACCTGTCGCTGGTCACCCCAGGGTAGGATATGTCGTGATAGTATGAATTTATTAATTAAGTCTACCTATTAATTAACAGGCAATACAAGAGTATGTGCCTAAAAAACGCTATATGAAAGTATTCTTTTTGATATCATTTTTTTATAACGAATGCTTTATAATATACTAGCTTTTATGTCCCGCCGTTGGCCAAGAATGTAAAATTGTGAAAGAAAAAGCAATCGTTTTTATAATATTGTCACCCAATTATTTTGCAAAATCGGACTAAGAAAAGTGGTTTGAAATATGATTGAATTTGATTGTAAAATGTTCAAGTGATGGCCACAACCCATTATTTTTAATATATTGTTATAAAGTGTGAATGAAGTATAATATACAATTTCTGCACGCATGGACTATGCGAAATGGTTTTAAATATGACTGTTTATCAACGTTGTAAAGAGATTGGTTTGGCCACAACCCCCATTTTTAAATATTGTCATCGAAAACAAATTGTAATATGTACCTATTGAAAATTTAGTAATTTTGGATATTGGGATGTGGTTAAAATTTGATTAAACAAATGTACTGAAAAGATCCAGTGTTGGTCACATCCCATTGGTTTTTATATTTTTTCATCAAGTGTGCATTATATTTTTGCACAATTAGACTGATAAACTTAAAATTGACACAAAAGTCTACATTAACGAAGAAGAAGAAGACTTAAACTATGGTAAATAATTTGAATATAAACGTTGTGAAGAGTTCAGTAATGGCCACAACCCCCATTCTTTAAATATTGTCAACGAAATCAAATATGTAGGTGTTGAAAATTATTCAAAATAGGATGATATAAATGGTTTAAATTTGATTAAACAAAAGTATTGAAAAGATTCTAGTGCAGGTTACATCGTTACATCCCACATCCCATTCGTTTTTACATATGTGTTTTCATCAAGTGTACATATCGTTAATAATATTTCTGCACAATAGACTATTAGACTTAAAACTAACCCAAAAGTCTAAATAAAAAAGAGAAGAATAGGTATAAGACTATAAAAAATAGTTTGTATAAAAAATCCCAATGGTCTACATAAAATAAGAAAAAAATACATAAAATAGAAGAATTAGACTATTGGAAATAGATTGTATAAAAACTGACTAAAAGGTCTTCATAAAAGAAGAAGAAAATTAATCTATAGGAAAGAGTTTGTATAAAATTCACCCAAGTTCTACATTAAATAAGAAAACGAAGAAAAAGACTAAAGTAAATATTTTTTGTAAAAACTGTAAGGTCTACATAAAATTAAGAAGAAAATGAATTAGACTCCATGAACCGTCGCTTCAGACCCTTCAGAACCTCCCGTCACTTCAGTACCTCCCGTCCCTTCAATCCATCATTGCGTCCCTTCCAATCAGGCCCTTCAGTACCTCCCGTCCCTTCAGGCCCTTTAGTGCATCCCTTCCCTTCATTACATCGAGTCCCTTCAGTCGGTTAAGAAAAGTTTAAATCCAGAAACCATCCTGGAAGAACCGCGAAGAGATGAAAGGACCTTCTTTTCACAGGATACTCCACCGTTAAAGGTAAAATGACGTAGAAGAAGAAGAAAAAAGTTTAAATCCAGATACCTGCGAAGATATGGAAGGAAAATTCGACCTTCTTCTCCCAGGATAGTCCACCTTCATAGGTAAAATGACCAAATACACGACGAAGAAGAAGAAGAAAAGAAGAAGAAAGTTTAAATCCAGAAACCTGCGAAGAGATGAAAGGAAAATTGGACCTTCTTCTCCCAGGATAGTTCATCTTCATAGGTAAGATGACCAAATACACGACGAAGAAAAAGAAGAAAAAAGTTTATATGCAGAACCCGTCCTGGAAGAACTGTGAAGAGATGGAAGGACAGTTGGACCTTCTTCTCCCAGAATACTCCAACTTCATATGTCAAATGACCAAATACACGATGAAGAAGAAGAAGAAAAAAGTTTAAATCCAGATACCGTCCTGGAAGACCTGCGAAGAGATGGAGGGACAGTCGGACCTTCGTTTCCCAGGATATTCCGCTTTCATTGCTAAAATGACCAAATACACGAAGAAGAAGAAGAATAAGAAAAAAGTTTAAATCCAGAAACCATCCCGGGCATACGCTCGACAATTCACCAAAGTTTCATTGTAATCGGACAAACGGTTTAGGAGCACATTGCATACATGCATCCATTCATACATACATAAATAAATAAATAAAATAATTTTCCTATAGGAAATCAGTATATTGTTGATTTGTAAGTAAATAGTATTAGGTAGGTACCTACCTACGACAATGTTCTAAATAAATTCGATTCATAACAAATTTTATTTGAATATCAGAATCTTTCCGTTACCATAGTAACCATTCCAATACGTTAAAAATATCAAATGGTTTGAGACTTCTTTGAATATGTAGGTACCTACATTGGTTTGTTCGATGCCATAAAAATGAAAATTGTCAGAAAAATCAAATATTATTCACAAATTATGCAATTTTATTATGCCTATATCTTTACTAATAATAAACACATTTTTACAATATATGTCTTAAAACTTGCTGTAATGTCTTGTGTTTCATTTTATTATTTCATAATTACATTTATTTCAAAGGTTTATTATTTTCAAGAACATATTCATTCGGTAGGAAAATGAAATATTGTATGAAAAGATATTAAAATGGCGGCGTTTATGTACAAAACGCTTACTTTAAAAATAAGTTAAACATTATAATTATACAAAATATTCACCATGTTTTTCACTTAAACGCTAAGTTATACTTGAAAATATATTATCTTCGTGTAAATACGTACTTCTAACTTTTAAACTAACAGATATTTGCGTGCAAAATGCACACTTTTTTGACAGATACGACTTGGAAAATTTTGTATGAAAAAAATAATTATTGAAATATTTTTAAAATTCAGCATTTTTATCGCATTATTTTTAGCGTGACACTGCATCAGGTATACAGGTACACGTTCGCACATAAATTAGATTTTTAGATGCTCTTGGTTTTTCAGAAGGCGTGAGACAAACACACACACACACACACATACACACACACACACACACACACAAACACTAACATTTTGATTGCTTTATTACTTTAGACTAGCCTTTATGTCCCGCCGTTGGCCAAGAATGTAAAACTGTGAAGGAATAAGCAATCGTTTTTATAATATTGTCACCCAATTATTTTGCAATATCGGACTATGAAAAGTGGTTTGAAATTTGATTGAGTTTAAGCATTGTAAAATGTTCAAGTGATGGCCACAACCCATTCTTTTTTATATATTGCTATAAAGTGTGAATGAAGTATAGTATACAATTTCTGCACGCATGGACTACGCGAAATGGTTTTAAATATGACAGTTTATCAACGTTGTACACAACCCCCATTTTTAAATATTATCATCGAAAACAAATTGTAATATATACCTATTGAAAATTTAGTAATTTTGGATGTTGGAATGTGGTTTAAATTTGATTAAATAATGTACTGAAAAGATCTAGTGTTGGTCACATCCCATTCGTTTTTATATTTTTTCATCAAGTGTGCATTATATTTTTGCACAATTAGACTGATAGACTTAAAATTGACACAAAAGTCTACATTAACGAAGAAGAAAAAGACTTAAACTATAATAAATAGTTTTTAATTTGAATATAAACGTTGTGAAGAGTTCAGTAATGGCCACAACCCCCATTATTTAAATATCGTCAACGAAATCAAATATGAAGGTGTTGAAAATTATTCAAAATAGGATGATATAAATGGTTTAAATTTGATTAAACAAAAGTATTGAAAATATTCTAGTGCAAGTTACATCGTCACATCCCACATCCCATTCGTTTTTACATATGTATTTTCATCAAGTGTGCATATTGTTAATAATATTTCTGCACAATAGACTATTAGACTTAAAACTAACCCAAAAGTCTAAATAAAAAAGAGAAGAATAAGTATAAGACTATAAGAAATAGTTTGTATAAAAAACTATTTCAATGGTCTACATAAAATAAGAAAAAATACATAAAATAGAAGAATTAGACTATTGGAAATAGATTGCATAAAAACTGACTAAAAGGTCTACATAAAAGAAGAAGAAGATTAATCCATAGGAAATAGTTTTGTATAAAATTCACCAAAGTTCTACATAAAATAAGAAAACGAAGAAAAAGAATTAGACTCCACGAACGGTCGCTTCAGACCCTTCAGTACCTCCCATCCCTTCAATCCATCATTACGTCCCTTCCAATCAGGCCCTTCAGTACCTCCCGTCCCTTTAGGCCCTTTTATACCTCCCATCCCTTCAGGCCCTTTAGTGCATCCCTTCCCTTCATTACATCCCGTCCCTTCAGCCGCTTAAGAAAAGTTTAAATCCAGAAACCATCCTGGAAGAACCGCGAAGAGATGAAAGGACCTTCTTTTCCCAGGATACTCCACCTTCAAAGGTAAAATGACTAAATACATGAAGAAGAAGAAGAAAAAAGTTTAAATCCAGATACCTGCGAAGATATGGAAGGAAAATTGGACCTTCTTTTCCCAGGATACTCCACCTTCAAAGGTAAAATGACTAAATACACGAAGAAGATGAAGAAAAAAGTTTAAATCCAGATACCTGCGAAGATATGGAAGGAAAATTGGACCTTCTTCTCCCAGGATAGTCCACCTAAAATGTCCAGGTAAAATGACCAAATGCACGATGAAGAAGAAAAAAGTTTATATCCAAAAACCGTCTTGGAAGACTTGCGAAGAGTTGGAAGAACAGTTGGACCTTCTTCTCCCAGTATTCTCCAACTTCATAGGTAAAATGACCAAAAATACATGAAGAAGAAGAAGAAGAAGAAAAAAGTTTAAATCCAGAAACCTGCGAAGAGATGGAAGGACAATTGGAACTTCTTCTCCCAGGTTAGTCCACCTTCATAGGTAAAATGACCAAATACACGATGAAGAAGAAGAAGAAAAAAGTTTAAATCCAGGAACCGTCCTGGAAGACCTGCGAAGAAATGGAGAGACAGTCGGACCTTCGTTTCCCAGGATATTCCGCTTTCATTGGTAAAATGACCAAATACACGAAGAAGAAGAAAAATAAGAAAAAAATTTAAATCCAGAAACCATCCCGGGCATACGCTCGACAATTCACCAAAGTTTCATTGTAATCGGACAAACGGTTTAGGAGCACATAGCATACATGCATCCATACATAAATAAATAAATAAAATAATTTTCCTATAGGAAATCAGAATATTGTTGATTTGTAAGTAAATAGTATTAGGTAGGTACCTACCTACGACAATGTTCTAAATAAATTCGATTCATATCAAATTTTATTTGAATATCAGAATCTTTCCGTAACCATAGTAACCATCGAACATATAAAATATTACTATCAAATGGGCTCGATACATTTTTTTGGATATGTAGGTAGGTACCTACATACATTGGTTTGTTCGAAGCCACAAAAACGAAAATTGTCCAAAATATCAAATATTACATACAAATTATGCAATTTTATTATGCCTATATCTTTACTAATAATTAACAGACTTTTACAATATATGTCTTAAAACTTGCTGTAATGTCTTGTGTTTCATTTAATTATTTCATAATCACATTTCTTTCAAAGGTATATTATTTTAAAGAACATATTCATTCGGTAGGAAAATTAAATATCGTATGAAAAGATATTAAAATGGCGGGGTTATATGTACATTTGTACAAAACGCTTACTTTAAAAATAAGTTAAACATTATAATTATACAAAATATTCACCATGTTTTTCACTTAAACGCTAAGTTATACTTGAAAATATATTTTCTTCGTGTAAATACGTACTTCTAACTTTTAAACCAACAGATATTTGCGTGCAAAATGTACACTTTTTTGACAGATATGACTTGGAAAATTTTGTATGAAAAAAATAATTATTGAAATATTTTTAAAATTCAGCATTTTTATCGCATTATTTTTAGCGTGACACTGCATCAGGTATACTGGTACACGTTCGCACATAAATTAGATTTTTAGATGCTCTTGGTTTTTCAGAAGGCGTGAGACAAACACACACACACACACACATACACTAACATTTTGATTGCTTTATTACTTTAGATTATGATGATATCTGCCTTACGCATATCAAAATGGATGAATATAAATTATGAATTATTATAGATTGTCGGTACAGAATGGGAAATAATTATTCTTCAATTAATTACAGGTGATGTTCTGAATTAGAATATGTAATTATATATGTATAATTGTTTACAGCAAAATTGATTCAGGACTAATTCGTTTTCAAATGTCAAAAGCGTTATGTTTATTTTTAATACGGCTACGAAGGAGACACCAACTATTAGAATTTGGGTCCATTATACTCTTCCGAAGAAGAGCACTACGTAGCGTTGGGGAGGGTTTGCATTCTGCTCAGGAAAATATGAATTCGGACCTTAAAAAGACCCGGATTGTAGTGATTCCGAAATCGGAGTAATTGTATTGATAAAATACTCTTTCGAACTATCGTATATATAGAGAATTCTCAGTCCTGTGTTTCAGAGTCTAAATAGTAATTTTGAAAATCTTTTCCTTGGTACCCTCAAAAGATACGTCTTTGAAATAAAGAACAGTATATTTTTACATATTCATTCTATCGCGTGAGTTTGGAATTTGAATTTGAAGTTTTAGTAAAATCCTTTTTTATTATATATTGTAACTATAAAACTATAAGGCCTATGAAGTAGATTTTTACTTCAATCGAAAGAGAACATGAAAATCTACCGGCTGAGTTTTTTTATTATTATAATATTTTAATTACAATTCTTGCTATTCATAAACAACCTCTATTTTTTATCTTTTCTTTCGAATAAATATTGTATATCACATATGAGGTGATATACGAAATATTTTCGTTTTTCATACATTAGAAGGTAATTTCCAACTTCGAAACAGGCGTAGTCTTAGTGAGGTTGGGATAGTATTCATAAACAATGTTAAAAATATCAAGATGGTTAAAATAAATAAATAAATAAAATTAATTTTTGTGTATATCCGTATATCCAGGGTATACAGTGTACATGGGCCTTAACCCGCCAATACTTCGGTTTTACGAAGACAGCCGAACTGTCTTCGGGGATCTATACATAATATGTGTTTGATGTGAAGTTCCGAATACCACAGAATTATTAAATGAGGTTAAAAAAATGCATTATATTATATATTCATAAACAACCATTATATTATATTATATTCGTTCAAAATTGCGATAAAGCGCCAACTTTGCACTGATAACATAACTCAAAATTCCACTCTCTAGTATATACATGAGTATATGTATGTGTCACCATAATGGTTGCAACACCTTCTTCGTTGATCCTTAAGTAAGTTAGAATCCCATGTTATGATTCTAGAATATAATCCTCTCTGTACTATTCCCTGTATGTTTCAGGTGTGTTCCTATAATTTTGTTTTTTCTCATTTTTCGTAAATTGTATGTTAAGCTTTTAAAATTATTTGATATGATGTCCTATTATTATGTACTGTAGTCTACATTTACTTGTTTTTTTTCATTGTCTTTAATATAATTATGCTCTACTGTACTGTTGGATATCCAAAAAAATAAATAAATAACATTAAATTTGATTAAAATGGATTATCCTTATGTATTGATGTAGAAAACATCAGGTGATGGGTATTAGATGGTAGGTAGTGGACTGTATTTTTAAACTATCTCACCGATGCTTCTTTGGTTCACTGATTATTTTTTTTTTGTGCACACATCCACACGCAGTGGTCTTCAAACTTGTACTGGTTAATTTCACTTGACACTTATTGTCACCCAAATTTATTTTGACAAGTGACAATTCTCATACATCGGTGAGGGGACAATGGCATGGAAGGGATTTAAAGGAAATATGCTTCTACATAACCGCCCACTCAAATTTTAAACAAAATTTGACGAATTGTACATATCACGGTGGCCACAAACAAAATTAACCTTTAACAAACTCATATCACTAATGCAGCCATCACAAAATAAAACTCCACATTGTCCAATTCATGAAATTACAAACACACAAAAAAAATTCAATAACATACTATCCACAACAAATTCACATTAAAAAAAAATTCAAAAAGATAGTTCACAGACTATATCAATGAAAACAATAGACAGACCTTTCTGTCATAACGAAAACACATTTAACTTAATTGTTATAATAACCAACTAAAACTATAAGACTAACATTATTCTTAACTATTTCTATTAAACATCTAAGGGACATATTTTCACAACAGGTCGAACAAATATTCCCTCTTTTGTCTTAACTTTTACCACCCGTACAATATTATCCTTTCCTGGCATGGTAGCCACAATTCTTCCCAATTTCCATTGTAAAGGATGTAACCTTTCTTCTTTCACTAACACTAAATCTCCCACCTGTATATTAGGCACTGAAGTGAACCACTTTTTACGCTGTTGAAGTGAAGTGAGGTATTCCACACTCCAACGTTTCCAAAAATCCTGATACATTCTTGTGATCATCTGCCATCTATCTAACCTATTCAATTTAATATCTGTGACGTCATACTCTGGAATACCAACCAATACCTCACTTATAATAAAGTGAGCTGGCGTTAAGGCATCTACGCTGTCAATATCATTACACATAGGAACAAGTGGTCTAGAATTCACTACCGCCTCGATCTTAATCAATACTGTATTAAACTCCTCATAAGTCATCACTTGGTTGCCAACAACTCGCTTTAAGTGATACTTTATAGATCTTACGTTGATCTTATGTAGGCCACCAAAATGTGGACCTTTAGGAGGATTCAAATGCCAATCGATGCATTTTTCGAGACAGAAATTTCGAAAATCTGTATCTTGGATACAGTCACTATAAAATTTAAAAACTCCAGTCAAATATTTACGTGTGCCAACCAAATTTGTTCCGCAATCGCTATATACTGTAGTACATAAACCACGTCGAGATACAAATCTCTCTAAGCAAGCAATAAATGCACTAGTAGATAATTCATTGACAATTTCAATATGTATGGCCTTTGTAGTCATACATATGAAAACACAAAAGTATGCCTTATACGTTTTCGAATTGCGACGTTTATTTTCCTTCAAAATAAACGGCCCGCCTAAGTCAATTGATACGTTTATGAATGGTCGATGACGAGTAACCCGAATAGCTGGCAAGTCAGCCACTGGCTGCACTGGTGAAGCACTAAATCGCTTACACACAAGACACTTTGACAAAACAGACTTAATTCTATTTCTCGCTGAAACAATCCAATATTTCCGTTGTATTAAATGTTGCAGTGATCTGGGACCCACATGCAAATATGATATATGAAAATAATTTATCAATAATTTTCCAAACTCACTATGCTTATGCAATAATATTGGAAATTTCATTTTATCAGGTAGTGCAGAATATCTAATTCTTCCGCCCACTCTGACAAGTCCCTGTTTATCTATAAAACAATTCAACTTCTGCAGTTGAGGATTATCGCATTGATTTTTGTATTTTAACATATTAATATCCTTCATAAAATATAAACTCTGATCATATTTTATAATTGCTTGTAAACTAATTTCCATTTCCCTATTACACAAATCTCCTTTAGTGCGATTATTAACATTCAACAGACAATTATTTTTAAACCTTAAAATCCAAGCTACTACACGTGTTAACTTTGTATATTTATTAGTTATGTTATACAATCCTAATCTATCTTTATCTTCTAAAATTAAAGCATTAGATTGTTTAACTAACCCTTTATATTCTGGCAATTGTGCAGGTACAATATAATCATCACACCGTGGCCATCTGTCAACAGGTTCTAACAGCCACTCTGGACCGTTTATCCACAACGTGTGACCAACTAATTCTTCTGGATATAATCCTCTAGATGCACAATCTGCTGGATTACATTGAGATCTCACATGAAACCATTTTCCATGAGGCACGTTTTCCCAAATACGTTCTATTCGATTTGCAACAAATAATTTTAATAGATATGATGGTGTTTTAAGCCACGACAAAACAATACTAGAATCTGTGTACATATATACATCCTTTATAATAATTGCATCTTGAAATACAGATAAAGTATATTTAATTAATTTTGATAATAATAATGCACCACAGAGCTCCAAGCGTGGTATCGTTTGCATCTTAATTGGAGCAACCTTAGACTTGGCAGTCACCAGAGATATTTGTTTACTATCCTCAGTAACCAAATAACAAACAGCGCTATATCCGTCATTAGAGGCGTCAGAAAAGCCAACTAAATAACACTGACTATCAACGCTAGTTCCAAAAAACCTACTCAATTTAAATTCCTCTAATAAAGACATTTGATCAACTATTTTATTCCACTGCACTTTCGTGGATTCTGGAATAATATCATCCCATCCCAATTTCATTTTCCACAAATTTTGAATGAAACTTTTCAATAAAAATGTAAACGGAGTGATCCATCCTACAGGGTCATATATCGATGAAACGACCGATAGAATCATACGCTTTGTATATTTAATATCAATTTTCTTAACCTGATAACTAAAAACATCATTCACAAAATCCCATTTAATTCCTAATAATTTAATATGATTACTGTCTTCAGCAAAACAGATCACACTGCTATCAGATTTATTAAAATCTTGAATAAATTCAGGACAGTTAGTTGCCCATTTTGACAATTCAAAACAACCACTTCGTAAAATAGAAATCAACTGATCTCGTAAAATAATAGCATCTTCAATATTATGATCACCGCATATAATATCATCTACATATGTACTATTACGAAGAGCTTTAGCACCTAATGGGTATTTATCACTTTCATCCAAAGCTAACTGATTTATTGTTTGAATTGCATTATAGGGTGAGCTTCCTAAACCATATGTCACAGTGCATAACTCATATTCTTTGACAGGTTGTGACGGATCTTCTCGCCACAATACATGCTGATATCTTCTATCTTCTTGCCTGATAGATATTTGTCTATACATTTTAGTTATGTCAGCAGAAAACCCGATTTTATAGATTCTAAACTTTAACAATAATTCGATTATATCCTTTTGCAACTTTGGACCTACATGTAAATATTTGTTTAATGCACCAGTTGCGTTCGTATTAGAACTGCCATCAAAAACAACTTTCAATTTAGTAGATAAACTATCAGGTTTCAGAACACAGTGATGAGGAATATAATATACATTTGGATCGCCTTGTAAAGGAACTTCTTTCATGTGTCCTAACATCTCATATTCATTCATGAACTTTGTATATTCAAGTTTAATTTCCAAATTATTACAAAATTTTCTTTCCATATTAGTTAATCTTTTAAGAGCAAAACCAAAAGTACCAACACATGGTACGTGAATATCTTTTTTTAATAAGAGCGGTACTACAAATCTACCGTCGTCCTTACAATAATGTAAATCATTGTATAACTGAACACATTCCTCATCCGAATGTGACATTTTCCTACTACTTGATACTGTGTTTACCTCTTCTATTTCCCAAAACCCTTTTAATTTTTCATCTAACACATCAGATGATACAAAACATGTTAACAACTCATTGTTATCATGTACAAAATCTTGACCTAAAATTACAAATCCATATATGGTCTCAAATGCATATAAATCTTCTGATAATTTTTTACAATTTCCTGTAAACAATTTTCCATACATGTCAGCACCTAATAATATATCAATATTACTGCTTTTCCAAAATTCATTATCTGCCAATTCTAAATCTTGAGTCAAAACTCTACACTGATGAGATAAATCTCTCCTAGGCAAGTTTGATGGAAGCGCATCCACCACTACACTCTTTACAAATAGCGACTTGTTATATTTATTATTAAATAAACAAAATTGCATAGAACCCTTTACATTAATATTAGTAGAAGACAGCGTTGTCAATGATACAGAATGCCCTTTTGTATAGAATCCTATATTCTTACAAAACTTCCCAGACATCAAAGTAACCTGACTTCCAGAATCAACTAAACACTTGGCCTTATAAAATTGCCCATCTTTTCCCTGGACATATCCTATAATTGTTCCTAATATCACTTGACCAATAGATTCATTACCCCGAATCCCTTTATGGCAGATACCTACTACCGATGAATTATCAGTATGCAATAAAACATTATGTTTCCTATCACAAGTTTGACACTTTTTGTTAGACTTACAATCCTTTATCAGATGTTTTCCAAAACAACAAAAACATAATTTCAATTTAGAGACAATATCCTTTCTCTCTGATACAGTTTTATTAATAAATGCATCACAATTGTGTATCGTATGACTACCCTTACACATATAGCATTCAAGTTGGCGAATATTACCTACAAACCCTTTGTCTGATTTATGATTATAATTATTACGCTTTACTTGTGAATTACTCTGACGTGAAAATTTTAATACTTGCAATTGACTTCGAATTATTTCAAATATTCTATTTATTGAAGGAATTTCCTGAATATCTAATCTACTTTCCACTATTCGACGTGTAGATTCATCCAATTTATTAATAAATATAAATCCCCATACCTGATCTAACATTTTTTCACATTTCATATTTGACAGAGCTAATATATTTTCATTAAATGTGTGATATAATTCGCTTAATTGCCCTACATTTTCACCAACTAAAGATTTGCATTGAAACATTTTATTCATGTAATATTCAAATTGTAATCTTGTATTAGTATAATGTCCACACAATGTACTCCAAGCAATATTATAATTATCACTAATCAGTGGTAAATTAACAAATGTTGATGCAAATCCCTTTATGGACGTTCGCAAATAATGAAATTTTTCTATGTCTGTATATCCAATATTATCATGAATCAATGACACAAACATGTCATGAAACGAATTCCAATTTTCGACGTTGGAATCAAAAACAGGTAAATTTACTATAGGAGTTCTCTGAATTTTATTACATACATCAGTTGCATTTATTTTCACACCATTAGATAAACGATTTTTAATTCTCATTATTTCAAAATACATAATGTCACTTTTCTGAATTATTTCACTCAACTCTTTCAACTCTGTATCACATTTTGTATCAGTATATATTCCAATCAAGCTGTCACTTAATTCATTGACCAATTTATACCATTCATCAACTCTCTGACACCTAGCTAAAAATATTTCATCTCGTTCGATATTGCCTTTTTCACACAGATCTCTTAATTCATATGTATTCCTAATTCTAGAAATAGCATTTAACATCCTTGCTTTAATGTTATCAGCCATTTTAAAACTTTAAACTTATACTTATAAACTATAATTGCATGCAAACACAAATTCACTGTATCAATAATAATGTGGTATTTTATTCTACCCGACTGCATTCACAATAATGTTATTAACATTAATATGGTACCTTATTATACCTCACAATAATCACAAAATAATATTATGTGATAATTAATCACCATAATATTGTAACAAAATTGAGTACCTACAAATTACTATTTGAAACCACCGCAACATGCAGAATTCGCAACAAATAACACAAAAAAACACTTCAAATTCGGTTAGAAGGGCCAAAATATTATGTAGAAAACATCAGGTGATGGGTATAAAAGATGGAAGGTAGTGGACTGTATTTTTAAACGATCTCACCGATGCTTCTATATTCCTGGTTCACTGATTATTTTTTATTTTACACACATCCACACGCAGTGGTCTTCAAACTTGTACTGGTTAATTTCACTTGACACTTATTGTCACCCAAATTTATTTTGACAAGTGACAATTCTCATACATCGGTGAGGGGACAATGGCATGGAAGGGATTTAAAGGAAATATGCTTCTACAATTGATTTTTCTAGATATATGGAAATTATCTGGACATGGTATATACTGTTTATTTTTTGTGTGTATGTTTATTTAGCTAAAACAGTCCCTTAGCTATATTATTTTTATATTCTTACCTATTTCTCTTAAACATGCAAATTATATTTGTTAAAACGGATGATAAATAATTTATAAAAATAATTCCAATACATAATTTGAGTTTGTCCTGTGTTTCTCCTTCTAAGACGATACAAATTATGTAAACACCTAAATGAATAATCAAAATTTCCCTTAAATATTGTGTCGGAAATTTAAACAAAACCAGGGGAATTAAGTTAAAATTCTCGCCACAAATTTTGTGGAATATTCGAGAAAGGTACATATTTAAATCTTTTAAGGTGTATTATATCCATTACAGTATTTTATATAATAATAAATCATGTAAATTTGACAATGTGGATATTTTAGAGAGTACAGACCTTTAAGGCTCCGAAAAATATATAAAAATGAGAACTCTTCTATTCCAATATACAAAGACACGTTTTTATTCACAAAATAGTAGGTGTGGTTAGTATTTTTATAAGTGGAGAATTTATTGGTGGGTGTTGTATATTTAAAATTTGATTTTTGGGGGCTCTATTTATTTCAATTGATTCTAGAATATCTAATTTTTTCCCCTTATTACACCTATATAAAATCTTTTTTTTAAAAAAAAAATTTACTTTTGAATTTTTACTTTATATTTCCATATATCTCAGAAACCATAAAAGCTAGAAAGCTGAAAATTGGTATGAATATAGACAAATACAAAATCTCAAATTAAATTTTTCAAAAAAATTCCAGAATTTCTCAAACATTTTTTATTAAGAAAAATATTTTTTTATGACAAATTTATGTCTTGAACTGCCTATATTTCCAAAGTTTTTAAAAATATCGAAAAAAGCCAAAACACTCCAACTAGATAATTTAATTTTCTATAAAAAATATGAACATCTTATAATTTTTTTGACAATTTTTATACAAATTGAATTTAGTGACGATATCGTTTCATACAATTTGTAAGGCAGTATAATAATAATAATAATAATAATACATTTATTGAGCAGAAGAAGTTACATACAAATACAAGATATAAACAATAAAATAAAAATAAATTAAAACAACCTCTCCAACTCAAAAGGACCATGCTCAGCTATGTTGCAGGAGGACAAGCCCCCTGCAACATATTGTGTACACTACACAATATCTACGGGGACTCAATAGTTTGATACTTTATCTCCAAACAAACATACATGCCATCATCCTGTTTTCATATTCTGGGTAAAAAAGAATGACTGACCTCCATTCTATCATATCCTGACATACATACCTACATGTTTTATATAGAAAACAAAATATCTTTAAGTTTTTGTTTTGTACGTATTCTTCAATTATACAGTCCCATACCAAGAATGTCTGCACAATATTAACGATATGACAAGGGAGTGTTCTGATCTTGACGTGTTTGCGGATTCGCTATCTGTTTTTAAGAAAAAAGTTAGTTTAAAAGTTAGTTTAAGAAAACTCGCGCGTGTTAGTTTAAGAAGGTCTCAGTGATATTTAAATACGCTATTTGATTGCAATCTGTTTGAAATTGTCTTTTCTCTAACTTCTTATGTTCCTATTTTTTTACTTCGACTTATGTAACTTGTGTAACTTTTATAACTTAGATACTATTTTTTTTACTTAACTTTTTTTTGCATCCATAATTGGACGTCCAGTTCTTTTTATGAAAATTGTAAGCTGGATGTCTGTCGATGTACCCTTTTTAATAAAATAAAAAAAAAATAATAAAAAAAATACTATCGCCATCGACAGTTAGATCCCATGTGTTAAATGCAACTAGTAATATGTATTCTCTTATTATTTGCACCCATTAACAACATTAAATCGATTTTCAATTCGCAATGAAATCCATATAAGATCTCAGTTACTTCCTGATACATATTATCTCCCTCGGGCTTTCAATGAAAATATCTGCTTCTGTGTACCTGGTGAATATGGAAGATGCCGGAAGCACCCGCTTGCATTTAAATAATTGAAATATCGCGGATAAATGGTGGCTGGGAAACTATTCTTCTCGTGCAATCACATCAGGAGATGGATGCATCAAATCATGCAGATTAAAACAATTTTATATTTCTCTAGATATAAATACATACACTTTCTCGCTCGGTTTCCAGTAGCCAAAGGCGTAGCTGTCTAACAATAGGATCATACAAGGGATGAAGGCCCAGCAAATGGGGCCCGAATTTCTAAATACAATATGAAAAACTAATTATTATCACATAAAACATTTTTATTTTTTAAATGCATATGACCTGAATGCACAGTCCTAGGTACCTACATAATCCAACTGTCAATTCGTTCAAGAGAATGAAATTCGCTTGAAGGAAGAGGCAGTTTAAATCCTAGATACGCGAGATTTGTATGTAGGGTCTATATTTTTCACGGCTTTTCCAACTTTGAAGTCAAAAAACACCAACTTAGAAGCTTCGCTTCAAAAAATTCGTTTTCTGGGTTTATAGTTTGGTACTTATTCTTCGACTATACATACTATCGCTATCGACAGTTGGATCTCATGTGTTACATGCAACTAGTGTACATAAATGTAGGTACCTAATATTAATTCTGACCTAATATTATAGTTGAGAAGAAAATTTACATGCATTCATACAAACCATCCCGTAGTTTTCCTATTTGGGGTAGGCAGAATGAACCGAACGCCATACTATTCTATGATATTTTCGTTTAGCTTCATGCACATCCATGCGTCGCGTTACGCGCTGTATTTATTTTATTTATTTAAGGTTACATACAGTTTTTTTTTTAAATTAACATAAGATTTCAAAATGAATTAACAAATATAAAACCAAGATTGTAAAACCATTACTAACATACGGTGTTATAATAAACAATCATAAGTATAAAATGAAAAAAGAGAAAAACCAAAAAAGGATAAAAAACAATCAATATTAAAAAAGCAAATAAATAGTTGCATACTAGCTAGGATGTTTGGGAAAGGACAATGGATAGGAATAGAATGGGAAAATCAGGAATAGAATATCAATCACTGAGAAAGCCTCAACATACTCTTAAAAATGTCCGGTGAGCCAAACATGTCAAGACCTGCGAACTTTGCATCAAACTATTTACATGCTCTATGAACAAAAACATTCCCGGAATAGTTAGTACGAAGAAAAGGCACATCAAATAAATTGTCACTACTTGTTAATCGCGCAGGGACTCTAATTGTCACTACTTGTTAATCGCGCAGGGACTCTAATTGTCACTACTTGTTAATCGCGCAGGGACTCTAATTGTCACTACTTGTTAATCGCGCAGGGACTCTAATTGTCACTACTTGTTAATCGCGCAGGGACTCTAATTGTCACTACTTGTTAATCGCGCAGGGACTCTAATTGTCACTACTTGTTAATCGCGCAGGGACTCTAAGGTTAATTTTTCCTAATAAATTAGGAGTATCAACTCGATTATTCAATATGTTATATAGAAACATCATGTCTCTAATTATTCTGTCTTTGTGTATTCCCATATTTCAAAATCATGCATTTTCGTAATCCTGCTAACTTTTTCTTTTACTTGGGAGACCCCGACCTCTTATTCCATCCCTGTCCGCCTTTTATATTTTCTTCGTCGGGCGATCCTCATTCATTTTTTCCAAGTGGGCAAACCATCTCAATATGTTAACTTTTATTCTATTAATTACATCTTTCTTCATATTACATTCTTTCCTTGTATCCTCTTTTCCTACCCTGTCATGCATCATCTATTACAAATTAGTCTTAGCGATTATAATTATATTTTTAAACAGCGAAATCGCAATAGCGAAAAAGAATTGAAAACAAAAACAATATAACGATTTTAGTATCGAAACCAGGGTAATTCTCCAGAGGTTAACGTTAGCAATACGGTTCATCTGCGCTACAAGACTCTAACTAATGCATAAGCTGTGTTACTTTTCTATGTGTAGGTACATCTTTTTTTCATTCTCTCTGTGTTCATAATATGATACAAAAAATAATGTTGACATTTTCCTATGCATTCTTTACGCGTGGGTTCAACAAATATAATCCATTACTTTGCTTTCTATAAAAATCTATTTTTCCATTATCAAAACCTCTACAACAGACATCAATCAGATAATTTAGACTACTCTATTTCAACTGTCACATATGACTGACAGATATCTGTTTTTATTCACCACCTTTATATAATGATTTATTTTATTCAAATCACTGAAGCTTCGGTTCAGTGATTTGAATAAAATCCAACTCTCGAAGGCGATAGTATGTATAGTTGAATAATAAGTGAATGAATGAATGAATGAATAGTATATTTCTAATATTATAAATAAATTATTACAAAGGAACAAAAATACAATTTTATTTTTTAGTTTATACCTATTTACACTTTTGGAAATTTTACTGCCTCTCTAGACATTGTGTGTTCTCTTGTTTTGAATTGCTATGGCTACTCTGCGATCATATGATTTGATTTTTTTTTTACATACTCCATTCTCTTAGAACATCGACAACCAGGATAAAAAACTCTAAAACCTCTATCTCAAAAAAAACCTCTATATCAAACAATAAAATTCAATTTATTTATTTATTCAGTTAATAAAATTTACAGCTTAATAGCCTTTTACATAAAATACAAATAAAACAGTTATTAACATGATAAAACATACAGTAACAATTTATATTAAAAAACCAGAATTTCCTACATTAAAAATAAATAATAATAAATGAATATAACAAACGAAACAATAAACCAAAAAAATTAAACAAATAATGAACAAAAATAAAATATAAATCCCAGTAACAAAAAAAACCGTCCCATACAAATACCATGATGTTTATTCAAAGAAGCGAGAGAAAAAATTAATTAATTCTCACGAATAAAAGTGTGATTTTGTACCAAAAAATGTTGATTCAAAATGATTTTATAGTTTGCCAATGACAAGTAATAAATATCGCCTGGGCTAGAATATTTGTTCCCCAGATAGTGAAATTATTGAATATTTTATGATATTTTGTTTTCAATATAAAAATATAGACAAAGATAAAAATATAGATTCAGATAAAAATAAAGATTTAGATAAAAACGTTGATTCACATAATAATAAATTAGAGAATAATAATTAGACACCTTACAAACAGTACAAAATAAGCAGTATGAAATGGAAATTACATATAACTACTACTATTGAACGCCTTAAAAAGCTAATTTTTATTTTTCTGAGACTAAGAAATATACTTCAAACAAACTTGCTTAAAACAATATATTTTTCATTACATACATACATACATACCATCACGCCATGTCCCTTGCGGGGTAGGCAGAGAGAACCGAACGCCACATCTTTCTATCCTGGCAAGCATCTCTCGCCTCGTCCACATTCATGCATCGTCTCATACATGTTCGTCTATTGCTCACACTTCTAACATTTCCGTCTTTCAAAATTTCGTTCACATGGTCGTGCCACCCCTTTCTTGGGCGTCCCCGACCTCTCATTCCATTCCTTTCCGCTCTGTATATTTTCTTCGTCAGGCGCTCCTCATTCATTCTCCCCATGTGACCAAACCATCTCAATGTGTTCACTTTCATTCTAGTAATGAAATCTTTCTTCATCTTACATTCTTTCCTTATGTCCTCATTTCTTACCCGGTCATACATCGTTCTATTACAAATCCTTCTTAACGATCTCATTTCAACTGCATTTATTCTACTTTCATGCGTCTTCTGCCAAGTCCAGGTTTCACTTGCATTCGTCAAGGTTGGCACTACGATGGCGTTATGAATGGCAACTTTGGCATCCTTTGATATGTTGCGATCATTCATAATTGGTCTTAGTGCTCCATTCACTCTGTTTCCTGCCATAACTCTTCTTTCGATCTCTTTATCGAGTCGTCCGTTCCGTTGAAATATGCTTCCCAAGTATACATATTCATCGACTTGCTCGAGCCATTCGTTCTCTACTCTTATTTTACACGCTGTTCTGCTTTCACTCTTTTCAAAGACCATTGTCTTTGATTTGCTGGCATTCATCCTAAGTCCGTTCTCTATACATCCTTCATAAACCATACTTACAAGATACTTATTTTTCATTATTTCAATCCATCTTACAATATGGCATTATATGTTGGGGGGGAGCTTTTAAAACCACTTTAGTGCCTTTAGAAGTTTTTCAAAGAATCATTATTAAAATTATATTAAAAAAGAGATTTGATTATCCAACTATTAATTTATTTCAAGAATTTAAAGTTTCAACTGTTGAAAATATCTACAAAAAAATCTCATTGTTACAAATTCATAAAGATATTCTTACAAATTCAAACCAATTGTCATTTTCTTTAAGCAGCAGAATAAATTCACAAGGATGTAGGTATTACCATTCCTCTTTTACGTACAACTGCCTCACAACATTTCTATAAGTATAAAGGTACTAAGTGGTTTAATGAACTCCCATTGAGTCTTAGACTCGAAAAAAATTATAGTATATTTAAAAATAAAATTAAAAAATTGTACTGATTTATTTATTTATTTTTTGTTATTTCATTCTCGTTTTGTGTAGCTTCATATTTTTTAGTAGATGTACAATGTTTTGGTAAATGTAATAATATTAAATAGATACTCCCCTCTTTTAACACGAGATTTTATCTCAATTAAAGAGGTTTATTATGAATTATATGATGGAAATTGTATACCTTTTTAAATTAAGATTTATATATGAACATTGTATTGTTTTTGTTAAATAAAAAAAAAAAAAAAAAAATTACAATAATAATGCTACAAATATTATAACAAAATTTTAACCATCTATTATTTGATTATTATCATTTATTATTTAATTGATTTCTATTTTATTTTATTCTATACATAATATATTTGTTAAACAAACAGCGTACACGGATTTAATGTTAGGGACAGCAAAATTATACATAGCAACTATGCCAGTAATATATTTTCACATGAAGTCAAGTACGTAAGTAGAGTAAAAAGCAATATTGAATTAAGTATAAGAAGAAATGTATACAAGATAATGTAGATGATGTATGAAACCATATGTATGAAACAGATGATGAAATTGTATGAAACGATGGCATATAGGTACTAATTCCATTTTTACAAATGAATATGCATTTTTTATATTATATTAAATTATACATATCTAGTAGGGGCGTTTCGGCGTTTTAATAATTTTGGAAATATAGGCAGCTAAATGCATAATTTTTGTCATAAAAATTGATATTTTTCTTAATAAAAAAAGTTTGAGATAGGTACCTTGGAACTTTTTGAGATGTTTTGTTTGTGTATATTTGTTAATTAACAACAGAAAATCAATTTTTCTGAAAATATCTGATCCCTCTCCTTTTCCTTCCTCCCCTTTGCTACGTAATATTTACTAAAGAAATATGAACCCTGAACACCTGATCTCGATTTCCTCTTCTAGTTCTTTCCCAATCCTTTTTTCGCTATGATGTTTATTTTGGTTTTTATTATTTATTTTGGTGTTATGTATATTTTCTTTGTTCGTTTTAGCTTTCATTTTTAATTGATGTACATATATAATTCTGTCACTCTGTAATCTGGTTGGTAGGAAGAAATTGCCTAATGGCAATGAGCCCGCCATTGTGCATCATATTTGTTTATATTATGTACAAAAAGTTAATTAAATAAAATATTTTTCTTCTTCTTTGGCTGGTCCTCTTCCCAGTTCATCTGGGGTCGGTCCTCCTGGTAAGCAGTCTCCACGTCTTTCTTGTCCTGTGTCATTTCACTGGTCAGCTGGTCCTTCCTTCCTAAATAAATAATTAAAATAAACATTAATATTTCAATCTAGTGAGGAAATTCTTGAGTTATTGGTTAATAGATCAAACTATTACGGTGAAAGGATACTGAAAGTAAGCATACCGAAAATATTTAAGACTCTTCCAAGTGGTATGGATAAACATATCCATACCACTTATGGATAAACTTATATAAACTTATGTATGGATAAACTTATCCATACCACATATTGTAAAATATCCTCAGTTAAAACTAAAGGTAGGCGCGCATGGAAGCTAATTTCATCGGCCGATTAATAATCGGTGAGTTACAACATACGAATTACATGTAAGAGCGCGCATGAAAGCTAACAGAATCGGCCGATTTTAAAATCTGTGACGAGACACAAAAAAATCGGCCGATCGAGATCGGCCGATTTTTTGTAAGCAATCTTGTTGTATGAGAGGGCGCGCATGGCGCTTGCTCACCTATAATTTAATCGTCCGAGCGCAGTAGATCGAGAAGTACGTTGTCAGTGCTGCCAAACGAAATGTCAGATGAAATAAATTTTGATTCGGAAAAATTAATTATATTAGTTGAAGCACGTCCTTCATTATATGATAAAAAATTATAGTAACCGCCAAATTAAGCAAAAATTATGGTTGGAGATAAGCGAAATATTAATAACTGGCTGGGAACAGCTAAATCATAATAAAAGAACTGAATTGGGTAAGTTATTACTTAATTGAATAATAGTTACATAGGTAATTTAATAAATATTCCGCTTAATGAATAAAAACTTAACTGTGTTTCAAGTGTTTTTTTTTACAATTTATAATTATGAACTTCAACTGTGTCAACGAAAAAACCTTAAAAAAAGTTTTATATTATATATACTTGGTTCACTATTGCGTCTGTACATTTACTCTGTCATACAATAGTTCTTTTCTGTTTCCCGCGCAATGTTTGTATTTTCCCGCTTGTACGCGCGCGGAGCCCATCATAATGATTTCTAGGTTATGTTTGGTAAATTATGATCTGTCAATTTATTTATCTTTTCCCGTGCAATACATACCTTTTACCGCGCAATACAAAGGTACCGCAGTTTTCTGTTTCCCGCGCAATGTTTTTCTTTTTCCCGCTTGTTGTACAGGCGCATGGAGCCCAAGTTAATGATTTTTTGATTAAGTTCGAAAAATTATGATCTGTCAATTATTTCTAATCATATGAATGTTGACCGCCGTGTTATTTCCAATTGTACGTTTCTAGAAGCTTCCATGCGCGTTAGAACCGATCGGCCGATTTTTTATCGGCCGATAAATTAATCGGCCGATTTATTTAAGCTTCCATGCGCGCCTTACCTAAGAGTTATCCTCAGTCTTACTCAGTCAAGACCTTGGTTGTGCATTATCATTTGTGGTCATTGTCTGGGTCTCTTTCATATTCAATCGAGTCTTGGTGCTGATATTGGTCTAACATACCCAGTATTGGTCTTATTTTTGCGTGTCTTGGAAATTTAACAAAAAAAAATCGAAAATAAATTTATATTCTATTTATTTATTTATCGTTTGGTCGTAGTATTACATCACGTCAGGAATACAATAGCAAATTGTATGTTATTTTGTAATTTATTTTATGTAAAAGTTCAGTAATTAACAACCATATAAACTTCAATAAAAAAATACAATTGAAATTAACTTTCGAAAATTTAGAGAGGTTTAATAAAATACTTTTGCATCCATATATTTTATTAAATCTTTTACATTTTGTCATTCATATTTTTGTGACTTTCGTTTTTGCAAACCTTGTCTTTGTGATAAATCGATAAATCTACTCTCAAAAATTAATCAACCAGATATTTTAAGTTAAATTATTCAAAAAACTTAAGACTACTTGGACATCAATAGGATTGATTGGCAGTACCTACATGGATCACCTCTAAGCCCAATCATTTGACACTTCGCACTGGAGTTATTATTAATCCCTGTCTGAATCTGTGAGATGAAAAATATCATCATCATCAATGGCTTCACAGCCCATTGCGGGCCTTGGCCTCCTCCAGCATTCCTCGACATCTCGCTCTATCCTGACATGCTCCCCTCCAGTTCCTTACACCAACAGCCTCCACATCCCGTTGTACGCCATCCAGCCATCGGAAGTTGGGTCTACCAACGTTTCGTCTACCTTGCTTTGTGTGCAGGTAGACGAAACCTCCTTTTTGGCACTCTTTCATCGCCCATTCTTTTCACGTGTCCTGCCCATCGCTGCCTCCCTATTTTTATCACCTTTATAATGTACGGCTCATTATAAATATTGTAGATCTCGTCATTGCGTTGTTTTCTCCAAGCTCCGTTTACCTGCACAGGTCCGAATATCCTTCTGATTATTTTTCTCTCGAACACTAGTAGAGACAATTCATCTTTTTTACTCAATACCCAGCATTCAGAACCATAAGTTAGTACGGGGCGTAGCAAAGTTTTGTAGATTGTGACTTTGGTTTTTCTAGACATCATCCAAGATGCCAGATGTCTTCTCAGACCAAACAAGCATCTGTTTGCAGTATATATCCTTCGCTTAATTTCAGTGGATGTGTCATTTACGTTAGTCACAATCGATTCCAAGTAAGTAAAACATTCAACAGTTTCTATTGTGTGGGCGCCCACGATTATTTTTGTTGGGTCTTGGTTGATATTAACATATTATGAGTCTGCATAATGTGGCAATTTGTTATTTGGTGCGAGTAAAATAAATAATAGCAGTACAAAATAAAAATAAATGATTTTTTAACGGAAAGGCTAAGGTTATGTCAAATCTGTGGTTCAGATGTTTCAGGACCAAATATTTCTAATTCCGTGAAGTAAAGCATATTGAATTATCTTAGTTATTTTCGATTATGAAGTTAACTTGCGGTTACCTTCGCTATCTTATATTGCCCTATGACTTCAAACATATTCAAAATACAGGGCCGCAACAAGTGAAGATCAAACCTACACATAAAAAATAACGTCTTGAATAGTCCAGCTATGAAATTCACAACACATTTTGAATTTAGTGTGTGTCAATGCACGCATGTGTAGTGCTTCCTTTTATGAAGCAATTCACACCCGCACACCTATCGCCGGTAACCCTACCTGGGCTTTTATTTCATGGTGATTTGCTATATGTAAATTTTCAGAATATTTTAAATAAACTTAATAGCACCGTTTTCGATGAATCATTTTTAGTAGCTGTTTTTTTCATACTTTCTTTCTTATTGAATATAGGTATGAAAAAGGTAAGTTATGGCATCTGGGAGTGATTGCGTTTACCAGTGCCCATCCTCTTTTTATAGGTAAATATTGCAGATTTAGTGCCATAGTAACCATTCGTTGATGCCTGCTGCGGTATCCTGTAACAGAAAAAAATGTGTTTTTATATATGATGTTAGTCTGACACTCGCTTGCCAGATGCGAATTTAATGTAGAACACAAAAATCAGGGCATTCCTGTTCAAATAATGTAAAATAATATTAATAAATTGTTACTGAAAAAAATTAAAACTTAAAATGCTTCTCCTTAAGAAATCCTTTTTCGATTATCATTGTTGAAGCAAATGAGTGAAATTAATTCTTATACATTTATTTATTTATCAAGGAAACATTTATTTGGTTGGAACAAATTGCCTTGTGCTATAAATAAAATAAATAAATATACAGTTTTATAAATATATTGTAATGGTACAAAATAATAATCATATAAACCAGCAAAGTTTCCATAAATAGTTACAATAAGATACTTTTCGAAGGAAAATAACATTAGTTATAGCAAGGGGAAGAATAAACAATATTGAAAAAAAAGATAAAAAAAACACAAAAATAATAAAATAAATAACCAGTTAACCAGTCAAGAAATAAAAAAAATAAAAAAAAACAGTTAATACGGTGACAGGAAAATTATTCGAAAAACAATTATTCGAATGCTCAATTTTACGAAAATCAATTTTACGAATGGCAATTATTCGAATCACATATTTTCGAAAAACAATTTTCCGAACACACAATTATCAGAAATTACAATTGTTCGAATTTTTATGACGTCATGTTGGTAGTTTTGTGAGAGGAAAAAATCATAGATTTTTATTATAACATACTAGATGTCGTAGTTATCAAATTTTGTATGAATCGAAGTGAGGCATTTTTCCGGGGGATTTTTGACGTTTTAGTACAACGTTTTTCCACAGAGAAGAACGACTAATGTGAATTGTTTTCGGATTTATTTGTCGTAAAAAACAAAGAAAATTATGATTTAGAGGAAAGTTATTTAGGAAGTGTTGAAATGTAAGGAAAACTGAAATATGTTTCCAACCAAAACGTTAAACGCGCGATATTCCATGACTCACATTTTGCACGGAGTACTACATCTTCATAGTATATTATGTGTAATAAAAATCTATGGAATAAACAACATGGCGATGCACCGGGCTGTCAAACATCAGTAGTTATTAAAAATGTGCAAACATACGTACCTACCCAACAATAATACAACAAGTAATAATAGTCTTCATCGAATATATTTTACTGGCAACAAATATGTCAAAGGAGGCAACAGAATGACACAAAAATATATTAAATTCGGACAAATGGTTTTCCAACAAATGTTAGTTCGAATAATTTGCTTTCGGACAATTGTCATTCTGATAACTGATTTTCGAAAAATTGTTATTCGTACAATTGCGCATTCGAACACTTGTGTTTCGAAGAATTTTCATGTAATCGTTAATACGTACCCACATATAAGTTAAATAGTTTTCTTTTCAAACAACATAAAAGAGTTTTCTTTTAAAAGCTGCGAAATCGTTGTTTAAAATATCTATTTCAGACTTCTTACTTTTTTATATTATTTTACTGAACCAAAATACTAGAGGCTTCACGTTGTTTGGATTGGTTTGGAAGTCGTCGCCTTATGGCCCCAAGCCCGCATTTGTTCACATAAGGAACGTGTTCAATGGGACTGTACTCTATTTATCAGTGAACTGTCGCGGCCCTGAGTATTTATTATGTGTGTGCTCAGTGGTGTCGCAATGTATTAGGGGCCGCGACCGCTTTGCGGGGGCGACCACATCCCTGCGCCGCACCGCACGAAATGTGCGGTTTGGGAACTAATGCCGTCGTATTCTCGCCGTTCAAAACACTTGGTGTTACGTGCTATTATTATTATTGTGTTAACGGTGGCGACCCAAAGTAACGACCTCACGCTAAATTATATCGAAAGCGCTATAGATTTTAGCGGTACAGTTTTGACATCGAGTCATATAAAATGCTATATAATTTGACGATATCCTGATACATACTTAAGTAAGTTCAATATTATTTCACTTATTAAATATAGGTATATTAATATTATAATCGAAATAATAAAGATGTCATATTGTGTAAGTTGTTGATAATTAAACAATATGACATTACTCTTAAGCAACTTCAAGCAATCAACATTCACATACATACCATCACGCAATGTCTCTTATGGGGTAAGCAAAGAGAACCGAACGCTTTACTCCTCCATTATTCCCATATGCACACAATCCTGGCTTCCTTTACATCCATGCATCGTCTCATACATACTCATCGATTGCTCAAGCACTAATGTTTCCTTCTTTCAAAATATTCATATGGTCATGCCATCCCTTTCTTGGGCGACTCCAGCTATTCACCATCTATTCCACCCATGAATATTTTTTGGTCAGTCGTTCGTCGTTCATTCTTTCAATATGTCCAAACAACCTCAACGCATTCACCTTCATTTTACTTGTACCTAATATCCTTCTTTCTCTTATATTCTCTCTTTATGTTCTCATTTTTTATTCTATTGCATAATCTTCTTAGTGATCTCATTTCTACAGCATTTATTCTACTTTAATGCGTCTTTTGCCACGTCCATGTTTCACTGGCATACGTCAACTATAATTGCATTATGTACGGCAATTTTGGCTTCCTTTGATAAGCAATTCACCATTACTGTAGATATATTAAGTACAAACATAAGCGACGCGCATTTTCTACACGTTATTTATTTATTTATTTATTTTTAGCAAAATCCGTCCCTTTATGCCCTATTTTATTTCATTTAGCATAACCTTACCAAACTAAATCTAACCTAACCTAACCTAACCAAATCTTCCGAAATTGCGTATGCGAAAATGGACGTAATTTACACATAGATATATAATTACATACCATCACGACATTATCAAACAATGTAGGGTAACACTACATCATTAAAGGAAGCCCGACACATAATGCGTTTATCCCCACACACCAGTCTCGTCACAACTAAAACAGAACTATGTGAGATGTTATTTAGCCTGTTGTATTACTCGGTCAGACCTTACGGGGACATCCGAAAACGATGTAAATAGATAGAGTAGAATCACTATTCAAAGCCGGAGTCTCACACCGTCGATTCAAAGAATACAAAAATTTCTACATATTTTTAAGAATAGATACCCTTCTCGATAAACTTTTAATTTTCAAACGATAATCCAAAAGTTTTAAAACAAGTAAATTCATATCCGTTTGTACAGCCAAAATACAATTATTATTATTACAATCATTAGCAGATTTTTCAATTAGTTTTAATAAAATTTAAATCCCTTTGCCCGAAGAAATAATATCCGTAATTTGGAGTAGCCTTTATCATCCCAATTGAGGAGGCGATCCCCCTTTTTTTCTTACAAAAATCCACCATTAAAATCAGGGCCGGATTCACTGTTGGTTCAAACGATGCAGTTGTGCCAGGTGTAATGAAATATCGAGCGACAAAAAAAGAAAATATTATTGAAAAACAGTTTGAACTACATAAAATATATTTTTATAATGCGCATCATTTCTTGTATCCCTCTACTAATCCAAAACAACCGAATACCTTTATTTCAAAATTATCAACTAAAATTTGGAACACAAAATATACTTTTGTAGGCACTACTATAATAATTATGTTTCAGGTACCTACCACACATATATTACAATAACCAAAGAAAAATACTAAATTTTATAAAAAATAACATTAATTAAATAAGAAAAAACAAACTTAACATATCGCAGGATAATAATAATAAAAAAACACTTTCTTTCACCCTGCGAAATTGTCGAGTTTATTGCCAAATGGCAATTTCTTCCAATTAACCAGTATAATTAAATTTATTTTTTAACCATTAATTCTTGATGGTATTTAATTTTACATACATGTCTTCACGCCATTTCCCTTACGGGGTAAACAGAGAGAACCGAGCGCCATACTTCTCTATTTTTGCACACATTTCTGGGTTCCTTTACATCAATGCATCGTTTCATACAACTCGTCGATTGTTCAAATTTTTTATGTTTCCTTCTTTCAAAAGAATTAAAAATTAAATTTTTTTATTAATTATTCCACTGTATATTTTGATTACTACCTACCTACAACCGGTTTCGTGCTAAGCACATTTTCAAGTAGTAAACTACTTAATCAATTATATATTTATTTATTTATACACAAAGGCGGGCAATCCCTTCCTACCAATTTGAAATCTGAAATTATTTGATGCAATATAGATATTCATATTTAAAAAAAAAGTTTCAATGGGGGGTGCACCGAGGGGCGCCGCAAACAGTAGATCCGGCCCATCCTACAAGTCAAACATTAACAGTGAGTGAAAATATTAATTTCTTTGTCTGAGCTTACATTTCAATATTCGGCTTATCTAGCCTAAAGTTTATTCGTAATGAGCTAATTTTATTTGTCGAGCAATAAAAGGAAGGTAGAAAAACTTTACCTTTAAAGTCGAGCCGAGCGTTTGTTTTCAAACAAAAATAATTTTATTAGATAGAGTTAGATTTCACGTAACGAGACGAATTTTATTTTGAAATATTTTTAAACACCCCTGAGGGCTCATTCCATTTCTCATATCGCAAGTGTTATAAATATAACGATATTCTTTGTGATATCATTTTTAATCTGTATTGTGATTAAATATGATAATGGCAATGAGGCACCGGGTAATAATAGTGCTTCCACTATTTTCTATCATCGTTTTCGGGTCTGTCCCGTAAGATCCAGGTAAAGGGAAATAAAACAGGCAAAATAACATCTCACATGGTTCAGCAATGAGGTTCACCCCCCTTTCTGAAAGTAGTGCTTTTTTAGCTGAGACGCCACTGATGTGTGGGTAAGCATGACAACGCATGTGTCGTGATTGATTATAAGGTAATGCACACTCATGCCTGACGCTGGTAACCCCACGTATTGGGATGAGCTGTGATGGTACGAATATTTTAATTTCAATGACATTTTTATTTTTTAAAATTAAGGGCATTTTTCTTGATGCATTTGAAAGCCATCCCTGTTTTGGATATCTAAAATCTCCCCACCCCACATTTTGGGATGTGCCGTGATTGTATGATTGAATGCATGATTAAGATAATCCATATCCTAGATTTATAACAGTCTAGAAATCAAAATTTAGTAGAAAAATATTTCCCTTAGTTCTCCCTTAAAAAAATATTTTTTTTAAAATATACCCTTTTTAAAGAATTTTTAATATAAATCCATAACTATAGGTACGTTATAGGTAGTGGAGAAAAAATCTTTGAAAAAATCTAAGTGAATGATCGTAATAGGGTTTTCATTTCATGCCAGATAGCTATGCAAGTCCTGTTCCGTGGTAAACCCACGTTATAAACTCTATGGAATTTTTGAAAAATCGAATATCTTAATGGAGGGTATTCACTCCGTCGTTTGACCGGACTTACTCCCGTGTCTGTTCTTCATTTAAAAAAAATCGCAAATATTGAATTGGTCAGATCTTGACTATCCGCTGTACCGTAATAGTGGCAAAAAATATTTAAAATACATACATTGGTACTGGTACGTACATGCCTCAATTACAAGTTATGTCTGTACTTGAGGCAGGCAGGGAGAATCGAGCGCCACACACTTGTCTTTGCATCAATTGATCGCCTCACTCACTTTCATACATGCTCGTCTGTTGCTTCACATTTGAAATATAATAGGTAATAAAATATTGTTCGCATGGTCGTGCCAATGTTTTCCAAACCGGTCCGTAGCTCTCATTTTATCAATTTCAGCTCTATAAATAAATAAATAAATTAATTAAGGTTTACGGTCGTTCTTCATTCATTCTTTCCATGTGATATTTTGTGTCTAATTTCATTTTATTTATTCATTTATTTTTAAATCATTACAAAAATATTTATTAAAAATAGGTAGGTATATCTTCTTCTTCTTCTTCTTCTTCCTTTTCATAGATCCGAAAATCTGTTTGTACCGCTATTTATTTGTAGGTATATCAATGTGACAAAATATTAAATTCACTAAGGCGAAGCCTGTATGTGGAAACACAATCAAATTAGATTAAAGCGAGTGGGTTGTGGCCAACGCCTAACTCCTCACTAACAAGTAACTCCTTAAAGCATTCAAATTTCGTATGGAAAATATTCAGCATTTTCATGAAATGAGTTTGTTAAATTATTTTTCATTTAAATATTTTATTATGAAAAAAATATAAATTCTTAAATGTCATTTTATGAAAGTGATGTGCCTTTCTACCAATTTGAAAACAAAAATAACAAATTTCGAGTTTCCTGAGCTTGAGGTCACTTTGAAATATTTGACAGTTAAAAAAATCGTAAAGCACTATTCAGATATCCTTCAAAATCTAATGGGTTCAAGTGAGTATTAGATATACATATTAGCAAAATTTGAATATAATTGAATGAGTACTTTATTCAATAATGGATAAAGTAAAATAAACACGTCTTACAAAGCACATAGCACACAATCTATATACAGATACATTGCGATGAAACTTTCAGAATACAATCTCAGCATGATACTAGTTGATAATCTGCAATAAAAAATAGCCTTAAAAATTGCGAAATCATAACTCCCAAATATATCCCCTTGGGTTAGTGAGGAGTAAAAAATTTTTAAGGGTATTTTTTTATTGCAGATTATCAACTAGTGTCATGCTGAGATAGTATTCTGAGAGATTTGTCACAATATATCTGTGTGTTGTGTGCTATGTGCGGCGTGTTTATTTTACTTTATCGATTATAGAATAAAGTACTCATTCGATTCTTTTCAAATTTTGCAAATATGTATATCTATTACTCGGTTAGACCTTATTACATTTTGTAGGATATCTGAATAGTGCTTCTCAATTTTTAACTGTCAAATATTTCAAAGTGACCCCAAGCTCATCCAAAAAGGCATATCACTTTCATAAAATGAAATTGAAGAGTTATCAAGTTTTCATAATAAAATATTTAAATAAAAAATAATTTTACAAACTCATTTCGAAAAAATAAAAAATAAAAAATAAAAATAAAAATGGAAAATGCTGAATATTTTCCATTCAAAATTTGAATAATTTATAGAATGACTTGTTAGTGAAGAGTTTGGCGTTGGCCACAACCCACTCGTTTATTATGTGCGTACCAGTAACAAAGTGTTTTGTCAGTCACCAGCAGGCTCATCCACCGCGGTGAGTAGGTAGGAATATTTAAGATTTAGCAAAACATGAGGAATCATGAGCTATCCTCAAAAGATCCACAAGAATCAACATCATAGTTACAAATACACGGAATAGTTACCTTAACAATATCAAATTACACTCCGCTCTAGTATCCTCGTTTTTTATTCTGTCATATATCGTTTCTTGCATATCCCTCTGAGCTGCCACAATGATAAATATGGCTCAATTCTCTTCGTGAAACAAATCTTCCGATTTCATTAATTGCCCTCTCAGAATATCCCCCGTGTCAATGAAACATAATATACTCTATAACAATATGTTGTTCAATATGGCGTTGTTTCAATTAGTACGAAATGTAATTTACGTATCTCACCTTATATATTAATTATTGTAGTTTCACCTTTGACAGATTGTCTTGTAACCCTACTATGAGTTTCAATTCTCCTTCTTTATAACGACCTCGTTATGAATAATGAAATGCATTAATTTTATAACGATGCATCGTGACATCGCGATTCTTTCATAAATCACATTTGAGTTAAAGAAAATATATACATTTTTTTAGTATTATCCTATTTTAAAAATATAAATATTTTTTCAAAGCAAAATGGCGGCATACAATAAATAACTAAACATTATTTAAATAATAATTTTACATAATAAACGTATCTTATTATTGGTGGAAAAGATAAGCGATAAAGGAAATTACCTTACATTGATATTTTTTTAGAACTGGTTCTGTGTTCACTTTTTCACCACATTCTCAAAGTTTGAGAGTATTTATGTTCACTTAATTGATAAATATGTGAAAATTAAATAGAATATATAGATATAATTTATATAGCGCGGTGCGCTTGGTTAGTCATAATGACAGTTATTTAAAAGAGTAAAATTTTGAAAATTATATGCAATATCGCTTCCTATTTTATTTTAAAAATAAAGGTTAGGAAGAGAGTATAAAAAGGGATAGAATATATGTAATTATGTGTGTGTGTGTGTGTGTGTGTGTGTGTGTGTGTGTGTGCATCTAACTTTTCCTATACAATTATTATTATTATAACTTTTCAGAGTAGTCAATTCATTCATTCATTCATACCATCATGGTATATCCCATAACGTGGGGTAACCAGCGACAGGTAATCGGGTGTGAATCACCTTATAAAGGGAGACCAACACATATTCGTGAATACCCCCACACCAGTATCGGCTCGCCTTTAAAGGCCCTACCTACATTCAGAGTAGGTAGTGAATAGTGAAAATAAAAGTTGAAACTTGAAAATTTAAAAAAACTGTCTCATTCAAAACAAGATTGTTGTTTCGCAAAAACGGCGCTACAAAAATAATCAGTTTTATAATTATTTATCGAGATTCATTATTCAGATCCAGGTTAAATTGGTTAGAAGAAATTGCATAATGGCAATAATCCCGCCAGTGTTCAATATATTTGTTTATATTATGTACAAAAAGATAAAGAAATAAATAAAAAAATACATAGGTTAATTTCATATATTTTTGTTTTGATACTATTACGACAAAAGAAAGAGAATTGCAGCCACGATAGTTGGTAAGGATGGAGAGGAGAATATTGAAGGAGAGATGAATGCCCAGCAAAGTGTGAACATGAGGGAAATCAAATCCTAACTCATTTGTTACAGCATTCTCAAATGACGCCCATTATTTATATTTTACAAGAGCTCTTACAATATTCAAAGACATTCATTTTGGGGCTAAGTTAAAGATATATTATGAAACCTTTGTATTTTTTTCGTTTGAACGAAATGACTAAATAAGATAATTTTATTTTTATTTAAAAAAAAATTTAACGTGTTATAAATCACGAATACAAACGGTACAAAAGGTTTAGACGTATCAGCTTCTATCTCAGGATAAATGATAACTTTGTTGACAAAAGTTGTCGTCCGTCCTGAGCAAGTAGAGGCCGCTTTTAAACCGATCTATCAAATATCTTATCGTAACCGGTCGTATCAAATATCTTATCGTAACCGGTCGTATCAAATATCTTATCGTAACCGGTCGCTTCAAATATCTTATCGTAACCGGTCATATCAAATATCTTATCGTAACCGGTCGTATCAAATATCTTATCGTAACCGGTCATATCAAATATCTTATCGTAACCGGTCATATCAAATATCTTATCGTAACCGGTCGTATCAAATATCTTATCGTAACCGGTCATATCAAATATCTTATCGTAACCGGTCATATCAAATATCTTATCGTAACCGGTCGTATCAAATATCTTATCGTAACCGGTCATATCAAATATCTTATCGTAACCGGTCATATCAAATATCTTATCGTAACCGGTCGTATCAAATATCTTATCGTAACCGGTCATATCAAATATCTTATCGTAACCGGTCATATCAAATATCTTATCGTAACCGGTCGTATCAAGTATCTTATCGTAACCGGTCATATCAAATATCTTATCGTAACCGGTCATATCAAATATCTTATCGTAACCGGTCGTATCAAATATCTTATCGTAACCGGTCGTATCAAATATCTTATCGTAACCAGTCGTATCAAATAACTCATTCGTTATTTGATACGTTGTTCGTGTTTAAAATGTGTTTTAAAGTTAACTTCGAAAATATTAATAAAATCCTTTTTTTCAACCATTGGTGTTGGATGAACAATGTTTAGGAAGAAGCGGTCACTTCGAAACCATACATATCAAATATGAATTTTTTCCGACTTCAAAAAAAAGGAGAATTCCTATTCGACGTTATTTTGTTGTGTGTTCCGCGATAGTGATGAGCAAAAGTCTTGCAGTCTTGGTCTTGCCAAACTTGCAAGACCAAGACCAATACCACATTTATAGCTGCAAGACCATGACTAGTGTGCAAGACCAAGACTAGGCTTTGTATGACCAAAATTATTGGAAGACTTAATGCAAGATCCGATGCTAGAATTCACGAGAAAATAGGTCAAGTGCTGCAACACGAAAATCTCCTACACATAATCTTGGAAGGAATGGTTGAGGGAAAAACTGGCAGAGAGCGTCCCCGCCGGGAGTATTTAAAACAGGTGTGCGAGTACATGTAGGAGTTGATGGGAGTCCCTGAAGACGAAGAAGAAGTAAGATATGCATCGCTTTGCTGCCAACCAATTTCCAAAATTGTAACTAAAGATTAACTAGAAGAAACTTGACCCTTTGAATCAGTATCCCAAACGCTATTTTCTTTACGACGTATATTTTTTTCGACGTAAAATTTTTTTTCGACGAATAGTTTTTTTTGACGTATAGTTTTTTTCGACGTAGTTTTTTTTGACGAATAGTTTGTTTTCGACGTATATTTTTTCGGCGAATAGTTTTTTTTTCGACGCACATTTTTTTTTGACGAATATTTTTTTTTACGACATATAGTTTTTTTCGACGAATAGTTTTTGTCGACGTATATTTTTTTTATTCGACGTATATTTTTTTCAACGTATAGTTTTTTAGACACAATCAAATCGTTTGTTGTTACAATTTCAAACGAAACAGATGAACAACAATGGCTCCATTGGTGAGGGTTCATCCGTAAACTGTTCACCAGTTCACGTAATATTAATTTAAATATATGCGTGTTATTCTTAGTAATATTATATGTTATTGAAATAAATGAACCGCACAAATGACTGTGCTCCTCCCTCGAACACGAGATTTGATCTCAACTGAGGGATGAATAGATATTAAATGATTTAATTTTAAGATACTGTTTATAATTCTTTTTATTATTAATGTATAATTGTTATTTTATTAAATAAATAAAAAAATAATAATTATATTAGATTGACATACAACCGTGTCACGTTTTAAGTTAAAACGCAGATCTTGTTTAATAACAACATGTATTTTGCTCGTTAAAATATTCAATAAATTAATACATGTTAATGAGTTGTTAATATTTATAAAGCCTTACCGTAGTCCCTATAGAGAGGAGAGACACACTCATTAAACACGTACATAGATTAATAATTATCATCACAGTTTTAATACATTCTGGCGTTATCAATACCATTTTGATGTACAATGAACATCCTTGTATGAACGTATATGCAAATAAGTCAAGCATCACTTCAGAAATATATATCAACGAGTTATGGCTTAGCAATGTGGAATCTCTAGTCTCTTCTTAAGGTCTTGAAAACACCAGGGGCTGCTATTACTAAATAGGTACTAGTTGCATGTAACACATAAGATCCAACTGTCGATAGCGATAGTATGTATAGTTGAACTTGGATATTGTGTATTCCATACAAATTGTATGAAGCGATGTCGTCACTTATATTAATTTGTACAAACTTTCTAAAATGTTCCAACTGTCGATTTGTTCGAAAGAATTTATTCTCTTAATATATCGTCAAAGTATTAAGCCAAGACCCGCGTATAAGGAATACTATGAACATTTTGTATGGCGTAGTGGACTTTTTGCATGCTAAAAACACCAATTTAAAGGCTTCGCAGCATATATTTTCCCATACATGGATTTACTCAGAATTCGTAGTAGAACATTTTATGTGAGTTTTGTGTGTCTGTGTGTGTGTGTGTGTCTGTCCGTCCGTCCCCTTATAACTTTTGATCCGCTGGATTCACAAAGCCTAAAATTTCAGAATATATAGACAATTGTAGGTACATAAAACTTTTATACTCAGTATTTAGAATTTTTGTTCCAGTCAGGGGTTATCAACATTTTAATTTTTATAGCATTTGTCCACATATCTCAAAAATATAAAAGCCAGGACGCTGAAATTTTGTACAAATATAGTCAAATATACTATCTCGAAATGGATTTTGAAAAACAGTTCCAGGGTTTCTCAAACTGTTTTTATTAAGAAGCAAAACATTGGTATGACAAAGTTTTGTCTTTAACTGCCGTTATTTCCATTTCTTTCAAAAATATCAATAAATGCCGAAATATGTAAACTAGAGAATTTAATTTTCTACAAAAAATGTATACATTATAGTAATATTATATCTCAAACTTTTTTTATCAATTTTCATAAAAATTGAATTAATTGACGACATTGCTTTATACTATTTGTATGGCAGTCGCCTATACACAATAATATATAATGTAAGAAGACTTAATAGTTTGATACTTAAACTCCAAACATACATACATACATACCATCATGCTGTTTTAATATTCTGGGTAGAAAAAAGGACTAACCTCCATACTGTCCTATCTTGGCATACATACCTACATGTGTTGTATAGAAAATAAAATATCCTAAAATATTCAATAATTTGGATTGGGTTTATAGTTTGGTACTTATTCTTTAACTATACAAACTGTCGCTATCGACAGTTGGATCTCATGTGTTACATGCAACTTGTCCTAGCATTCCTTATACGCGGGTCTTGGCTGAATACTTTGTCGATATGTTAAGAGAATAAATTCTCTTGAACAAATCGACAGTTGGATAATATATTTCGAATGATTGTCGATCCAGTTGGGGATAAATACAAGTAGGTAACAAAATCATTTACAAAATTAATCTCTTGTATGACTCGTGAATTACTATGGAAGTCATTTACTGTTTTCTTCAGTGAAACCATCTCCATATCCTTTCATGCTTCAGGTAACATATTGAACGTTTTTGGACCAAGAAAAGTAATCGTACCACGACCGATTTCGTTCATTTCATTCGTTTACTTTAATTTCAGACTCTAAACTCAGAGAAAAATTGATTTCTCGTATTATTCGTCAGATCATTATTAGTTGGGGATAGATTACGGTCATAAGGGCCTAGCCAGTAAAGTTGTGGGTGGTCACAACCCTCATCCTAGGTGTCTGCAACGGGTCAAAACCCCCTTCAATTCTAAGAATTCGAGTCATCATATTCTGGGGGGCATGTCTGGTCAACCGGCGAAATCGAAACTATCCATGTTTACCCATATCATGGATTTTATTATCACATGGGGTACTATAATATCTTAAGATATTAGAGAACTCCATAAAATAATTATATCCATGATATGGGTAAACATGTATGAGCGGTGATAGCCCAGCGGTAAGATCGTCGCCTCACATGCATGAGGTCGACGGTTCGAATCCGGACGGGGCACGCACCTCTGGATTTTCAAAAAATCTATGTGCGAATTTATATCACTAGCTATGTGTAGCCATGATCCAAATTTTCTGGTTCCCCTTTCTAAGGGTTACGAAGGTCAGATGGCAGTCGCTTTAATGTAATAACCAGATTTGCCAATTCCAGGATCATGGTCAAAGCGTACCCCGATAGAAACGGGACAAAAGCGTTAAAGGGAAAGAAGATATGGGTAAAAATGTATAGTTTTGATTCCGTCTATTTGCCCCCCTGATCTTTTTAATTTTTAATTTATCGTTTAACCATTAAATTTAAAAAAAATGCGACATTAAATTATAAACAAACTGTCGATTTATTCAAGAGAATTTATTAACTTTTATTTTACCACATGAATTTTTTTTTCTCTACGACAAATAATTGTGTATTAATTTTAAAAAAATTCTGTAAAAAAGGATATTATTAATATTTTATTTAGGGGAATATTTGACGAATTTTAAAATTGTGTGACGAACATTCACTAGAGAAATGTTGAAAATACTCATGATATTTTTTTAGAAACATTTGCTTATCATGTTTGAGAAATTTTATTTCAAATTGGGATGTTTAGGTTCATAAGTATCCTCCCTTAAGCTATTCGATCCTTATCTAAACAGACTATTTCAAATTTTAAAAGACACATCATTTTACTTAACAACCCCATAAAAATCTATTCCATCGACATTGCAGAAATTCCCATTAAGTATAATTTCATCTAATTTCACCACGGCGATGATATTACTCTGATATTTGCATAGGTTAACTTGAGGATAATTTATACACCCTAAGGTCAGCTCTTCCACCCGACCTCACCCCGCACACGACCGACGGTGTTGCCACATCATCATCGTCGCCATAATATTTTTTATTAAGCTCTCCTCGACATTTACGACGAAATTACTGTTTAATTTTTAACCCGTTAAATGTTGCCAGTTTTGATTCAATTAAACTTGTACGTACCCATAATCCTGCAAATATTGAGGCGGTTCTAGTTCTTACAGCGCCCATGTTATATTTATGGTATTGAAAAAATAAATGTCGCAGACTTATTGCGGTAGAAACACTATCAACCAGTCAAATATTAATCTTCAATTCAAACAAAGAAACTGCAAGTATTGAAGTATGCATTTGAATTATTTAAAAACGATTGTTCATAATTTATTTTATTCATTTATTTATTTTTACTGGCGGGCTTATTGCCTAATGAAAATTTCTCCCAACCAACCAGAGTAAATGTTAAATATACAGAACAATGTGTACAATGGCAATAAGTTAATCACATTACAAAATAAATAAAGATAGCAAAAGAAAAGTAAAAAAAAAACAATGACGAAAGCATATAAGAACAATTCATAGCAATGATAGGAAAACTAAAGATAAGGAAAGGAAGAGGAGAGGAAGATGTTATCAGGTGTTGTCAGATAAGTATTTTTGCTTTAGCCTTTTCTTGAAGATGTTAAGTGAGATAGACGACGTAATATCAGGACTTAGTCTATTCCATAGTCAAATGAAGAGCTCAAAAATTCAGAACTATGAATAGGGATAGATAGTAAAGCACGTTCAGCAGATCGAAATGGACGCCCGTGGCTTGAAAGATAAGTGAATTTATCTTTGAGATACCGAGGTAAATTTGGATTAAAAAGGACATTGTATAGTAATGACAAGATATGTATATTACGTCGCTGTCGTATCTTGGGTCAATGAAGAAGATTACGATAGTGAGAAATATGATCGAATTTTTTTAGTCCAAAGATAAAACGGATGCAAACATTTTCAAATTTGTTTTAGTGGCACTATGCTAAAAAATATATTTGATTTATTTAACGTGTATAATGGATTATTTTAAGGGGGGAACTGCTGCCAACGTACCTATTTTTCAATTTGATATACCATCATTATTTCTTATCAAATCGTTTTGTAAAAAATAATTTAGATAGTTTGAATATTAATAAACAAAAATATACCTTAACTTTTTGAAAATGTTCTGTATAAATTCTTGTAGAAAAATAATGGCAAACCCCGATTTTCAACGTTTATCATATATTTTTAATAAACTATAAGGCGTAGAGTAGCATACTTTTTTTTAAACTAGTTGCATGTAACACATGAGATCCAACTGTCGATAGCGATAGTATGTATAGTTGAAGAATATGTACCAAACTATAAACCCATAAATACAAATTATTGAATATTGTCAGATATTTTGTTTTCTATACAACATATGTAGGTATGTATGTCAAGATAGGATAGTATGGAGGAAGGTCCTTTTTTCCTACCCAGAATATGAAAATAGCATGATGGTATGTATGTATGTTTGGAGATGAAGTATCAAACTATTAAGTCTTCTTACATATTGTGTATAGGCGACTGCCATACAAAATATATGAAGCAATGTCGTCACTAAATTCAATTTTTAAAAAAATTGTTAAAAAAAATTGAGATCTTCTACTACAATGCTAATATTTTTTATAGAAAATTAAATTATCTAGTTGGGGTGTTTCGGCTTTTTTCGATAATTGTAAAAGTTTTGGAAAAATAGGCAGTTAAACTCATAAATTTATCATAAAAAAATACTTTTCTTAATAAAAAATATTTGAGAAACCCTGGAATTTTTTTGAAAAAACTAATTTGAGATTTTGTATTTGTCTATGTTTGTACCAATTTTCAGCGTTCTAGCTTTTATGGTTTCTGAGATATATGGAAAAATTAAATAAAAATTAAAAAAATGATAACCCCTGACTGAAACAAAAATTCAAAATTCCGAGTAAAAAAGTTTTGTAGGCCTGTAACTGTTTATATATTCTGAAATTTTAGGCTCTGTAAATTGAGCGGATCAAAAGTTATAAGGGGGACACACACACACACACAGACACACACACACACACACACACACACACACACACACACACACACACACACACACACACACACACACACACACACACACACAGACACACGAAATGTTCTACTCCGAATTCTGAGTAAATCCGTGTATGGAACATATATGCTGCGAAGCCTCTAAGTTGGTGTTTTTTGACTTCAAAGTTGGAAAAGCCGTGAAAAAAGTAGACCTCTGCATACGATTCTCGCATATCCTGGCTTGAAACATTGTCGATATGTTAAGAGAACAAAGTTCTCCTGAACAAATCGACAGTTGGATTAAAGAAGACAAAATATCTAGAAAAATATGATGTGACGTTGCATTAATGCTTCAGGTTTAGTAAATAAACCTAAAAAAACATTTATTTTCCATTCAGGGCTATTGCGTAATAAAAGTTTTTTGGTTTATTTACTTAACCTGATGCGTTAATGCAACATCATATCATATTTTTCCAGGTATTTTGTTCTTCTTTAATTTATGAAAAAAAAATATTGTTCTATACCTTATATTTTTTTAGAAACTTAAGATAAATGTCTAAAATCGGGGTATGCTTATTATTTTCCTACAAGAATATATACATAACATAATCAAAAAGTTAAGGTATACTTCTCTTTAATAATATCCAAACTAACTAGGTGATTTTTTTCAAAATGATTCGATTAGTAATAATGATGGTATATCAAATTGAAAAAATAGGTACGTTAGCAGCAGTCACCCTCTTAATCATAAATCTTTTTTTATATCTTCATATTTTTTTTGTTGACAAATGTTTAACATCTCAATATAGACGATTTTGGAATATAATATAAGAACCAGGATCTCAAGGCACCTACAGGGCTTACGTGATCACTTTATGCGCTTGCGCAACGTTCACCAATTATATCTTCTTATTGAGTTCCCTTATCTATGTAATTTTTGAAAGTTCTATATATTTGAATAGTGTGTAACGTTTCACTTGAAAATAAGGAACTATATATACTATTGCCATCTATGGAGTAACGGAAAAGCCTTTTTGTAACGTCTTCCTTCTTTAGTTTTATCTTAAAAATACAAAGTGAGTTAAACGACGCAAAATCTGAACTTAGCCTATTGCGTAGTCTTGGTGATTGTACATCGAACAACAAATAAGGTATAAAGATGGATTTTTTTCAGAAAAAATAAAGTTAAGAAAAGATTAACTAAAGATTATTTATTCGTAACAACTGAAAACACGAGTCTCGGGCAGTCGCACCAATGGCCGTACACTCGGTACACCTCTGCCTGTAACAATCTAAACCCGGAGAATGTTTGAGGGTTGTCATTAATAAATATGAGAAAGTAAACATACCCCAGGGATGGTGTGGAGGTAACGCCAGCTAGTGACACCGCCAGTCAGACACACACCGGAAGGGGGTGGAAATAAATTAAAGGCGGGGAGTGGTGTAACCGGAAACGGGTAAAAAAGGGGATACGGATATCAACACCGCCAAAATTGTGAAACGAAATTATTTAAATTATTTACATAATAATTTTATATTACAAATTCTCTGTATGTGTTTGATTATTATACGTACGTGGCATTATTATTTATAATAATGAAAAATATTATTATATTCGTTCCTACTGCATAGATATATTTTTATTTTTTAAGTATATAGATATAATATCAAAAGCATATAGATATAATATCAATAAATTTTAATAACTTTTACAAGTTTAAGTATAAAGATAACTTTAATATTCATTGTTTTTCTTCTTACACTACTAAATTAATTAATATTGTATACATTTAATTGATGCTGGGCGTGACTATTTTTTTTATATTGTATATCACCAGTTTACTTGTCCAGTCATTGTTTGTGTACTTTAAATAAAATAAAATAAAATAAAAATAAAGCAATTCAAATTAGTAGCCATAGCAATTCAAAACTAGTACTGCCTCAGAACAGACTATGTCTAGCGAGGCAGTAAAATTTCCAAATGTGTGGAATAAAAATAAATAATAATAATTGTAAAATTGTTATTAGGTATAAACCAAAAAAAAATATTATTGTTCCTTTGTAATAATATTTATACTGTTCCATTCATTCATTCAATATTGGTTGACCTATACGCTCAATATCTATTTGATTTAATAAATACAAATAAGTTGAAACTTACAGCTCATATAAGGAAAATTCATAGACGTTTAAATTGGTGAATGTGTTGCAATCGCGTAAAGTGACACTAAAGCCAGCCGATGACAGGTCATAAGCCCTGTATTGTGATTTTCCTTGATTTCATCTACAATTCTTCTTCCTACATCTCTATTGATATGCTTCAAAATACTACCTATAGTACATGCTTCTATATGTTTCATGTTTCATTGTCCCTATATATATCTAGAATTGGTTGAATGCAGATAAACAAATTCGTGGGGAAAGAACAGACAATATGGCATTATATGTTGGGGGGGAGCTTATAAAACCACTTTAGTGCCTTTAGAAGTTTTTCAAAGAATCATTATTAAAATTATATTAAAAAAGAGATTTGATTATCCAACTATTAATTTATTTCAAGAATTTAAAGTTTCAACTGTTGAAAATATCTACAAAAAAATCTCATTGTTCCAAATTCATAAAGATATTCTTACAAATTCAAACCAATTGTCATTTTCTTTAAGCAGCAGAATAAATTCACAAGGATGTATTACCATTCCTCTTTTACGTACAACTGCCTCACAACATTTCTATAAGTATAAAGGTACTAAGTGGTTTAATGAACTCCCATTGAGTCTTAGACTCGAAAAAAATTATAGTATATTTAAAAATAAAATTAAAAAATTGTACTGATTTATTTATTTATTTTTTGTTATTTCATTCTTGTTTTGTGTAGCTTCATATTTTTTAGTAGATGTACAATGTTTTGGTAAATGTAACAATATTAAATAGATACTCCCCTCTTTTAACACGAGATTTTATCTCAATTAAAGAGGGTTATTATGAATTATATGATGGAAATTGTATACCTTTTTAAATTATGATTTATATGTGAACATTGTATTGTTTTTGTTAATAAATAAAAAAAAAATATATATATAGATAGTTATTTCTTCTTCTTCTTCTTTCTATTTGAACAGTACCTTTGCTACCCAAATCGATAAGCTTTTCCTTGGTAATAAACCATGTTCTAGATCAGTGCTCGGAAATTTTTTCTCAAATACAACACACCAAACTTCTTCCTAGAATTCCGCGACACATCAAAAGCTTAATCGTCTTACTTATAAACGTAAACTATCTATAGTACCTGGTAACAGAGCATGATTAACAAAAAAGTTTACTTATAAATCGTGACTATCTTTATTAGGCCTTAATTTCATATTCATACGTCAAGTTAGGACAGGTCGAGAGATTTATGACGCTTGACTAACGCGTCATACCAAATATTTCAATATGGCAGATCTTTCACACATGTTCCAGCGCATATTTCCAACAATTTTCCTTGTTATTAATGACTGTCTTTAACCATTCTATATGTATTCATTATTACCGTTTTTTTTCATTTATATTATTTAGTTTTTCGAAAAGTATGTTTAGTTTTTTATTTTATTTTCTATTATTAACTTTTTCCTTTATTTCCTCTTATAGTATAAATTTATTTAATTTTTATTACCTAGTTAATTTTTTTATTTGATTTTTATTCCCGTTAAAAAAAATGTATTGTTTGATTTGTATGGCTATTTAAGGATTTTTTATTTGATTTTTAATCCTCATAAGTATATTTTTATTCCCTATTAAAAAACAATTTTATTCAATTTATTATGATTATTTTTTTTTTTTAATTTATTTGAAAAAATGGGCAACGTACAATAATATTTTTTTAAACAAATATAAAAGATAAGAATAGCAACATAAGTAATTGTAACTTAATCAGCCCACCTTTAATTTCATGGTGCACTGTACTCACTATTGGTAACAAAAAAAAAATTATTATTCCTGTCTAACGTGGCTCCTGAAAAGAGTCCTGGAAATACAGAATATGTCCACGGACCTGATCTTTTCCAAATTATTATACGTGGTAAGGCATCGGTACAATGGCGAATTTTGAGCGGCATTAGTGTTTTTTTTTGTCTAAAAAGAGCGTTGAGGTGTGTCTTGTTCGTCTGTTTGGTATGTTGAAGTTAATAATTTTCAGAAGGTCTGTACAGTCAATATTGAAGTTTATTATGTCATAAAGGTACATTAAGTCTGAGGTCCTTCGTCTTGTCTGTAAATTCTGCAATTCATGTTTGTAGTTATTATTCATATAAAATGATTTTTGGTACTCATCAATGTATTTTTTATTTGATTTTTATGAACCATTACATTATTTTTTTTTGTACGTGTTCTTTTATTGCACGTAATATCGTTATTGTGTTTCTAAGGAGGTCTGTTGAAAAAATATTTAATTAGAATATTACCACGTTGGATCGGCTCAAGGAACACCAATGTGTAATGGCACACAGGATAATAGCAATGTGCTACAGTATTCTTTTTTATGTCTGTCGACATTAATGGGTATAGACTTATCGAATATTTTATGGGATAGGTTCGATTTTTATTGCTATTTTACGTCTTGAGATATTACAAAATCAGGATGGAATCTCACGCAGCCGTATCATGAAAAAAAATCTTCATAAGTTATTCACACACGATTTTTTTATACGACATTAAATATTTTGTTTATTAACGTACACTGTTTGGTGTCGGTTCATAAAATATCGAAACGACCTAAAACTTTCAATGGGTTACAGGAACATTTTTACTGGCGGTACCCCATCTTGAAAGTTATAAAAATAAATTAAAGTAAATTTTAAAATAAACGGACAAGACAATCGGTAATGTTTCATAAGGGAGCAGCTACCATTTTTTAACTCACCAATACCACGATTGCATAGGTTTGGTAATGAACTGTGTTTAGATGCAGATAGTTTCGGAGATAGCTTGCCAGTATTCAAAAAAAAAATTATGGATCTTTCATATTATATCGATAGTTTTCCCTCTTATTATTGTATTATGGGGGCTTACACAGATGTGGCGTGTAGATCAATAGAGATGCAAATACTAGATCTATGTACACTAAACCACATACGTGTAAATTCTGTTGGCTCGCAAATTATCCCTATGTACCGGAATCAAACCGGGATATGTAATTCATAATTTGCCTTCTTTATTAATGAGCGTGTTCAACCAACAGTCCCATATAATTGATTATCGCGGATGGCGATAATCCAAATTAATTAATGATTATACTGTGATGCAAGTTGGTACATAAGACAGGTTAAAATTGAAAGATTGAAGATAACTTACGTATTTATTGTTGAGAACAAATTGAAAGTATTACATTTAACTACTACTGAAATTATACCTTACTTATAAGATTTACACTTAAAATTCACGTACTTACAGGAAGTACGACACACAGTTTGGTATCAGAACGGAATGAATTTTTTTGTTCAAAATGGCCGTATTTATACGTCCGCAAATTAGAGTTGGACAATGACCATCAATTAGAGTTGTGCGATGGCCATAGCCACAGTATATTAGTATCATTTTTTTATCATTATTCATTTAAGCTTTGATTGATAAATTTATTTCTTTATGTAAACAATTTAATTTTAATTCTTCTTTTATCCATAATAGTTGGGCTCATTTTCAAGTTTTTTTTTCGGATGGTTTAAATTTTGTTATAATATTTGCAGCATTTTATTTTAAATTTAATTTTTTACTGTTTGTATGGTGTCTAATTCTAATTCTCTTATTCTTTTTTTGTATTTTTATCTAAATCAATGTTTTTATCTGAATCTATATTATTATGTTTCTATATTTTTACCTTTGTCTATATATTTATTTGTTTCAATATTTTTATATTTGTTTGTTATTAATTATTTGTTTTGTATCAAGTAAATGGCTTATGCCGTATATTGTGTAAATAAATAAATAAAAATATACATAAAATCCATCACGGCATAATATTACCATGTAGGGTACCCAACAACAGGTGTACATTATTCTATGTCGCGTGTATCCCCACACACCAGTCTCGTCTCGTATTGTAAAGGAACTACATTCAAAATGAGTGGTGAGCCTCATTGATACATATGTGAGATGTTATATAACCTATTGTATTTTCGATATACCAAACTCAATAAAACATTTTATGCTTTTTAAAACCCATAACACCATATTATTTCATATGATAAAGATCAATTCGAAAAAAAGACTGCCTTTTTTTATTTATTATCATCAAAAATCTTTATTAAGACGGCATATAAAGCTTTATCTAGTGACTAAAAACATGATATATTAAACACACCTAATGCACTATGAAATTACGTGTTAGTAGGGGTAAGTATATCTCGTGCGTTAAAAAGAGTATATACGTGATTTAATTGGTCGAAAACACAAAGTTTATTGAGTTTTGCATTTTAATAACAAACCTTACTTAAAATGAAAAAAACTTTATCGGTCATTCACTTTGATTTTATGCACATAAAATATTTATTTCTCTACAACACATTGTTATGGAGTAATTTAAAAAAAAAATTTAAAAACAATGTTTTTAATATTTTTTTAGCGTATTTATGCTGAATTTCAAAATTGTGTGATGAACATTCACTAGAGAAATGTTGAAAATACTAAGGTTATGTGTTTTTATAAATACATATTTGAGAAATAGTTTCAAATTAGGGTGTTTAGAATTATATGCCCCTTGAGTGTTTTATTTGATAAAGAACCTGCTTCGTACCGTCACGGTATAATCCCATAATATAAGGTAACAATCGACGGATATGCGGGTGTGCAATACTGTGATATATTGATGTTTGCGCCTTTTATCAGGCAATCTGTATAGCGGTTTACGAAATTGTACGAACGGAGGATTCGGCAATCTTCGGGAGAAAGGTTTTTAACATAAAGGAATGTCTGGGTCGATTGATCGGGGTATTGATCAATGATAGTGCTCTCACGTTGTGATTCATATATAAACTATTTTTTTAAATGAATATGTCCTTGTTAAACAAGTACATATACATCTTCCTACGTTCCCTAAAATAAGCAAATAAATGCTTATGCTTAGGTGAATGAAATCGGTCGAGGCAGGATTCGATCTCGCGACCACTGGATTATTTGTACTTCGCTCTGTAAACATCCATTTACTGTAATTATCAATAAATTGTGTTTAGGTTGGATGCTTGAAAATCTATTGAAAAATATTCTAAGCATGACCACCTTGTTTTGCAGAACAACATAAACTTGAAATGACCCTAAAACATTCGACGGAGCTATCTCAAAATATCAAATTATAATTATCAAACTTTGTAACTATCGATTTTGAGTCATACGAAAATACCACACATCTTCAAACGAAGTACCAAGGGGACAGCGCCAATCAAGGAGACCGCTGAAACTATCAAGAGTATCTCAGAAGGACCATCCTGTGGTAACAGACTCTTGAGTCTACATCAACACAACCCACAAATAACTTGAAGCTCCAACTAAAGCTTATTCCAAAAGCGATAAATCGTCTTTCTCGTTGGAATTTTGATTTTGAGAAGACGATCCTATACGAACAGAAGAGGCGGCGAGTAAATCCATGAGTTGAATTGTACGTGTAATTTGATATTACAAACTATGAAACCCTAATTGATAGTTCAAAGAAGTTTTATGTACATGAAACCATAGTTACATTAAACAATACTTGGAAGGTAAGTTACCTTATTATATTCCTAGGTAGTGTCCTTACAGAATCAAGCTTTTCTCGTAATAATCTAGGGTTGGTTTAAGAAAATATATTTTAGAAAATTGGAATGTTCTTGTATCTTCAAACAGAAGTTTTATCTCCATTTCGCCAACTTATATCTACACTCCATCAAAAGAATAAGAATCTGGGGTTGATCTTTTTTGTTTTATCAGAAGGAATATATTGCATATTTAGGAACGTGCTCAAAAGAATTTTATTAAATTTAAAATATGAAACTTTCAGAATACTATCTCAGCACGATACTAGCCGGCCTTCGTGGATCAGTTGGTTAGTATCTGACTGCTAATACGAAGGTCCCGGGTTCGATTCCCGGTGGAGACACAGTTTTTAATTGTGTTTTCAGTCTGGATCAGTGAGACGATTAATATTTTAAGTCTCCAAAATGTGGCAACTTGTTATTGGGTGTGATTTAAATTAATATTTGATAATCTGCAATAAAAAATAGCCTTAAAAATTGCGAAATCATAACTTCCCACTGTATCTCATCGGGTAAGTGAGGAGTAAAAATATCATGGATAGTTTATATACAGATAAATAAATTCTACATACGTTGCATAAAAAGGTAAATTTTATTGATTATGTTTATTATTTGTACATTGTTCATCGTTATTATCTGAGTGAGTTGTATCTAACAATATTAATTATAGTCGTACGGCAGATTCTACGTTACGGACGTAGCCAGCTAGTGTTATTTGTAAAACCTCGTCGAACCGATCAAGATCCGGTTCGAGGTCTTATTGTCTTTTTTTGTACATCAGAGAGAAAAAAGTTTGCAGGATTTTTGAACCACTTCCGACAATAGGGAAATTGCAAAAGTCTTAACCCACTTAAAGTTCGTTGTTTGATACTAAAAAGCGAGACGGACTATAACTTTTTACTCCTTGCTAACCCAAGGGGTTATAGTGGGGAGTTATAACTTCGCAATTTTAAGGCTATTTTTTTTATTGCAGATTATCAACTAGTATCATGCTGAGATTGTATTCTGAAAGTTTCGTCATAATGTATCTGCGTCTGTGTGTTGTGTACCTATGTGCTGTATGCTATATACGGCGTGTTTATTAAACTTCATCGATTATAGACTAAAGTACTTATTCGATTCGTTTCAAATTTTGCAAATTTGTATATCCAATACTCGCTTAGACCCCATTAGATTTTGAAGGATATCTGAATAGTGCTTCTCAATTTTTTCAAATAAAATAAAAAAAAAAATATTTGAAAGTGGCGCCAAGCTCAGGAAACCTAAAAATTGAAATTTTTATTTTCGAATTGGTAAAAAGGCACATCACTTACATAAAATGGCATTGAAGGATAATCAAGTTTTCGTAATAAAATATTTAAATAAAAAAAAATAATTAAACAAACTCATGTGGCGAATAGCCAACATAGGTACTTTGAAATTACGTCCGTCTGTAAGTAGTTTATGAACGCGTGAGGGGAGGTCATCGACCACTAGTATCGACTTTACAACAATATTCTTTTTTATCATATGTACCTACCCAGTATAGAACATAGCAATAGGGCGTTCAATGACCCTGTGTTTGTTAATGAGCCTCGGGGATGAAGTATATAAACAAGCCACCGATGGATTCATTATCTCTTTCCCGAAAGTACCTTAAACTTCAGGGGCTCCAATTCACACTCATTTCATGAGAATGCTGAAAATTTTCCATAGAAAATTTGAATACTTTATTCATTTTCATTTTATTTATTTATACATATACATAATCGACAAATAATATTCTTAACTGCAATACCCCACTAGGAAAAATCCTGTGTCGTGGCTTTTAGAAATAATGATACTTTTAACATTGAATGGCAACTAACAAAACATACACAAAAATAGCATTCCAAATAATATAAATAGCATACTTAATTAAAACTATGAAAAAATTTTATATTTAATTTTACGTTCTACTTAAATTTTTTCGCAAACGCGACTCCCGTTCACCGGTATCGCTCTATGATGAGCATCGTCAGAATGGTGAACAATAATGATGAAGTCCATCTATATATAGATTCACAAAGTGGATAACAACAATAGATATGGAAGGGGGCAATTCTAAGAAAAATTAAATACCCGAAAGACACTAAGGTAAATATGTATGCAGGTATAATAAAAATAAAATTGAAGTGAAGGAATGAATATACAAATATTGTATTAAAAGGACAGCAATTATATTGAATAATGGCCAACAGAAAAACCCGACATTAACTATTCTAATGGTAATAATAATGGAGAAGTATTAAAATCTATTTGTGCGTTAATCAAAGGAACGTTGCTGTTACATTTAACTCTATTTATCTCTAATATTTCTAGTTTGTCTAATTTTTTACCTTTTCTTAAACTATGTATAAGATTAATCTCAGTTTGTGAGTTAAACGAATGCTCACTCTCAAGTAAATGTGTCGCAAAGTTCGAAGTGTCTTTTTTCAAACGGAAACACGCAAGATGTTCTTTAAGGCGTGTATTTAAAGATCTACCGGTTCTATATATAGATGGTCTTCATCATTATTGTTCACCATTCTGACGATGCTCATCATAGGTCTTCATCATTATTGTTCACCATTCTGACGATGCTCATCATAGAGCGATACCGGTGAATGGGAGTCGCGTTTGCGAAAAAATTTAAGTAGAACGTAAAATTAAATATAAAAATTTTTCATAGTTTTAATTAATTATGGAGTTCTACCACGAAGTGACAGTGTCCAATATTGAAAAAATTAAATAGCATACAGTAACAAAATTAGAAATAACATTAAAAATAAATACATAAAAAAGTGTATTACAAATAAAAAAAACAATAATCAATGAATGTCTATTCAAAATTAGAAACAGAACATATTAAACAAAAAACAAAATTCAAACTAAAAGACAGTTTAGAACAATAAGGGTATGAAAAGAAAAACATAAAAGAAAAGACGTTAGTCCGCCAATGCCATACAATCCCTGAGTTCTTTACATCATATATGTATGTGGCAAATATTCGTTATAAAGAATGTCTCTCTTTATGGAGTGACTTTTTAGAGAGGAGTATAGTGTTAGCCACAACCCACTCGTTTTATTCTTCAATAGTACCTATCTGGAATTTCTCAACAGTAATCGGGTGGAATATTTTTCTCTGCAACGATTTGGACCCAATCTACGGCTCTTATCAGTAAGATTTTTTTTCAGTAAGGCTTTGTCACAATCAAAATTGACATCGTTTTGTTATTTTTTGGGGCTGAGTGAGGGAATAAAAAGAAGAAGTCATTACTTCGAAAAAACTCATTCACAAGTTTTTTTTAATATTTCAAACTTTCCCTAAATAATCCAACTGTCGATTCGTTCGAGAGAATTTATTTCTCATAATATCGATATCAAGAGAATTTATTTCTCATAATGTCGATTCGTTCGAGAGAATTTATTTCTCATAATGTCGATTCGTTCGAGAGAATTTATTTCTCATAATGTCGATATTGAGAGAATTTATTGCTCATAATGTCGATTCGTTCGAGAGAATTTATTTCTCATAATATCGATATTGAGAGAATTTATTGCTCATAATGTCGATTCGTTCGAGAGAATTTATTTCTCATAATGTCGATTCGTTCGAGAGAATTTATTTCTCATAATAAATTGAAAGTATTAAGCCATGATACTAAAGATTTTTCGTGTTTTTTTCAACTTTGAAGTCACAAAACACCAACTAAGAGGCTTCGCGGCGTATATGTTCCATACATTGATTTACTTATAATTCGGAATAGAACATTTAATATGTCTGTGTGTGTCCGTTCCCCCTTATAACTTTTGATTCGCTTCATTCACAGAGCCTGAAATTTCAGAAAGTATAGAAAATTTTAAGCGTACAAAACTTTTTTACAAAATTTTTGTTTCAGTCAGGGGTTATCAACTTTCATGTTTTTCCATTCTTTTTCCATATATATCTCAAAAACCATAAAAGCTAGAACGCTGAAAATTAAATGTACAAGGAAGATTATTACTATTCATTCTTTCCTTGTGGCTCAACCATCACAGTACGTTTACTTTCATTCTTTTAACAATATCCTTCTTCACTTATCACTTAGCCCTATCTTCCTTTTTTTTACATGCTCATTTTTATACTCTACTTACTTTATCTTATATATATATATATATATATATATATATATATATATATATATATATATATATATATATATATATATATATATATATATATATATATATATATATATATATATATATATATATATATATATATATATATATATATATATATATATATATATATATATATATATATATATATATATATATATATATATATATATATATATATATATATATATATATATATATATATATATATATATATATATATATATATATATATATATATATATATATATATATATATATATATATATATATATAATTCTACTGTACGTGTGTATGTCACTGAAATCTTCCTAAACGGCTGAACCGATTTTGATGAATTTTTTTGTGTATGGTTGTGTGAGTCCCTGAATGGTTTAGATTCATAAATTGGAATTTTAAACATTAATATAATAAAAGGGAAAATAAAATATTTTTTTTTTAAAACTATAAATTATAAAAGGTGGCGCTAATGTCGAATTAGCAATGTTTTGTTTTTTTCCATCTGACAACACTAAGAAATCTGTCATTTGCGTCGTAGTTAGGAATATTTTTGACATTTAAAGTTTTTTTCGCTTAGAAATTAAAATAGAATTTTAATTTCTATTCACTGTTTCGTTATTATTTATATTTCAATTCGTTCGTTTCCGTGTCCAATCTATGCTGTATTACAATTATATACGAAATGAGAATCAATCTAACCTCAAAGTGTTTAGCGGCTCATCGAACAAGAAAATGTAAGTTGGCTCAGCGAATAATAACATCCATATGATTCAAATATATGTTACATATATTTTTTTCTTTCACCAATAATTCGGGCATGACAACGTCTGTCGGGTCCGCTAGTTTTATATATGATAGGTAGGTACTCCAAAATCATTTTACTCTCTTTTATCATATTTTACCCACCTGTTAGTGAAAATAATTTTCATATATGGCAACATTGCACGCATTTCAAAAATAAATTGGTCACATTGTGTTGTAGCCTGTAACAAATTGCATTTCACGGTGACACGTGGCTTCAACGATAGTACTGCAAACAATTGTATTATAATAGCCCAGGGCAGTACCGAGGGAAAGACTCGTATAGCAACTAACCCGAACAATTTATTTTCCTATAAAATTTTTCTTCCGATATGTTGTTTTTTTTTGTAAGTCATAGGATGTTTATTTTGTTTTTTTTTCAATATATTAATTTATCGTGTATACTAGATGTAAGAAATTATATTTTTTAACATCTGTATTAAATAAAAATAATATATATTCATTTGAGGTTAGGTACATAGATTGTTGCGTAATGCAATCGAATCAGGGGGGCTACTAATGACATTCTTATTACGTTTTTATCTTGTATAAATCTCAAAAACATATAAATCAGTACTCGATCATAATCTAAAATTAATATAAATCTACGTTAAATCATAAAAATCTATGCATTATTATAGTATAGAAAGTAAATGCATTACTATAGTATAGAAAACACGATACATGTGTGTTTTTCCCACACACCAGTCTCGTCTCACCAAAAAAGGCACAGCATTCAGAATGAGTGATGAACCTCATCGGCTGAACTGTGTGAGATGTTATGTTGCTTGTTGTTTTTTCAATTATCCGGCTCTTACGGAACGGATAGCCTAGTCTTCACACCAGATTTTTAAACTTAACCTACAAAAGTTTCGTAAAAATAGGTTGATTAGGCTTGTTTGTAGTTATTATTGCGACTTATATATTAAAAAAAGTAACTAAGATATTAAAAAAATAACGGCCGACCGCCGTGGCACAGTCCTGGGTTCGATTCCCAGCAGAGGAGAAATTTATTTAAATTAATTTCTCACGCGAATATTGCTTCTCTGGGCTGGAAACACTGGTTTGTTGGAAGAAAATGCCATACGGCAATAAACTCGCCACTTGCGCAAGATTTATGGATATGTTCATTATTATTATTTTTATTAAATTTGGAAATTTGTTTTTAAAGACTAGGCTATCCCTTACAAAACGTCACATAATTACATTTTAAAAATTTTAATAAAAAATAAATTCAGCACTAAACTTATTTCTGGCCCTGGTCATACATTCGTGTTGAACAACACTTAAATTTCAGCATCCAGTAGCGGGATGCGTTAGAGTTTAATATCAAAATGTGGCCGCACTGGTATTTGTGATAAGAAAACATAACCTAGAAATTATATAAAATGGGTAATTCATACTAAATACCATCGTTAAACCCCTTTCTCAGTACTTAACTTAATCACAAACCATCTCCTCAAAAGATTCAGGGGTAATAAACATTTATTTCACTATCCTTTTGCTGTGAGCCTTTTCACTATCGTCATTTTCGGGTGTGTCCCGTGAAAGGTTCACCACCAATTCTGAATGAAGAACCTTTTTAGGTGAGACGAGACTAGTGCGTGGAAATACGCGCATGTGTAATGCTTATTTTTATAGGTTAATTCACACCCACACACCTTTTCCTGGTTACCCAACTTTTTGGTATATTTATTTATTTTAATTTTGGCACATTTAGGATGTAGAAAACAAAAGTATAAATACCTTCACTAAGGCACAATTTAATACATGTGTCTGGAGAGTGCCTGTGCGTGTATGTTAGGAAGTGTATGATCAATTGTGCTGAATTCATTTTAAAATAATGTTGTTTAACTTACAAAACCAAAGACTGCACCCAATATAACACAGGGATTATCCCTAGCATATTGGAGAGCAAAACCTCTAATTGACAGCAAAGCGCAAGAGAGTGTCAATGGTCTGGATGTGTATGTGTACCTTTCCATTGTCTCTGTCTTAAATATATATAATATTTAATTTTTTTTATGTATCTTTATTATTGTTGTCAAACCTCTTTATGTAAAATGTCATGTTTATAATAAATAAATAAAAAAAAACTATAATTCCCACATAGGCATAACCCGTGGGAATATGCCGTAATGGTATGAATTAATTTCTACTCTCCTTTACTGTGAAACAGCGGAGAAATAAGATTTTACAAATTTTATTCATATTCTTTCGAGAAATAAGATTTTACAAATATAAGCATATTCTTTCGAGAAATAAGTTTTTACAAATTTTAAGCATATTCTTTCGAGAAATAAGATTTTACAAATTTTAAGCATATTTTTCGAGAAATAAGATTTTGCAAATTTTAAGTATATTCTTTCAATCAATTTCAAAACGCTCTTACGTCCTTTCTGAAAATTCTCATTATATTTCTGTATATAGAAACGACCGACATCATCACAAAACTCAAAGTACCTATATATTTATTTATCATACACTTCCTTACACCCTATGCCAAAATGGCCTTATTTCACCTTATCAGCGATATATGACCAGAGAAGTATATTTCGCATGAGAAACGATTTAAATAAAATTCTCCTCAGCTGGGAATCGAGCCCAAGACACAGGCACCAAAGCCAAACAGTATACCGCTTATGCCAAGGCGGTTATTTTACTATGGTTAATATTCGTATTATATTATTTTTTATTTTATTTTTATTTGAGTTATATTTGTACAAAAAAACAGCGTTAAGACATAAACAGTACAATAATGACATCAGACATTAAAGCCTATTACATTTTGTCGTTGCGATTTAGGAAAAAAAATATTCCTAGTTTACAAACAATCTAAAACATAAAACCATGTATACAAAACTATGTAAATAATCCAAAATATAAAACTTACACTTAGTACAACAAGTGTAAGTAAAGCAAGTCATGTTTTCATATACTAAGCGGGCATTGATTTTCTTTTGTATTGAGTATTTAAATTTTGTGGAACTGAGGTGGAATATGTCAAACTCTTGAAACCTGTTGTTGTATGTATCGCACATTCTATGTATTGCCATTTTTTGTGCATAATTGGTACGATGAGTTGGAATGTGGAATAAATGTGTATGTCTAGTTAGTTTAATGATATGATAAATGTGTATGTCTAGTTAGTTTAATGAGATGATACATAAATGTGTATGTCTAGTTAGTTTAATGATATGATAAATGTGTATGTCTAGTTAGTTTAATAATATGATAAATGTGTATGTCCAGTTAGTTTAATGATATGATAAATGTGTATGTCTAGTTAGTTTAATGATATGATAAATGTGTATGTCCAGTTAGTTTAATGATATGATAAATGTGTATGTCTAGTTAGTTTAATGAGATGATACATAAATGTGTATGTCTAGTTATTTTAATGATATGATAAATGTGTATGTCTAGTTAGTTTAATGATATGATAAATGTGTATGTCCAGTTAGTTTAATGATATGATAAATGTGTATGTCTAGTTAGTTTAATGATATGATAAATGTGTATGTCCAGTTAGTTTAATGATATGATAAATGTGTATGTCTAGTTAATCGAATATTTTTATTATTGCATATGCGCAAACATTGGATTTTTTTCCCTGTCGGGAGTCAAAGATATTTTTTAACAGATTTTTTAATTATCTCAATAGAGACGAAGTTGGAATATTTATTTAATAAATATTCCAACTTCGTCTCTATTGAGATAATTAAAAAATCTGTTAAAAAATATCTTTGACTCCCGACAGGGAAAAAAATCCAATGTTTGCGCATATGCAATAATAAAAATATTCGATTACTTACACATTGGTACAAGTAGGTAAATAAGACAAAAATGACCTTATAAGTCTGGTGCAATTCAGGGGTGACTTCTATGCGAAAAATGCATTGTCACCTCAGATATAAGAATTGTAGCTTTCATTATTTACAAAAAACCAATTCTCTCAATAGATGGCGTTACAACAAAATAAATAAAAAATAATAAGATTGTTATCGAATATTTTTATTATTGCATATGCGCAAACATTGGATTTTTTTTTCCCTGTCGGGAGTCAAAGATATTTTTTAACAGATTTTTAATTAACATTTTACATTAAAAAGGCATAATTGGTGAACGTTGCGCAAGCGCATAAAGTGATCACGTAAACCAGCCGATGACAGGTCGTAAGCCCTGTAGGTGCCTTGATTTCCCGGTTCTCCTACAATAAATATTCCAACTTCGTCTCTATTGAGATAATTAAAAAATCTGTTAAAAATATGTCTAGTTAGTTTAATGATATGATAAATGTGTATGTCCAGTTAGTTTAATGATATGATAAATGTGTATGTCTAGTTAGTTTAATGATATGATAAATGTGTATGTCCAGTTAGTTTAATGATATGATAAATGTGTATGTCTAGTTAGTTTAATGATATGATGAATTTGTATGTCTAGTTAGTTTAATGATATGATGAATGTGTATGTCTAGTTAGTTTAATGATATGATAAATTTGTATGGCAGTCGATATTGTTATTTAAAATGTTGTACAGTCGATATATTATGGTCGACACAATAATTTATTTATATTTTCTATACGTGTATACATTTACGACATATTTTTATTTATATTAACTATTAGACTTACGTCATTTTGTATAGGCCAGACTTACATCATAGTATGAAAGCGGATTTTTTCTGTTAAATAATACCACAGCTGATAATAACAAGTTGATAATATGAACCCTGAGTACTAGTGCCTTTCGGAGATAACAGAAAGTGTTGAAAATTGATATTGTAAGATGTCAGATATAGAATGAAAGCGGATTTTTTCTGTTAAATAATACCACAGCTGATAATAACAAGTTGATAATATGAACCCTGAGTACTACTGCCTTTCGGAGATAACAGAAAGTGTTGAAAATTGATATTGTAAGATGTCAGATATAGTATGAAAGCGGATTTTTTCTGTTAAATAATACCACAGCTGATAATAACAAGTTGATAATATGAACCCTGAGTACTACTGCCTTTCGGAGATAACAGAAAGTGTTGAAAATTGATATTGTAAGATGTCAGATATAGTATGAAAGCGGATTTTTTCTGTTAAATAATACCACAGCTGATAATAACAAGTTGATAATATGAACCCTGAGTACTAGTGCCTTTCGGAGATAACAGAAAGTGTTGAAAATTGCTATTGTAAGATGTCAGATTTAGTATGAAGCGTGTTTATTTTCATATCAAATACAGAAGATCTCAATAAATTGATATATCTCTTCGAAGTTCTCTGTCGAGAGGTTTGCACCAACCAATGTGTCTGTAAATGGAAGTCGGGGGAAAATTTATAATAGTCTTCCGTAGTGAATATAAAAAATCACCCTTCATTCTGACGTGTTTAAATGGTAATTTTCAATACTTTGAATGCTGTTTTCTCCTAAAGCTACCGTTACTCAGTGTTCATATTATCCAATCGTTGTTGCCTTGTATTTATTTATTAAAAGAAACACCAACACAACATAGGAATACACATAAACCATAATAAAGAAAGTTAGAATCAGCATAGTAGTTCAAATGCTCCAATAACAGGTGTTTACAACAAAGATCGTTTATATATTTTCAAAAATATAGAAAGTAAATCTTAATTGATTTAATTAGCCTTTAGAAAATAATTTAAATAGGTAGTGTATTGTTCAAACACGCTTCAGAGAAGCAATTATTAAGGGAAAACATCTCGTAATGATTGTTGACTTCTATGGGTTCCTTATACAGAAAAAATAAGTGTTTATACTTATTGATGACGTAATTGTGGCATCTCTGACTCGTGGTCTATAAGTATGTTCATATATTTCAATTTTATTTATTTCTTTTATTTAGGATGCCATCCATAAATTCACAAATCCATAATATAATATTTTACAAAATTTGATAGGACTTTGAGAAACGGTTGTATTTTGTGATACAATGAGTCCAAATATTATGTCGTAAAATAACCTAAACTTTTAAACTCTCATCACTCAGAGCATGCTGAGCAAAACTATTATTATCTATACAATGTGTACATTTTTTCTTCTTGAAAGCTTGACAATCTCTAAATGCATTTTTATGAAGAAATATTATAGCTTTCACAATACACCAATCATAACAATATAAATAGGAAGTGCTTAATGATAAAATAATAATAAAGTATTATTATTTTTTGTATAGTTATCATATTATTGTTATCGTCAGATCACATGGTAAACCAAACAATCTCCATGAATCTCCCTCGACTTCCATCCAGAGGAAGACCGAAAATACCTGGATCGTGCAAAGACGAAACTAATAATTGCAGAGACATGGCCTAGGTGACATAGTACAAGACAGGAGGGCCTATAATTTAGGGACGAGAAGATCTGACCAACAGTCGACACAGACAAAGAGTTGGGATATAGCAAGGGAGAAAAAAAAGAAGTTATCGTAAAATAACTTGAAGCCATCACGTGGGTGCGCAGATCGCAAAATTGTGTCTTTTTGTTCGGTTGGTATATGTGTATACCGCCCCCCTCCATCCATGGCGAAAAGGCTAAAGAAGAAAAAAATTGTTATTAATATCATTATAAAGTCTTTGCCGCATTAAAATTTGATAGAAAACTAATTATTTTGTACCTATGTCAAATATTGAAAATAATAATTTAAATTTGGTTATGAACTCCGTATCTAAATATTGAACTATATTTTTATTTTACAACTATCAAATTTTCACTGATGCAATTATAAATCTTTTTTGTCCAATTGAGCAATTACTCGATTTAAATAGTCTGACCTTAGAATATTGAAATTCCTCAATATTTGAAGATGTCAAAAGTCAATCCGATCTGTTTTAATAATAAATAATCTATTTTCAAATTTTCAACTGCTTTAAAATAAATCATTACTAACCCAATATCTTCTTGTGATATTGTTACTGAGAAAGAATATAAATGATTTCATTTTACATTGGGATGAATATTGATCACTTAACACTTCCTCGCTGCCAGGGCTGGATCTAACGTTGCTTCAAATGTAGCGGTTCCATCGGTCACAAATTAAATATGGGACGCCAATTATGAGAAAAAGAATCCAAAAAAACAACAAAGTGTATTAATAACACTTGCAAAGTGACTATTCCAATTTCCAGTAATATTCAGTGATAAAAACAACAAAGTGTATTAATAACACTTGCAAAGTGACTATTCCAATTTCCAGTAATATTCAGTGATAAAAACAACAAAGTGTATTAATAACACTTGCAAAGTGACTATTCCAATTTCCAGTAATATTCAGTGATAAAAACAACAAAGTGTATTAATAACACTTGCAAAGTGACTATTCCAATTTCCAGTAATATTCAGTGATAAAAACAACAAAGTGTATTAATAACACTTGCAAAGTGACTATTCCAATTTCCAGTAATATTCAGTGATAAAAAAATAGAAAATAAACCGCTCTACGAAATAGCATTCTCGTCAATTTAAAATATAAACATAATGCCAATGGCAACATTCCAAAAAAGCATTTTTTTTAGATTTATTGATCAAAACCATGGACATGGCGTGATGGCGTGTATGTATGTATTGATTTAATGAAAAACTATGACTAAAAATCAGTTTTTTGTAGAATCACTTAGGAATCGACATATCAGTACCTAGACAGATGAATCATTCCCAATTGAATTTATAGTTGCGTTTGTTGCATTTAAATTTTTAAATAATTTACAATCTACGCATTGATCTGCTAATTCTTTTTGGTAAGTGCATAATTCGTCCCTCTGGTGACTAGCTGTCGTATCTGACACTTTTGCAAAATCTAGTTAGGACCACCAATGTGTATTTACATGTTGTACGCATGTTCTCACTAAAGGTCTTGACTGTATCACCTCCCGTTAACTTGGAATAGCTTAGTAATTTGTTGTCTATGAATTACTCACTAATAGACATATGTGCAAATACGATTCTCATATAGGTATATAAGAAAGATTCCTATATGTAAGAATACAAATAAAATAATAAAATATATTTACACCGTGTCACCGTGTGCTGGGAGAAATGAAAATATGCACGGCAAAACACTAAAAACGCTCTCCTGAACAATTTGCATTTTGCAGATACGACTATTGGTGTGGGAGAGGGACGAATTAGGCGAAAGTTATGTAAAAAAACTCTGAAATAGACTAAAATATCTAGGTTATATTCGTTTGCCTATAGCACAAGCATTTAACTAGCGATCGTTCAAAGGTCATAATTCGACCGTAATATATATTTAATTTTTTAGTTCATCGAAAACTCATGGGACTTAAAAAGATCATTTATAATATCATAAAGAAGGTTTACAAAGTTTGCCTTTAACGAATTGCATAGATTTTTTTTAAATTAATAGTAATTGTTTAATACCCATTTAAGTATATTGGTTCACGGTATATCATGTATTTTTCTTAAACATGTCCTGTATTAGAATGTATATTTATTTTTTACATAAAACAACTGCGTTTTAAATGATGTATTTGACATTGACATATGAAAGTAGACAATCTATAGTTGGACATGAAATATTTTTCATTTAATTTAATGTATAATAAAATGAATTTTAACGTATGAATTTTAGTATTCTGCACTCTTCTCCATATTATAATCTGTAACTGTACCAAATCTCACACTCCTCCATGCGAGCAGTTTTCGCTTCACATATTAATTATTAGATTAGGGAATGTATGAGGATATATCGTCGATTGACAAGTAAAACTTAGTACGTACAGTTTTATGACCGAATGACTTTTATACACTATGATGCCATATAAACAACATTTTGCAATAAAAATCACCAAGTACGTAAAGCAACCCAAAAGAGTAGTATTTTATTTAGAGATATCATTAATTGCTGTTTTGAAAGTTCTTATGGCAGGAAAAACTAAATATAACTTGACTATCTCAAATTAGCTGCAGCGTCACTTAATGAGTTTTACTTGTCAACCGACGATATTATATGTACTAATCTCAAAGATATATTCATTCTTTTTTTTTAATATATTAAAGCAGCGCGACAAGCAATAAGATATCGATGAACAATTTTTAAGGCAATTGGGCGCTTTTTTAATTTAGTGTGCCGGGCACCGAATATACTAGATCCGGCCCCGCTCATTGGTTTATTTTAATAAACTCCTTGTCCATTCGTTAATGTCCTTTCTACCGGCGATAATTGTCTTATCTTGTTACATTGTTCACTAACCCTTCAAGATAGCTTTTCCAAATTAAATCCAAAGTTAAATTTATTCAAGCCTTCAATTATTATTAAAATCGAAACAATTCACTTCTCACCTCGGGAGCGAGGGCGGGTTCAAGTGCTCGGCCGCCAACGCAGGTCCCAACACCACGCCCACTCGTGAAATTATTATAATTATTCAAAATACGTCTAATTCAGTAACTTTTTAAGAACGTTCCGGCCAAAATAGGTACGTTCCTATTCCATTTAGTTCAAGTTGATATTTTATAATAAGACCGTAAATCTACAATACTAGTATGTTCCTATTTTAGTTACAATAGTTACTGAATACGGGGTATTATTAGGTTTTATTTAAATTTAAACAAGTTACGAAACAAAATGAACTTAACTGTTGCTCAGCACCATTACACATAATTATTGGCAGAACATTCTTTCAAAACATAATCAGCTGATTACAAAATAAAACAAGTGGGTTGTGGCCAACGCTAAACGCCTCACTAACAAGTCATTCTATAAAGTATTCAAATTTTGTATTTTGCGCACGTTTGCAATCTTTTTCGAAACTAAGGTAGGTACATATATTTCATTTGCGATTAGTTTAGTAAAATTATATAAGCACTTATGTGTGTCCCTTTTTCAGAACGATCCCTAAGCACACCTCTGCCCTAACAATGAATAACGATATAATTGATAAGAAGATTTTGGTTTGTTCCACCATGGACCAATGAAGTGTATATTATACTTAACCACCACCATTTTAAGAAAATTTTATAAACTCCGCTCAAGTGAACGATAATTTATCAAAGGAATAATATTAATAAACGAAAAGTTTATTTGGTTTTAAGATATTTCTAAATTTACATCAACACAATTCTTCACTTATAAATAAACGGGTAATAAATTAAATTAAGAGAATTCGAATAAATTGTAATTTATCATGGGAATGCTTATTAATTTAAACAATTATATTTTATTTTGAAGGACCAATTATTTTAATACTTATTTTAATTATGTTTATTGCTAGGTTTTAAATGTTACTTGATTTTAAATGGTTAGGTTTTAAATGTTACTGAAGGTTTTACTATAGGCGTGTTCAATAATTGATCTTAACAAACTTAACAAACAACTCCTTAACAAACAACTCCCTCTAAATATTAATTCATCTCAAATGCAAAGAAATATTTTAGGTCAACTGAAGGAAAGAGATTACTTACTGAACTTCACAATTTTATCCACAAAACCAATTTTACTTTACAATATAATATAACTTAAATACAATGAAATTGAAATTATCGGCTGATTAATATCGACTGACGCGTACGAACTGACAACTAAGGGAACAATGACGGGCAGATGAAAACGAGCTTATATACATAGGTACATGTTGTTCTAGAATGTTCGAATTCACGTTTCTTGTAAATTCTATGGAACTTGGCAGAAATTCCATGGAACACCACATAATCATAAAATAATTGCATGGATGTTTTTTTTCTCTTAAGGCTTTTCACCCATAAAAGGATGTTGCAGCCGTTATTAATCAGAAACGTTAGTTAACAAAGATTAAGTCAATAAAAAAAGGAATTAAATAATAGTCAGATTTTTTATAATCGATTTAAATATTAAACCATGAACTTGAGGAGAGTTCAGCCCAAGAAGGTAAACTGTGGAAACAGGGTATTGGACATTCTCAAACCTAAAATAAATGTCTAGCGCATCCCTGATTGGACAACCAAACAGAACATGATCCGGAGTTTCCTCATCCCATCCACATTCGCAGAACGGGGACTCCACCAATCCGAGACGGAACAGATGGCTATCCAATCGCATATGACCAAAGCGCAGTCTAGAAATATAAACAATGTGATGCCTAGATAACCTCTTTCGGTGGAACCAAGGACGCGAGGGGATGGAACTCTGCACTTTTTTATAATGGTAACCTTTGGGGCTATTTTGCCAATGCGAACACCAGTCTTTCACCCTGTCACGTTCTAAAACACTCAGCAGATCACACTCAGGAACAACGAAATTGTTCGGAAGATTACCCTGGAGGGCGGCCTGTTTGGCCAATGCATCCGCTCTCTCATTACCATAAATGCCGCTATGTGCCGGGATCCTGCATGGATGTTTTATTTAAACAAAAAATCATCTTCTACATGTTCGATCCATTGCTGGATAAAAGTATCTTATAAAACTTTTCTATTTAATTCTGTCTTAAGGTATTTTCTGACCTACGCATCCGCGTTCCATACAATGTCATCTGTTCACCTTTGACGCCCTTTCCTTTAATTTGTCTGTAATGATAATAATAAACACTTCCTTGCACCGTGCGCAAGTGAATTTTTGTTTCAGTCAGGGGTTATCAACTTTTGAATTTCTGGTTTATTTTTCCTTATATCTCAGAAACAATAAAAGTTAGAACGCTGGAAATTTGTACAAACATAGACAAATACAAAAACTCAAATTAATTTTTTCAAAAAAGTTCCAGAGTTTCTCAAACAATTTTTACTGAGAAAAATATTTTTTTATGATAAATTTATGAGTTTAACGGCCTATATTTCCATTTTTTTTAAATATCGAAAAAAGCCGAAACACCCCAACTAGATAATTAAATTTTCTATAAAAAATATTAACATTGTATTAGCACATCTCAATTTTTTTTTAAATTGAATTTAGTGACGACATTGCTTCATTCAATTTGTATGGCAGTAGCCTACACACAATATCTAAGAAGAATTAATAGTTTGATACTAATTTCCAAACATACATACATACCATCATGCTGTTTTCATATTCTGGGTAGGATCAAAGGACTGACCTCCATACTATCCTATCTTGACATACATACCTAGGTACATGTGTTGTATAGAAAACCAAATATCTTAAAAAATTAAATAATTTGTATTTATGGGTTTATAGTTTGGTACTTATTCTTCAACTATACATACTATCGCTATCGACAGTTGGATATCATGTGTTACATGCAACTAGTTCTAGCAAACGAGCGATTTGCCGGCATACATATATTATAGCATGACACGAATCCAGCCTAGAAACGTGAATATATTGAAAGTTTAAAATATATTCCATATATTTTATTATTTATTACCAAAGTAACATCTTTGGTAATAACCCCATAACTTTATACAATCAATGTGAATGTTTGAGACAGTTTTATCATTTCAAGTCAGCTAGTTCTAAAAATGTAAAAAATATCAAACTAAGACCCGGTATTACAGTCGGCCCTCAACTCATTGAGTGTGTTAAACTCAAGATTAATGTTAAGGGGAGATTGAATCCATTTCCGTATTACATTGCAATATGACATGTCAGTAACTAAATCTTCAATTATAGACATATTTTACTTTTTCTGTGGTTATAATATTTCAAATTTTAAATAACCTCAAATAATACGAACTACAAAACGGGACGCTACGACTTGAAATAATGTTGTTTACAACATGGTAAATTTATTTTTTTCACCAAAATAATGCTTTTAAATGCCCTCTGCATTGTATCATTAGAATTCCTGGAACACATGCCGGGATAATGCATCCGGTGTGTAACTCCATTGAATTATAATGAAATATGTAATATCGGTATGTCCAATAGTGGTACGAGACCAGGATCGATTTTGCAACATCCAACTATTACAAATATGTGATGTGATTATTATATATCGCTATAATCTATAGACTGGAATGTGCGATTAGAGCTCGTTCACTGAATATGTGTAGGATTTAACGAAATTTGGTCATAGGAATTGCGGATCGGTTCCCGGTCTAAATTATTCACTAGTCGTCCCCCCCCCCCGTCTTCATTTGCGGAAGTATGAATCGTATCGGACTTTGCTGATGTATATCACGTCAGCGATAAAAAAATCCTTTAATTGAGAATATGGGTTCCCAAGGAGCATGTGCATTTAAACTTAGCAATGCACAAAAATTAAACATTTCTTTAAAAAATGTAAAAATTTACATATGTCACTAAGTTATTCACAATATTTTTTTACTCTCCACACTATATAATAGTGGAGAGTCATGATTTTAAAATTTTTAAGCGTATTTTTTTACATCTATTTTTCAACGGGTATCATGTAGAGAGTGCACACTATGAGTTTCGTCGTGATTTGTTTGTATGTATGGTGTACGTTATATCCTTTTTGTGTCCTCTCTACAGCCCAAACTATCAGTCCGATCGACTTCATATTTACATCCATAAACTTAGAGCTGATTAGTTTTCCATAGATAACCGTTAGTTCTTCTCTATGATTTCATCTTTAAAAAAAATCAAAATACTCACACGGTCTGGAAAAACGAGGTATTCTTTATATTTTTTGAACTTTTGATACATACAATAAAAATACACTCTTCAAAATTGCATTCAAGGATCGTCAAATTTAAAATAAAAAACTTATCTGCTATATCAATGTGAAATAAATTTTATATTTGTATGAAAAACGTATTTATTTATTTATTTTTTATTTAGAAAACAAACAGGATACAATGTTATAAGGATAAATACAATATGAAGACTTAACAGTAAGGAAAGTTCATTGTATCCCAATAATATGTTTTCACATAAGATATAGGGTGAACTTGTTTTTGACTTATTTAGTAAGTTTAAAAGTAATTAATATAATACTTGTATGTAGTGTGTATTAAGTAAGTGGATATGTGTTATATTTGATGTATGTATATGTATTATATATTATAACAATATTGTGTATATATATTTATGCGAGATAGATTGTGAATGAATGTGACTATTTATCGAATTGTTGTAATATGTATGTTCTGAAATCCGCAGCTGTGATTTATGTACTAGGTATATCGAAATGTTTAAAATATGAATTGTAGTTGGAGCAACTTCGTCTAATGTAATTATTTTGTGAGTAGTTAGTGTTACGTCGGTCGACATAGAACAAAAACTGAGATCTGAAATTGCGTGATGGACAGTAAAAATTTAATTTAGAAAGTAAGTAAGGCGAGTCTACACGGTTATGCATAATTATTACGTATGTAATAGAATTAAAATAGCTTCTGTCTGAGAAAATTGAGTGATCAACATCATATTGATATTGTTAATCTCCAACCTCGAAACAGGCGTAGTCCTAGTGAGGTTGGGATAGTATTTATAAATGATTGTGTAAGTGTCGAGATGATATAAATAAATAAATAAAATGAAAATAAATTGTGGTTTTCATATCAATCAATAAAAAAATAAGTAATGTGCATCTGTCGCTTGTTTCTCTGCATTATGAGATATGGTGAGCTAGTATGAATGAAAAAATATAATTATTGATCGTCGCTTAGCCGTGTGTTGATATCTCTTGTATTAAAAAAAACATTATTTCAAACAAAAGATGGCGTTCACGTTTTGATCAAAATCTGAATGATATCTTGACTTTCGTCTTTAAATTTTTTTTTTGCTATATAAGATAAAAAGAACATTATATTATATGAATTTCCTCAGTCATTTTTTTAAAAGATCACATAGGTACGGAATTCTTTTCCTTGTCGTTTTTTTTTACAAGAACACCTTTACCAAAATATAATTGATTTATTAATATTTTACTGCATGAGATGGTACATTTTCCCTCATTAGTTTATTTTATTTTATGTTGCTTCTCGGTCAAATAACAGGTACCATGTCAAATATTAATTTAACACGCACCCAATAATTTGTTGCCACATTCTGGAAAGATCCAGACTGAAAACACAATAAAAACTATGTCTCCACCGGGATACAGATACCTAAGCAACTGAGCCACGAAAGCCGATAATATATTACATTAAAAGTATTGCAATTTTATTGTCTCTATATAAACTTTCATATAACGTTCTTATAAGGGGTGATAAAAATGTAAAATCGGACACAGCAACTTTATCAACTGTCGATTCGTTCAAGAGAATGAAATTCTCTTGAAGGAAATAGGCAGTTTAAATCCAAGACGCGTGTATGAAGGAACATTTTGTATGGCGTAGTGGAGCAGTCAGGGGTTATCAACATTTTAATTTTTATAGCATTTGTCCACATATCTTTAAAACTATAAAAGCCAGAACGCTGAAAAAATGTACCTACAAATATAATATCTAGAAATGGATTTTGAAAAACAGTTCCAGGGTTTCTCAAACTGTTTTTATTAAGAAGGAAAAAATTGGTATGACATTTTTTTGTGTTTAACTGCCTTTATTTCTATTTTTTTTTTTAAATATCGAAAAATGCCGATACACGTAAACTAGAGAAATTAATTTTGTATGAAAAATGGATGCATTAGGTATAGTAATATATCTCAATTTTTTTTTAACAATTTATATAAAAATGGAATTTCGTGACGACATTGCTTCATACAATTTGTATGGAATACACAATATCCAAGTTCAACTATACTTACTATCGCTAGCGATAGTTCGATCTCATGTGTTACATGCAACTAGTATTATTAAGTTGTTGAATTTAGAAATAATTTGACCTACACACAAAATATTGAATCATATTGAACGATATTATAAAATAATTTATTCAACAAAATAAAGCAAAAATATTATAACATTTATATTGGAGTGGACTTCATAGACGATGTAGGAGTGACCATAGAGCTATTTACACTTGTCATTTCATCCAACCATTCATATTTAATTCAACTGTTAAAATATTGGTAAAGTAAATAATATATAATTTCTTGAATAATAAATCATCTCTATGATTTCATCGGACAAGACATTCATAATAGTTTTTGTCGATTGAATATTTAGCTGCCTAATATGTGGGTAATGTTCATAAATTTATTTTACATGTAAATATTAGAATGAAGGGTTATTCTATTTCATATCAGACTATCTTTACACAAACCAAATCCGACCGCTACAACTTCCTTTAGCAACATTTTTTTTCGACGGTGGCATGGTGGTTAGTCGATCGGTTTCTGTGCTAAAATCCTGGATTCGATCTCCGGCTGAGGAAAATGGAATGGAAAATATCGTATAGATACTGTTAATATCCTTCCATCACGGCACAGATACAGAAATCGATCGAAACCGAAATTGCAAAATAAAATGTAAAAACTTAGTGGGTTGTAGCCAACGCTATCATCCTTACTACCAAGTCGCTCCACAATACTAACAGCGTTTTCATGAAATAAGTTTGTTAAATTATTTTTGATTTAAATAATTATTATAATGAAACTTTGACAATTCTTCGATGCTAAAGTATAAGGTATACAAATTAGCAAAATTGGAAAAGAATCGAATGAGTGCTTTAAGTCTATAATCGAAAAAGGAGAATAAACAGATAAACACGATGTACATAGTACACAGAACACACAAACACAGATACATTGTGATGAAACTTTCAGAATACAATTTCAGCATAAAACTAGTTGATAATCTGCAATAAAAAATACCCTTAAAAATTGCGAATCCATAACTCCCCACTTTATACCCTTGGGGTAGTGAGGAGTAAAAATATTTGTTTCATAATTATTGCTTCTGTAACTCACAACTTGCAACGAATGCAATAAAGTGTTTAGTATTTAAAATACAGTGTTTTTGTTTAATAAAAAAAATCCTTGAAAAAATAAACATGTTAATTTATAAATTGTAAAACACTTCTAAAAAAATGTTTAAATGTTTAATTTATATTAAAAAAGATTATGTTCCACAGTCAGGTACATTATTTTGCATGACGTTTGCTGATTTATTTATTTATTTATGCAAAGGGCTCCACCTAAATCCACTAATGTGGCTCAACCCTCTTTGGGATAGCCCTGCACGCCTACAATTTAGAGCTTATATTCTCTACACAATTATCGTTTCGATATTCTTTGAATTTTTGACTAGTTTTTTTAAATCAGGAATTCGAGTTCGATCATAATGAATATTATGATTTTTTCTAGGCCTTGTAAAAGTAATGTTATTGTGTTTAGTGAGTGGTACCATATCCATTAGGTACATTACTTTGTATTTCAAAAATAACGCGGTTAAAACATCAAGATTTTTTTACTTCATTCATTCATACCATCACGGCATATAAATGTGGGTAAACCAGCGATGAGTGTGCGGGTGTGAATATTTTATATAATGGAGCACAATACATCCATATATTGTGCTCCAAAAAAAAAATAATCAAGTAGGTACTGATTAATTTTATTTTTCCCAACCACCCTCAGCAATATATTTTCTTTTCCTTCTCAACTTATTAATCTGTCAATACATGTTCGTCTATTATGTATACACACACATGCCCACCCACTCTCACACACACATATAAAAAAAACAAAAGTTTTTTTTAAAAATCGTTTGTTTCTATTGTTTATATATGTATTATGTTCTAAGACTATAATATCTGTTTATATATGTATATATATATATACTCGTATGGTGGGTCAGGCGCTCATAAAATTACTAAAAGTTCCCTAAGCCATATTCTGGCTTCGGTCGTCAGGTTGTTAATATCCTCCATCACTCCATCGAATTTGTGGGATGGGCACACAGTTAGAATGTGGTCTATGGTCTGAGCCAGGTCACCACACTCACAACTTGGGTCACTGATGTAGCCCCATTTGTGGCGCTCAGCTGCACTTCTGCTGCAACCTGTCCTTATTCGGTTCAGTGTCGCCCATTCTTTACGTTCCAAGTCAAAACCGGCAACCCTTTTTGATGGGTCCACAATGAGGTGCTTGTTTTTGACTTGCCCATTACTCCATTCTTCAGCCCAGGCTTGTTCGACTGTAAAATCGCTGTTTTCCAGAGCTTGGGCTCTGGTCCAAAAGGGCTTTCTCGATTTGAGTCTGGTAGCCGGGGTATCCCTCAGGGTTAAGTTCAGAAGAGAGATGTTATTTTTTGTTCTTGCCCATTCCCTGACTGTAGATGCTTCCCTTCGGATGTTGGGAGGGGCTATGTTGGCTAGTACTGGTAGCCATTGACATTGTGTGGGTTTCAACACACCGGTTATAATTCTCATGGTGGTATTGAGTTGAGTGTCCACCCTCTTCGCATGAGCACTGCCGCCCCACACAGGCGCACAGTATTCAGCAGTAGAGTAGACAAGTGATAGTCCCGCTGTTCGTAGTGTGTCAGCACATGCGCCCCATCCAGACCCCGCCAGCTTCTGAATGACATTGTTTCTAGTTTTGAGTTTTGCGCATAGTGAGTCGATTTGTTTTTTAAAGTTAAGTGTTCGATCCAGTGTAATACCAAGGTACTTTGGGTGTTCAGTCTGATGCAGGAGGGTGCCCTCAAAGTGTACACTGATTCTATACCTTGATTGCTTGTTATTCAGGTGGAATGTTGCAATTTCCGTTTTTGTTGGATTGGGCTTCAGTCTCCAGTTTCTAAAGTAGGTTGATAGCATTTGCAGGTCCCGTTCCAACATTTGGGCACCTGCGTCCAGATCCCTACTTCCAGCCAAGAGGGCAATGTCATCCGCATATTGGAACATAGTTGATTCCATCTTGGGTATGTCGTGCACGTATAAATTGAATAGGACAGGGGCCAGGACTGATCCCTGTGGTAGGCCGTTATTTAGGACTTTGCTATGGCTCATCTTTCCCTCCAATGATACTTTTATGTATCTGCATGATAACATGGAGTCTAGTAAATTTAGAGTTTTACGACATGGTATCACTCTAGCGAGCTTTAAGAGTAGGCCCTGGCGCCACACAGTATCATAAGCTGCTGACAGGTCAACAAAAGCTGCGGAGAATTTTATTCCTTTTTGAAATCCAGCTTCTATATTGCTAGTCAGAGCAAGCACCTGCTCACAACAATCCCTTCCGGCTCGGAAACCCGCTTGTTCGATGGGAACTACTGCGTCTATTGAGGGGGCAATGCGTTGCAGTATGAGCCTTTCTAACACTTTATACGGGACACACAGTAGTGATATTGGTCGATAATGATTAGGGTTAGTTCCATCTTTGCCTGGTTTGAGGATGGCCACTATCTTTGAGTGCTTCCAGATTTTGGGTAATTGTCCCATTGTCATTGTTTTATTCATAAATTGTACCAGCCACTGCCTCGCACGTAGGCCCATGTTCTTAATAAATTCGGGATAGATTTCATCCAAACCCGCTGCTTTCCCGCATTTTATGTTCCCCAGAGCTTGATTTATTTCATCCAGGGAGAAATCTCCGGAGAAGGTAGAGTTTTCTGGAAGTTTAGCTTTGGTCCTCCGTAGGTCATAGTTGATCTCTTTTTTCCGTTCTTTGTTGACCGAAATCCGTGAAACAGACACCATTCGTCTTACTATATCATCTGGAGTTACAGGTATGGTGGGTGACGAACTTGGGAGTTTAGGTGGAGCGGCTCCCAGTTTTCGCAAGGTGCACCAGGCCTTACGACTTGAATGTCGGAAGTCCATGCCCTTGACAGTTTCATTCCATCTGTCCCGGCGATTGTGGTTTAATGCCTGTAGGAGTTCTCCAGCAACACTTGCATCGTGAGTTTCTTTGTATTTCTTGTACATTTCTTCACATCGTGAGTTCCAGGCTGGTATATACTCTTTCCGGAAACCCCGGGGGATATGCTTTTTAGCTGCTGATATTATTGCTCCCACGAACCTATTGTAACAATCTATTTGACAGGGAATGTGTTGTATGATGTTATCCAAATCTTTTGAAAATGGTTCCCATTTGGCTTTTCTGAAGTTCCATCTTGGCAGAGGGACTGTGGTTGCCAGTGGTACGCGGATACCATATTTAACTACGACAGGTCGGTGTTGTGAGTGGGGAAAATCATCCAGTACAATGCGTGTAGCCTTATCATTAATATTCGTATTTGGGCTTGTAACAAAGCTGAGGTCTGGAGTATAGTCGCGTCGCCAACGTGCGGAACGGAAAGTACCCTTATCTTTCGCACAATACAATAAGTCAATTGCGTTCAGCTGTGCCCATTCGGCGATGGCATCACCATTCTGATCTGTTTGATCATATCCCCACGTGTCGTGGTGGCTATTAAAATCTCCCACATATACCGCTGGGTGTTCGTAGCAAGGTAGGGGTGGGGATGGCCATGTATCGTTCGGAGGTTTATACACATTAGTGATCTTAATATTGTCCACTTCAATAGTGATGGTGGATATATTATTGTAGGTGCTGCAACTAAGGACTTTTATTTTATCTAGATCGGACCTAACATATGTAGCTATACCATGAACATTGCTGTGAACGGCAGCTATGAGGGAGAACCCTGGTATGCGTCCCCTCCTGTTAAGGTCTTCATCGTCCTTAGTGTGTGTCTCTTGTATTGCTATGACATCTATTTTATGTTGAGTCAGCAAACGCGCCAATAGTTCGCACTTAGAGAGGGATATCCCCTCTATGTTAAAGTGGCATATATTTAAACAATTTTCCAAATTGCGAGTCAAATAGCCCTGAGAAGGGCTGTTTTGTGCTTTCTTGTTTCTCATATTTATTTGTTTGGTTCTCTTAGTTTGCGCCTTTTTTGCTGTGTAGCAGCACCAAGCGTCTGTCTGTTAGCTTTACCCGGGGTAGACCACGTGGAGGTCGACAAACTTCCTACCCCTATATATGTATTATGTTCTAAGACTATAATATCTGTTTATATATATATTATGTTCTAAGACTATAATGTCTGTTTTGCTTGTTTTGATACTATATTGTTATAATTATTTTTTTTTCATGTTCTTTGATGTCTTCTATTGTGGTAGTGTGTTTTCATTTTATTTTACTTTGTGTTTTATTGTTATTGATAGATACGTGTCTTTTTTGTGTGTTCATTTAGTCATCCGATGTTGATTTGTTTATTTTTATTGTTTGTTTTTATTTTCGTTTGTACTAGATGTAAGAAATTGTATTTTTTTACATCTAAAAAAAATATATACAATACATATACAGTACACACACTCACAATATTTCTAGATATCTCTTTCACACACATTTACATATTGTTACTCTCTCTCTCTCTCTCTCATGCGCGCACCCACACTAATTCACACTTTTTTACTGTCTTATTTTGATATTAGGTATAATACGTAAGAGGTACATGTCATATTTGTATTTTTACTTATTTACTTTTAATATATTGTATGCATGTACTGTGTGCTGTCCTTTGTAAAATGAAATATAATAAAATAAATCAAATAAAATATATACCCGCATACCTGTCTCTTTTCACCTCAGGGTGGATGTTGAGTTCCATTGCTGAACTATGTTAAATGTTATTGTTTAAATGTTAAATGTTTTTGCTATGTATTTTTAATTTCACCATTTCGTAGGTACAAACCTTGGCAAGAATGAAATAATTAATCCGTAGAATTTGTGATGACTACAATAGATTTTTGACTGACTTGGACATTTTTAATTTAAAATATGCAAAATTTAAGCAATTGAGTAAATATATTATAATATATTCACAAGAGCAATCCTAGAATCAACTGTGGTCCTTGAATTTATCCCCTTTTTCTCCTCCTACCACCTTATCATAGGTATTTTAATATAACATGCTGCAGGCACTCGTAATTGAGTAAAGTGATTATAACATATTCACAAGAGCAATCCTAGAATCAACTGTGGTCCTTGAATTTATCCCCTTTTTCTCCTCCTACCACCTTATCATAGGTATTTTAATATAACATGCTGCAGGCACTCGTAATTGAGTAAAGTGATTATAACATATTCACAAGAGCAATCCTAGAATCAACTGTGGTCCTTGAATTTATCCCCTTTTTCTCCTCCTACCACCTTATCAAAGGTATTTTAATATAACATGCTGCAGGCACTCGTAATTGGAGAGTTGACCTTACATGTTATGTTGTATTTATATTTTTATTTATTTATTTATTTATTTATGATCATATAAACATATACATTATTTTAATATAAGATAGCCGCCTCACTAGAATAAATCTGTTCTGAAGCAGCCACCTGTACATTTGTGAAATTATTACATTACAGTAAAAAACAAAAGAATAAGAAAGCTATAAAAATAAACATCAGGAATACTTACATAATTTTAAATTAAAAAATACAGTTTTAAAAGTGAAATAAATAAAAATAAACACAATATAAACAGACAACAAAAAATAATTAGTTAAGAAATTATTGTTGCAACGTTACTTTCATTTTGGGTTCTACCCACATCGAGTAGCCACTTGGTACCACGGGCTTTGAATTGAGTTAACCCTTTAAGGTCCGATGGCAGTTTATTATAAATTCGAGGTACAGTAAATACAAAAAATCTTTTCCCAAATTTAGTATTCATTTTTGGCACCAAGTAGTTACCCGATATTTTACCTCTTGTGTTATTCAAGATGGAGTATTTTTGAGGAGGTTTGTTTTTTAGAAATATAATTAATATTGATCTGGTATAAAGCTGCCTCACATCCAATACTTTGAATTGCTTAAAAAGTTCTTTAGAACAATACCTAAAAGGCTTTTTGTTGATAACTCTTACCACAATTTTTTGTGATTTAATTAGTGGATCCAGTAATGTACGCGCAGCACCACCCCAGGCACTAATTGCATAACTGATAATACTCTGGCACAGAGCGTAGTACGTAGTATATTTTGTATTTTTCAATGTCAATTTCTCTGTGAGTGTTTCTTAAATAAAAAAAAATAAAAAAAAATCAAAAATAAAATAAAAAAAAGTGTTGCTTTTAGCATTTTCGATTACCCGTCTCGTAAGGGACATTCGGAAACCATAATAGAAAAGAGTGAAAGCACTATTCTAAGTCGGTGCTTGACATCTAACTATACAAAGAAAATAATTAAAACAATTAAAATACACACGTACTCTGGTGAAAATATACAAATACATGCAACATATTTAGTAAAATAATTCAAGTAAATTCAAAGATCGCAGAGAAATAATTTAGAACGAAAACGATAATATGTCGAAATTCATTAAATACCTTCAATTGGTTATCCATTCAGATAATTACTTTCTACCCATTTTCATTATTTTGCATTGAAATGGCTTTGTTTTGATTCAATCACACAAAAAAACACAGGCTGTGTATATTCATTTATTCCAAAAACCGTTTATCTGAATGTAATTTGTATTAATACTATGTTTTAGGGCAGCGATTATGAACCTTTGACCCGAGGGTCAGACAGTGACCCGTGCAGGTTTTTTTTTAAATAACGCACAATTACATCCAAAACATGTAGTATTTTAAACCATCCTCCCCTCTCCGTTTCACGTAACGCCACTGACTTGACCCACGAACTAGTACTAAAAAAATAATCGTATTTTACCAAATACGTCCAATCATTGAATATGGTAGTCACCTTTGGAGTGGCGCCCCCCAATACCTACTGAACACCCTCGACGCTGTCCAAAGGCGTGCTATACGTCTGATTGATGATCCATCACTGACTGATGGATTGCAATCACTAGAACACAGACGCAGAGTCGGTATTTTAAGTTTATTTTATAGATACTACCACGGGAATTGCTCAGAAGAACTTGCATCTTTGGTCCCTCCTCCACCCACTCGCAACAGAGTCACTCGCTTTACTCAATCGCAGCACCCATTCACAGTGGACCTTCAACATATACGAACAAGTCGCTTCTCGAACTCCTTTATTAATACAGCAGCCCGACTGTGGAACGATCTTCCGAATTCTGTGTTTCCACCTTCGTACAATCCGGGTCTTTTTTTATTAATCCGAATAAATAAACTCTTTTCTAGGTTGCAAACCCCTCCCAACGCTACGTAGTGCGCTTCTTCGGAAGAGCAAAATGGACCCAAATCATAATAGCTGGTGTCCTCTACGTAGACATATTAAAAGAAAAAAAAACTTCTCAAAATTGTTATAATTGATCATTCCCCAGATCACCCCTCCTCCATGAGCTGGCAATTCAGCAAGTGTATCATGTTCTGTGTCTCCTCACTTTCGCATGCCATGTCCTAGTCAGCTTCTTGAATTCCCCATCTGTCCAGATTTACCCAGCACCTTCGTACACCCGTCCTTTCTGTTTAGGGATTTCCAGGTTTTATATGGTAGTCGGTGACCCGTCGAAAGTACCTCTATTGGTTCATGGAAGTTTTCACTTCCTAACCGTTCCTTCCATAGCTCAATTCTTCTCTTTCAATTTTATCTAAGATACTTCAATGTTTTAATGGTCCCAGACATGTTTTCCTGAATCTTATTGATATCAAGCAACTTTAATCAACGGTTTAAACGCTGCAAACGTTTTATAAAATATATCTTAATGTCTGTATAACGCAAGATTAATTAACTGGAGAAAAAATATCCCATAAATTAACATCAAGAAAGGAATATTCACCATCACAACAGTTTTTATTTGACTTCTCATATTTTCGCTTTAATTAATACTCTGCGCTGAAAAATATATATTTCACGATGGCGGACATCCGCCAAAAAGAAACTGCTTGTGAAATTGAACGAGAGATGGCGTGCGAAAAATATGTTCCGTGGTTGAAAAAAATAACGTGAAAAATAACGGACGAAAAAATATATAGAACCTGCCTCTATTGTACTTTATAAATATTTAATTTAAAAACATGAAAAGGATGAAACATGTGACAAAAAAGTACCAAATGTTTTGTTTTTTATATATTTAGTAAAAATTTCACTACAGTCAAAACACTGATTACAGCAATGAGGAAAGAATTGAGAAAATTAAAGGACATTGAATGCTTCTGGATGTGGTTGGAAGACGAAGATAATACTTTCCTTAAATAAATTAAGCATAATAATTGTTTGTTAGGTGAACGGAATCGGTCGAGGCAGGATTCGAACTCGCTACTACTGGATTCTTCATCTTCTTCGTCAGCCCTCTTTCGTCCAGTAATGGACATAGGCCTCCCCCTGAGACCTCCACAGCTCCCTATCCTGGGCAGACCGCATCCATCCGCCTCCAGCTACTCTTCTGATATCGTCAGACCACCTGGTTAGAGGCCTTCCAACACTTCTCTTGCCCGTTCTAGGTCGCCATTCCAGCACTTTTTTAGTCCATCTGGAGTCCGTGATTCGGGCGATATGCCCTGCCCAGCTCCATTTCTGGTTTGCAACCTTTTGGACAACGTCGGTTACTTTGGTTTTCTCTCTTATCCACAAGTTAGTTTTTCTGTCTCTTAACGAAATACCCAGCATTCTCCTTTCCATGGCTCTCTGTGTTACTGCGAGACTATGCAGCATTCTACTTGTAAACACAAGAGTTTCACAGCCATACGTCAGTACCGGGAGAACGCAAGCGTTGAAGACTTTCTTTTTAAGACGATAGGCGTATTTCGGAGACTTGAGGATATAGGAGAGTTTACCAAAGGCGGCCCATGCTAGACCCCTTCTTCTTTCAATTTCTGTCTCTTGATTTTCTTTACCGAGTTTCATAGTGTGTCCGAGATAAACGTTTTTTATCAACCTTTTCGATGACCTTTCCATCTACCATGATGTTCTTTGACGGTTCTGCATTGCTCATTACTTTGGTTTTGACGTATTCATTTTAAGACCAATTTTCAAGGATGCTTTGCATATGTCGTTCATCATATCTTCTAATTCTTTGTCATCATTAGCAAATAAGACTATGTCGTCTGCGAACCTCAAATTACTCAGTAATTCGCCATTGATGTTGACACCTTTTTCACTCCAATCGAGGGTTTTAAAGACATCCTCTAGAGCGAGTGTAAATAGTTTTGGAGATATTGTGTCGCCTTGTCTTATTCCTCTTCCGATGTATTATATACCCAGAAAGCTTACCGCCGTGCAACTACCAATCTTAAAAAATTGACATATCCGAATTTCCTACTACTTCATAAAAGCGGATAGTAAAAAAATCGTAGGAGAAAAAGGAAATCAAGGCACCTACAGGGCTTACGACCCGTCATTGGCTGCTTTGCGTGATCACTTTATGCGCTTGCGCAACGTTCACCAAGTATGCCTTCTAATTACGTTCCCTATCAATCCAATTTTAGAATGTTCTATATATTATGTTAATCATCTAAATCTTTTCGCTCGAGAATTATCTGGAACCAATCGCCTTCTATGAAGTGACGACGATATTTTTTTGTAACGCCGTCTATTTTTTTTCATTTTTTTTTTTTATTATTTTTACACAAAACAAATATAACATAATATATAAACTGAATAATAACGCCCCACTAAGCAATAGCCTGTTCTGGGACTGTTATTTTACACAGTTGAGTATCTTTGTTCAGCTGTAATTTTCATATTTTCACAAGTTATAAAAAAAAAGTAAAAAAATATAATATTAATGATAAAAAAAAATAAAAAATTAAATACAACTATTGAAATACTCGATTTACATAATAATTGTTATAGTTCATCGATTCGCTTCAATCATTATTTCTTAATAAACGAAATTATCGAATTCATGGCATATTTTCGCTCATCAAACATAATATTTCGCTAAATGTCAAAAACTCACATTAATATATCTATATTGTGATTGGTTGATTTCACATTAGTAACTTCCGGTTGTCTAAATTAAATTTGCATTTTAGACATTTTAGTTTATGAACAGTCTACTCCTGTTCCGGTTCTAGCCAATAAGCAATGGTAAAACATCGAAATCAAATATTTCAACAATCAAATCCATATATTTACTCAATTATATTGTATTTCTATGGTATCAATTTTACTCCCCACATCTATGGAATATGAGATGATTTAGAATCCACAAATTTTAAGCCCATTTTCGCATCAACTTTCCAACAAGTATCATGTAGAGATCATGATATCATGTAGCGAAACGGACCCAAGTCATCCTCTGTTTTGTCACATGCCTCCGATAGCGAGCTCAAAATCGAGAAGTAACCTTTAAAAAATTAACCTTTGCTCAACATATAACATCAGTTACTACCAGATGCGGTCAACTGCTGGGCTTCACAATGCGCCTTGGAAGATACTTTTCGAACCATGAAGTATTGAAAAATATTTTTAACTCATTGGTGCGTACCAAATTGGAGTACGGAAGCGCAGTTTGGGCGCCCTACCAAAGAAAATATTCTGATATGTTGGATCAAATTCAGAAGTAGTTCATGAGGTACCTGCACCTATATTCGGATGCACGGAGTATATCCGACATACATGCACCACCCTGAACTTTTGACGTCCTGTTCTTCTATGAGTCTTGAAAGTAGGCGTGTTAACGCACTACTTTTGACCGGCCTCAAGATTTTCAACAATCTTATTGATTGTCCAGAACTGATAGAAAGGCTAGGACTTTTTGTACCACCCAACTACATAAAGGGTAGAGGACATAATCTTCTGAACGTCCTCCATTCCAGAACGGATGTAGTGGCCCACACACTCTGGTGCGTATTATGGAAAAATTGAACTCACTCTCGGACTAGGTAGATATTTTCCATTGGAATATAGGGCGCTTCAAATCGTACCTTAAACAGAGATAGCCGTCATCGAACCGCATATCACACTATAATTGGCAGCAGCTGTTGTGTGATTGCGGAAAAAATAGTTTCCTGATCTCGACATAAAGTACAAGGCAAGGCATGGATTGAAAAGTACAGTGGAGGTCGAAACAAGCTGTTAGAGACTTTGGAACCGGGACACCATCTGCCCTACTGCACATGGAAGACACTGAATAGACTCCGTTTAGGTGTCACAAGGTTTAAAATGAACTTGTACAGGTGGGGTATAGGACGAGAATAAGATTTATCTTTCAACTGCGGGGAGGTCCAAGATGATAAGCATCTTCTTGTCAGCCGCATCTTCTGGTACAGGAATGTAACGAGAAAGACTTAGTGGTGGCAAATAACATGGCAATTTCTACTGCAACGTATTGGAATGAAAAAGCCTAATATATATGTCCAGACAGGTTAAATAAAGGTTAAGAAATATGCAGAGATAGCATACATTGAGTTTGTCGCGATAGTATTATATAGCTTCTCGGACAACAAATTCAGGATCATTCCAAGGGCGCTTATATTCTTTTTTGTGTTGCTCAACGAAACAAAGATGTTTTCAGACATTTAGATAAAATGCTCTTGCCTTGTGCACTGCGGACATCTGTAGGCAATCTATTCCACTTTATAGGATCACTCACGCTAAAACATCGATCATAGTAAGCCGCTTTTTTGGCTCTCTCCAACTCCTTTGGGTAGTTGTTACTCTGTGATCTAGAAGACCTGAGATGAGTGTGATATGCCTCCCAGATAGTGCTTTTCTCTGACACAGCTCATGAATGTAATTAACTCACATAAGGAAACTTTGCTTCTTGATGTGATTATGATTGTTTCCGTACGTATTATAGATTATTATGCATCATACGATTATGTATATTGACTTTATCTCAATACAGCCTCCCTATGGATATAAACAACACGTTTCATTTTCTCATAAACTTCATCCAAGTTTTCAGTATGGTTCTATGAATACTAATAAATTTTCTCCATCCATAATATTCTCCATTATGAAATCACTCATTGGAATATCTTCCACCATGCATTAAATCTTTGCCTTAACATATTCGATTAAAAATCTTCCTTAAACTAAACAAACTTATAATAACATGAAAAGTTAGATTTATCTGCAGAATTTATTATACAATATATGAAGATGTATAGTTGATTTTTGGAATGAACAAATATAGTAGGTATTTTTGGTATTTTACTTTCCAGAACTTTATCTTATGCAATAATTCATACAAATTTAAAACTTAGAAAACTATTTAAAAATAATCACGTTTCTTTTAAATACATTATATACAAAATAGGTACACATCTATTGTTAACGCCAAAATGTAGTAAAAGAATTGTTGTATGTACATACATAAAAATGACAATTTTTGCAATGACTGCCCGCCCCACACCCACACGCCAGTATCCTTCACAGCCGCGTCTTTTAAAGACATAAATGGCCTTACTTACTATTTTTTGTCCAGACGTTCTACGTACGTTGAACCAAATTTGGCAAGATTTATCAAAAAAGTGTACTTACTTTCCCCGAATTGTCGTTAAACCTGGTTTAAGTCGCGAGAATTTCAGCTGTCACCCTAAACTATCTAGACCCCAGGTTTTACATCGGTTTAACGTATTTGGTAGCTATTTCTATGCATCGTATTTTGTATTTTTCATTTTAAATTGATATAATATTATGGATTTTCTAGAACAAATTACAAATTATATTGATACAATAATTATAGTGAGTGAAATAAATTTACCACGAATGCGTAAAATATATAAAAATCGCATTGACCCTTTTTTGCTATCGGACATGATTTAAAAATAAACTCCGATAACACCAGTCTTGAAGTATGTTTCTAAAATCAGAGAAGGCTCCATAGAGATCCATTGTAAAATTTAAAAGATGGATCCTAAGAACAGAATACGGTACTGTGATACATATGTATATACTGATGATTGTTGTCGTCGATACAACAAAGAGTTATATGGAGAGCTAGGTATGATGAAATCCTCGAAGGTGGGCTGATCACATACCTAATTAGAATGGACGACGACATTCCAGTAAAATGCTTCACACTCTCCAGACCACAAGGACAAATAAGACCAGGAAGGCTCAAACTGCATTGATATATCCATTCTACAAATCAGAAACTGGAATACAAAGGCTTTAGAATAGAAGAGACTGCTAATAAATTGAATCTTTCTATTGATTAAATCTGATTTAGATGTTAAAAGCAAGCAAGCCTTACCTCTTTATTCTACGTAATTCATCCAATCCAATAGAAGAAGCATACAACAAATCTCATATGTGCACAATGATTTAGGTAATGTTAGGTTCATTACTTTCTTTCTTTTATTGAATATGTATAAATAAACATGTCCTTGTAAAAACTCCCGATTTCGTTCACCTATAGCACAAGCATTTATTTGCTTATTTTAGGGAATGTAGGAAGATGTATATGTACTTGTTTAACAAGGACATTCACTTTTTATTAAAAAAAAAAGCACTAAAATGTGAACGAAATCAGTCGAGACAGAATTCGAAACCTCATCCACTGGATTACCAATCCAGCACTAGCCATTCATAAATTTTATTAAATTATACATATTTACCGTGATAATGGTTTTGTCCCTGTAATTAAATACCTTGATTCATTCTGTTGACCTTTTATATTTTTTCTGTCATCTTACATTCTTTCTGTTTCATTGAGGTTTTTTTTTTCTTTCTAATAGATATATTGCCCCTATTACAACTAGTCCATACCATTCTATCATCTATATAATATTTAAAAAATAAAATAAAACAAAATTCATATTTGACAATATTTTTTTATTAGATGCATAAAAATTACAAATTTTAGGTGACGTTGAATAATTTCAATATAAACTGTGTGTGATGACAATGATTTCAGTACATTTGCACACAATAACACAGGTGCAATCATACATGACACATAACGAAACAAAGATAGCATGATAATTCCATTGGATAAATCTTTATTAGATACGTATAACATTAAAATATAAAAAGAATACTAAAAAAATAAAACAAAATTGGATAAAAACAATGGACTCAAAGATATATACTTAACACATCATTGAAAGTATGACAAAATATATATCATTAAGGGCTTTTTTTCTTTCTAATAGATATATTGCCCTTATTACAACTAGTCCATACCATTCTATCATCTATATAATATTTCAAAAATAAATGCATAAAAATTACAAATTTCAGATGACATTCAATAATTTCAATATAAACTGTGTGGGATGACAATTATTTCAGTACAGTTGCACACAATAACACAGGTGCAATCATACATGACACATAACAAAACAATGATCACATTGGACAGTTTTGATAATTCTTTAAAATAAAATAAATCTTTATTAGATACGTATAACATTAAAATATAAAAAACAATACTAAAAATATAAAACAAAATTGGATAAAAACAATGAACTCAAAAATATGTATATATGAACAATAGACAATAATAAATAATGAAAGATAAAACAATAGTCATAAATATATCTAAAGAAAGTAAAAATAAATATGCATTAAGTCAGAATAAATGGAGCAAAACCAAAGCCAGGACAGTCCATTGTTATTTACAAATTAAAAAATATTCCCTTTATTTAAAATTATATTTTCCTGAATACAGATTTTTAAAATATTTTTTTTTATTTAATATGTTCTCGTTTAACAAGTACATAAACATCTTCTTACATTTCCTTAATTAAGCATAAACGCTTGTGCTATAGGTGAACAAAATCGGTCGAGGCAGGATCCGAACTTGCGACCACTAGATTATTAGCCCAGCGCGCTAACCGCTCTGCCATCGACCCTACAACAGTAAATTCAATTCCAAAAAAGTTGGGTGTTCCTACTCCTCCAAGGGTGTTCCTCTTGGTGCTATTTTTTTGAATAAGCTCCTCTTCCTGAACTGTAAAAAAATATATGCATTACATAATACTTTGTTATTGTTATCAAAAAATTATGGTATTCTACTTGACATATACAAGACAAGACATTTCATAAAAGTTTTAATAATATTCAAAAATAATGGCTTTCTTGGTAATATATTTCATAAGATACGAGACCATCACTTTTATTGAAATGTGTTATTAAAATAACAAAGATGACTTTGATTATAATATTTATGAAACTGAACTTAGTCATCATTGATGACTTCCTTTAGTAGTTAATAGGTACTCTGTTATCTAAGATGTGAAGTAAGGTATTTTCCTAATAACTAGAATATTCTTTGGGATCGTTCTTGAATGTAATACAGTTCTTGGTCATCTTAGCTACTAAGTACAAAAATATTATAAAAATATATTTGTCAAACTAAATTATGTTTGTTATAAAAATTACCATAGTCAAAATTTGGGTCTCGTTTCTTATCACACATCTGCATGTACATACTGTAAAGAAAAATTGATTTAAATTAGCAGTATAAACACATTTTGTGAAAAGTAATTTATCTTAATTGTAATTGGTTTGTATGTTTGTTCAAATAGCAATTTGGTTTATTGTTTTTTTATAAATTATTAAGTAATAAAAAAAATGTAATAAAACACTGAATTTGTATTTGATTTATTATGATGAAGATTGATTATATTTGTTCATTTTTGGGTCATTAATAACGCCATCTATGAATCTCATGAAAACTATATTTATGATACATTATTCTGACAATAAAATGGATAGTTATTATACTTGGTTTTTTCCTCGTTCAAATTATTCAGTGTATTTGCAGCCCTTTTATAAATCAAAGCTGTTCACAAATATCACTTCATATCCTCTATACTAGTCAGAACTGTTATGTTGGAAGAATGCAGACAAGTCCTAGCTAATGAGATTCATTATACTTCATGGTTCTGGATTGCTCTATGTAATGATATCTGCGTTAAATGTCAAATTCTATTTGACTAAGTATTGGTTAGTAAGTATATGAAAAATTACCTCAGTTCAATTGATAGATTGTTGGTTGGTCTTCTGCTATCACAATATTTTCACTCTGTAATGTATAATAAAACAATTTAATCAAAATTATATTATTTATAAGGTTCTTGGTTCAATTCCCAGCGAGTACAGTTTTTTCCTGGGTTTATGAGATGGTTAACTTCATGTCTCCAAACAGTATATTATTATCGAGTGTGTGTTAAAATAATATTTTAACTGTTAGTTTACTGAGAAGCAACATAAATAACAATGCAATGCATACAGTTTCATGTACATATTTGTGTATTAAAAATGATTTTTTTTTCAATAAAACTTTCATATAAATGACAAAACCTATTGTTGTGTTTTAAATTTTTCGAACACTTTCATATTGACTATATGAAGTTTATTCATTCACTATCTATGTGTATTGCAAGCATGACAGCATGTTTTACTTCAAAAATAAATAAAAAGTATGTAATAAAATTGAAAAAATGTGGTTGGTACATACCATTCTACTAATTAAATTCCACCTATGTCAAAAATGTTTGTATCACTCTCAAACTCTCGTGAAGTATCATTGACATGTCTGACAATGAATCATGCGATGGGGTCTGTGTACATCACCTATAGCTGCCTTCCATAAAGTATTTACTTGGGACTGCGTCCATTGTTTAATGTGTTGAATCTGAAATTTTTTTTCACAAAGTAAATATAAAACAAAGAATTTATATACTACAGCGATATAATTGTCTGTCTAAATTTACCAAAATATAAAAGTGATTAAGTATTGACGATCGTAATTGGGAAAAAATAAGTTAAAATATATATTTAATAAATTTGTGAGTTTTGACACATTTGGCATTGATAAGGCTGTATAAACGGGTAGGCAGTGAGAACTGAGTGCCATACACCTCTACCTTTGGAAGTATGTGAATTAATTTGAAATTATCACGTATGAAAGTATTTAATAATATATTTATTCATTAAAAATGTATTACTATCAAGAGTAATTGACCATTATTTTTATAACAAAAGAATGTATAGAATATCTCAACACTAGTTATGGTATAAAAGTAACTTTCATAAGATGGGAAATCGAAAACTCGCTAAGATTGCTGATAATTTAATACAAAATCTTTATCTAACTTAAAACAATGCTTCACACTTAGATTATATTATATGGGCTTCACAACATTTTATATTATCATCGACTACTTACGATTGGGATACGTCGTACTTTCTAGTTGGTATCTGACGATTTATTTTCATGATTTGTTTATAATTTTTCACTTGATACACAGCAAACGAGATCCTTGAAATAAGACAAAACAAACAAATAGTAAATCAACATGTTACATTAGCAACAATCTAAAAAACTGAACAGTACAATATTGAACACATCGTAAACTACGCAATTGTAAAAAAAGCATACAAATGTTTTTGAAAATACGCGAAAATATATAAAATGATAAATCACCAATTATTTTAATACACATAACATACCTTTTCGTCTTCCTGACAATTTTCGAAGGTGTAACGATTAAATTATTGCTTTATTTTGTTTGTAAATAGACAGCATGCAAATAAAACGCAATATAAAATGACAAGAATGGACGGACAGACTGGCGCGCGAAGCGCGAAGTGTCGATAATAATGCAACAATGCAACGATGGTACCAACATAACACGATATATTACAACGATGCCACGTCCATATTTGTATTACCCTAGAGTTACTTAAACCGCCTTGTTTAAAATTTAGTAAGTACACTTTGACGTAAACCAAATAGTATGCATTTACGATATCTTAGGCTGAACCTGAGGTTTGTTGAAAATAGTAAGTAAGGCCGAAAGTGTTTCACCGCTCGTGTGACAAGTAGTGCCACAAGTTACAACTATTGAAACAAAGGGAAAGACATCGGTAACGTCAAATCAAGTAAGTGCGTGTGTTCCATCAATATCTTTTCCTTCTGCCTTGCAGTGGTTGCAACATAATACCATATTTGGTTAGTCCACTTATTATTGTAATAATCAAGTAAGTGAGTGTGTTCCATCAATACCTTTTCCTTCTGCCTTGCAGTGGTTGCAACATAATACCATATTTGGTTAGTCCACTTATTATTGTAATAATCAAGTAAGTGAATGTGTTCCATCAATATCTTTTCCTTCTGCCTTGCAGTGGTTGCAACATAATACCATATTTGGTTAGTCCACTTATTATTGTAATAATCAAGTAAGTGAGTGTGTTCCATCAATATCTTTTCCTTCTGCCTTGCAGTGGTTGCAACATAATACCATATTTGGTTAGTCCACTTATTATTGTAATAATCAAGTAAGTGAGTGTGTTCCATCAATATCTTTTCCTTCTGCCTTGCAGTGGTTGCAACATAATACCATATTTGGTTAGTCCACTTATTATTGTAATAATCAAGTAAGTGAGTGTGTTCCATCAATACCTTTTCCTTCTGCCTTGCAGTGGTTGCAACATAATACCATATTTGGTTAGTCCACTTATTATTGTAATAATCAAGTAAGTGAGTGTGTTCCATCAATATCTTTTCCTTCTGCCTTGCAGTGGTTGCAACACAATACCATATTTGGTTAGTCCACTTATTATTGTAATAATCAAGTAAGTGAGTGTGTTCCATCAATATCTTTTCCTTCTGCCTTGCAGTGGTTGCAACATAATACCATATTTGGTTAGTCCACTTATTATTGTAATAATCAAGTAAGTGAGTGTGTTCCATCAATATCTTTTCCTTCTGCCTTGCAGTGGTTGCAACATAATACCATATTTGGTTAGTCCACTTATTATTGTAATAATCAAGTAAGTGCGTGTGTTCCATCAATATCTTTTCCTTCTGCCTTGCAGTGGTTGCAACATAATACCATATTTGGTTAGTCCACTTATTATTGTAATAATCAAGTAAGTGAGTGTGTTCCATCAATATCTTTTCCTTCTGCCTTGCAGTGGTTGCAACATAATACCATATTTGGTTAGTCCACTTATTATTGTAATAATCAAGTAAGTGAGTGTGTTCCATCAATATCTTTTCCTTCTGCCTTGCAGTGGTTGCAACATAATACCATATTTGGTTAGTCCACTTATTATTGTAATAATCAAGTAAGTGCGTGTGTTCCATCAATATCTTTTCCTTCTGCCTTGCAGTGGTTGCAACATAATACCATATTTGGTTAGTCCACTTATTATTGTAATAATCAAGTAAGTGAGTGTGTTCCATCAATATCTTTTCCTTCTGCCTTGCAGTGGTTGCAACATTATACCATATTTGATTAATTTAAAACTCTGCAAAATACAGTCCTGTATTAATTAATTATTTATAATTGATAATCGCGTTAACACCTACATAAAAAAGTAAGCATTTCAATTACAAAATCACAAATTAAAAAAATATCTTTGAAAAAACATGTTTGATATCACACCATATTCATTTAATTTTATTGTCGGCCTTCGTGGCTCAGTTGTTTAGGTATCTGACTGCTGATCCAAAAATCCCGGTTTCGATTCCCGGTGGAGACACAGTTTTTAATTGTGTTTTCAGTCTGGATCTGTGAGACGATTATTATCCTAAGTCTCCATAATGTGGCAACTTGTTATTGGGTGCGTGTTTAATTAATATTTGACATTGTAGCTGTTAGTTGCCCGAGAAGCAATATTAAATAAATAAATAAAATTACAAAGACAGCAGTGTGCGTGTGTGTATGAGTGAGAGAGAGAAAGAATTCAAAAAGTGTATTTGTAAGTGTATATGTGTGATTGAACTTATATTATTGAATGATTCATAAAAAGAAAAGGTGATGTTTTATTTTTTAAATACAATGTTTGATATAAGTTAATGTTTGATATAAGTTAATGTTTGATATAAGTTAATGTTTGATATAAGTTAATTTTTGATATAAGTTAATGTTTGATATAAGTTAATGTTTGATATAAGTTAATGTTTGATATAAGTTAATTGTGTCATACTTGATTTTTTTACTTCGGTAATTTTATAATATATACAATTTGGAAAATAAAAACAGAAAAAGTGACAAGAGCAGGTAAAACACGCAAATAACATAAATCTTAAATTAAAATTGAAACACTAAGGCTTGGTTGTTTCAACAAAATTATCAGTAAAAGTATTGTTAAAATACTTTGATTTCATAAAGAGGACGAGGAGAGCTGACCCTAACAGTCTTCATAGACGATAAGTTGGGAAGAGGCCAGGAAGAAGAAGAAGAAGACTTTGATTTCATAAAATTTTTCAAAATTGTGCCATTTAACGTCATTAGATTTCAATGAAACAACCAAAATATTGCACAAGTTTTTGAAATCGAAGTATTTTAACTATACTTTTACTTTAATCTTTGTTCCAGAAACACAACCTAAGGCTGGGTTGTTTCAACAAAAGCATAAGTCATAGTATAGTTAAAATACTTTGATTTCATAAAATTGATCAAAATTGTGTAATTCAACGGCATTAGATTTCAATGAAACAACCAAAAGTATTGAACAATTTTATGAAATCAAAGTATTTTAACTATACTTTAACTTTAATTGGAGAAACACAGCCTAATTATAATATTCTAATAACTGAACCACACAAGCCGACAAAGATAATACTTAAAAAAAAAAGAAAACTTCACAAGCATTTAAGTGTGTATTTTACTACTTTCCGGAAAAAATAGCTTAGCCCCGAAAAAAGCAAGTAAGAAAAAGTATGTTAAATATGGGATATTGTACAAAAGAATATTTTCACATAACTGTTCACGTATAATGTGCGTATTTATTGGTAGTTCCCTTTTTGGAAATAGATTTTCACTAACCACGTGTGTGTTCATAAAACCAAAATTGAAAATTGGCCGAATTCCAAACACATAATGAGATTCTTTAATCGATTATTTGTACTTGAAATGTTCTGGTGCTTTGACTTAACCAAATGGTGCCTCACTCCCTAAGCTTCTAGGGGTTTGGCTTCTCCATAGATTATTCCTAATTTTCCTAAGAAACATTTGTATAAATCTGGTTCTTTGTGTATCTTTAACAACAGAAATCTCATTTTCTTTACAATGAGAAAAATATTTTGATTATAGAATCAGAATTCCGTTTTCGTTTTGATGCAAGTCTGGTCCAACCGACGAAATTAAAACCCTCACGATTACCCATATCACGGATGTAATTATAATATGTAGTTCTATAATATCTTTAGATGTCATAAAACTCCATATGATAATTATATCCATGATATGAGTAATCACGAGGGTTTTGATTTCGCCGGTTGGACTAGATTTGCCCCGCTGATTGGCGCCCCCCTCAGTTGGTTTTGGCTCTTAGTAGCAGAGGTATGAAATACGCTTGATGGTAATACAACAGGACAAGACTATAACTTACTTTTTCCGTGTCCAAGATCTACCTTTATTGTGTCCTTACAGTAAATTGCAGCCATAATTGCATCTTCATTTGGTTGCCATCGATCTTCCTCAGAGCACCCTCCCTCCATAAGCGGACAATTCATGTTCTGCGATGTGACGTGTTCTGCGTCTCCCCACGCTCGCATGCCATGTCCTTTGACTTTGATTGACGTTTGATTAATTCACGCCGGACCAACTCACAAACGTTTCTCCAAACGTTTACTTTTAACTTGTCATCTAGGCTAGGCCCCTAGGTCAGCTTCTAGCATTCTCCATCTTTCCAGGTTTACCTTCCTACACCCATCTTTTTTTCTGTTCAGGGATAACAGGAATATATAACGTTTCCAATGGAGTGGTTAGGATATAATATAATAAATCCCATTTTTTTATGAAAGAGAGTCATGAACATTTTGACATAACTACGCATTTACTGAATATTTCAGAAATTATTTTGATATAAATTAGACAACTAACATATGAGAATAAGATCTATTTCTGCTTATTATTTCTGTCCTATTATTTTTATCACAAATTTATTTCATATTCTTTTATAAGAAAAATCGTTTCGAATCTATAAAAAAATAAACACGTTATTTAAACAAATAAAATTAATAATAAAAAGTTATCTCAGAAAATAAAATAAAATAAAATGAAATTATTAAAATGAAACCAATATATAACTTTTCCACTTATTTATTTTGTTGACTACGACTAGTTTCGTGTAAAGCACATTTACGAGTACGTAGTACCAATACAGAAGTTAAAATTATAATTATAAAAGATGCAAGGCAAAATTGAACATAATATATCGAAAGCAGTTGAATATGCAGCAAAGTTTTAAAAACGAAATGTAAATGTACAAAAGAGATTTTTTTTAAATATTATTGAAAATAAACTACATACAGTCGGGAATAACGATTATAACAAATACAAAAATATACTAATTACATTATACAAAAACAATTTAGAATAAGTAACTATTATTTAACGCATGATAAGAGATTATACAAAACAAATCCTTAAAAATAAATTTGTATTTATATGGACAACTGGTTGCTTCTTGGTAAGTTTACTAAGGCTGGGTTGTTTCAACAAAAGTATCGGTAATAGTATAGTTAAAATACTAAGGCCCGGTATTAAAGTCGGCCCTCAACTCATTGAGTTTGTTAAACTCAAGATTAATGTTAAGGGGAGATTGAATCCATTTCCGTATTACAGTGCAATATGACATGTCAGTTACTAAATCTTCAATTATAGACATATTTTACTTTTTCTGTAGTTATTATCTGTCAAATTTTAAATAACCTCAAATAATACGTACTGCAAAATGGGACGCTACGACTTGAAATACTATTGTTTTAGTATCCAAAGTAGTAAATTTTATTTAATTCACCAAAATAATGCTTTTAAATGCCCATGTTCGTTTCAATATGGCTGTGAGTTTGTTTTGTTGTGTGGCGCCACCGTCGATACAACTAACGCCTGAATCTACACTCGTTGCCTAACGCCTCTAGTGATAGAACACTGAAACTACACGCGTTGCCTAGCAACGAGTCGAGAAATGACAGTTGACTCACCGTTAAGTACTTAATCCGCCAGAAACATTGAGTTAAATATTTGTCGTTTTAGTGACGTATTTGAGGGAAGATAAATGTAATACGCTATATTTTAGTAAAACTTGAGTTCAGCTCTTAAACTGAGACTGTAATACCGGCACTATGATTTCATAAAAATGTTCAAAATCGTGTCGTTTGACAGCATTAGATTTCAATGAAACAACCAAAAGTTTTGAACAATTTTATGGAAACAAAGTATTTTAACTATACTTTTACTTTAATCTTTGTTCGATAAACACGACCTAAGTAGTTAGACAAAGAGCCCTGCAATAAAAGAAACCCAACCGACAGTTAAAAGTTCTTGGAAATAAAATAATTTGTTAGTTCCTATAAATACATGGAAAAAAAAATAACCTGAAAAAATATTACTATATAGGCTTTAGCAATTGTGATTTTGGAAAGTCAGTTTGATATTTAAAAGGAAAGTTTGATTTTTTGATTATTATTTATAACCCTGTTAGTTTCCAGTATTTCAAGAGAATCTAATTTTTTACCTTTTGTTCCTATATGTAAAATTTTAACATTTTTATTTTTTTCAAATTGATGTTTATTTTCAGCTATATGTGTAGCGAAATTAGATAAGTCTTTATTTAATCGTATTCAAGGTAAATGCTCTTTAATTCGTGTTTTGATGTTCTTCCCGTTTGACCAATATGTGAACCTGGACATGAGTTACACAACAACTCATAAATACCACTCTTAGCTTGAATGAATGTTGAAATGAAATGAAATTTTGAAATGAATGTTGAAATGGACGTTGAAATGAAAAAAATGAATCGTTTGGACTATTGTCAAAATACATCAAACCTCGAATACTTCTAAATCAAGAGCAATATACAGACATCGGTATATTCAAACTCCATGTAGATGCTTTATTTTCAATTGTTTATTTCTAAACAGTTTTGTAAATATATATTTTGATGACTGGGTATTTTGTCGGCATCAAATTAAATCATTTAACGTTAAGCAATTCAATCTCGGTTGTCTTAAATCGGTTCTGATCTCGGCTAAAGGAAGAAAATTTAATATTAGTGCGTGAAAGAAAAACGGCGAAAATTTCGCCAATGTTATTTTCGCCACTTCAGCGCTATACAGATTGCTAATTTCAGTAGCAATATCTTAATGCCAACAAAATATACTTGTAACACAAATACGAAGAAATATATCTAATTTCACGAGAGATAGAGGTATTTTCGTTTTGTTTAGGTTTAACGTTTAGATATAGTTTCACCAAAATGAGATTAAACGCGCATGATTTTTGTGCCAATAATTTGCTATTGTGAAAGAAGCATCTGGTCTTGCCGCTTTTCGTCGCCTAGATGTTGAATACATAAAGGAAAAGTTCATTCATTCATTCATACCATCACGGCATATCCCACAATGTGGGGAAACCAGCGAAAGGTGTGCGGGTGTGCATTGCCTTATAAAAGGGAGCACAACATATCTGTGTATACCCACACACCAGTCTCGTCTCACCTAAAAAGGCACTATATTCAGAATGGGTGGTGAACCTCATTGTTGAACTATGTGACATGTTATTGTTGCCTGTTGTATTTTCGATTACCCGGCTCTTACGGGACACTCGAAAACAATAATAGAAAAGAGTGGAAGCACTATTCTAACCCGGTGCCTCACAGCTAGGAAAAGGAAAAGTTCTTTTAAGATATTGTGTGCTTCCTTTGTATTTTTGTGTAAATTTTAATATTTTCTTGTTTTTTGTTGTTTTTATATATTTTTTTTTTTTAACATGTCTACGTAGGGGACACCGGCTATTAGGATTTGGGTCCATTTTACTCTTCCGAAGAAGCGCACTACGTAGCGTTGGGAGGGGTTTGCAATCTAGAAAAGAGTTTATTAATTCGGATTTTAAAAAGACCCGGGTTGTACGAAGATGGAAACACAGAATTCGGAAGATCGTTCCACAGTCGGGCTGCTGTATTAATAAAGGAGTTCGAGAAGCGACTTGTTCGTATATGTTGAAGGTCCACTGTGAATGGGTGCTGCGATTGAGTGAAGCGAGTGACTCTGTTACGAGTGGGTGGAGGAGGGACCAAAGATGCAAGTTCTTCATACTGTTATACTGATATACCTATCATACTGTTATAACTATTTTATTTTTGGCATTTCATTAAACGTAACAATAAATTTTAAATGAAATGTCTACAGTAATTTATTATTTAAAACCAAATTATTTTTTTACCATATATATTTAGTGTGAATTTCGATGTCAAAATATTCTAGAGGTTTGAAGGCGAAACAATACGTTTGTGCGAATGCCAAATGATTATAATATGGACACCTTTTGAATGATTCAAATGCCCCTATAACTAACAAGTAACGAGATAATCAAAAACAGTACATTTTCAACGATCACCAAAATTAAAAAGAGAATGATATCAAATCATTATCATTTTAATAAAAATCAATTATTTTATCAACAATTATATTGTCAATTGAAAGAATTTGGGAGATAGCGTATTTGTTATCTTGTGAATTAAAAGATTTTGACGGATAGCGAATTTATATCTTGTTGATTAAAATAATTTGACGGATAGCGATTTATTATCTTGTTGATTAAAAGAATTCGACAGATAGCGAATTTATATCTTGTTCGTGGAAAGATTTTGACGGATAGCGAATTTATATATTGTAGATTAAAATAATTTGTCGGATGGTGTATTAATTATCTTGTTACATAATTGAAAGAATTTGACGGATGGCGTATGTATTATCTTGTTGATTAAAAGAATTTGACGGATAGCGTATTTATCATCTTGTTAATTGAAAATATTTGACGGATGGCATATGTATTATCTTGTTGATAGAAAGAATTTGACGGATAGCGTATTTATTATCTCGTAGATTGAAAGAATATGACGGATAGCGTATTTATTATCTGGTTGATTAAAATAATTTGACGGATAACGTATTTATTCTCTTGTTGATTGAATGAATTTGACGGATGGACATTGCGTCGTATAACTCACTTTGTATTTTCAAGAAAAAACTAAAGAAGTAATATTTATCCCAAAACACCTGATCTCGATTTCCTCTCTTTGTCCTTTCCCAATTCTTATCCTAGTGTTATATACACTTTCTTTGATTTTTCGCTTTAAATTCTTTTGTTGATGTACCTACATACATAATTTTGCCATACTTCGTAATCTGGTTGGTTGGAAGAGTTTTCCTTATGACAATAAGCCCGCCAGATTATAGTAGGTATTACATAATTAGTTTTACCTACTTAAAAAAACCTTTAAAAGGTTTACAACCTGGTGTATGAATTAATATAACCCTTGTAAATATGTATGTTGTATAAACTGTAGGTATTGTATAAATAAATATTCTATTCTATTAATGAAATATATTGGTTTATATTATGAACAAAAAGATTAATAAACAAATATTTTTTTACTTCTTTTGTAAGCGGGAATGTGTAAAGTAAACAAAAGAACAGCAACAAAGATTGATAATGCAATTAGTTATTTTAAACAAATATAATTTTCAAAATCAAGAACAGGGCTCATTAAAACAATGTTAGTACAATAAGTTTTATATAATAAATTCCAGCAAATCTGTTTTAATAAATCTTCCGCTCAGCGCGGCTTACGCCCTAATGAGCTTTTAAATAAATTTACAGTGTATGCCTTAACTAGATACCAAGCGTTATTCATAGCAGACTACTGCGCTATCGATGATGCATTTTTAAACAGTCTTTAAATTTAAGCACCGAGTATCAAATGTATTTAGAGGAGATAATACGAAGACGCTATAAGATTTTATGATGAGTTTGAACAGACTTTGTAAAAGATCGTATTGAAAGATATTTCAGTTATCCGATGATTTAAGATAAACTACCTACATTAACTTTACAGATATATAGCATCTATCTACATGTTGTTTTGTGGTACTTTATTTTTATTATTAATATTTTTGTAGAAATGCAAACCTATTTTTCTCCGCTTTTTTAAGGAATATATTACAGCTATTTCACAAAAGGAATATTTTGAACTTTTACATTCATAGCATCACGGCATATCTAACAATGTGGGGTAACCAGCGACAGGTGTGCATTACCTTATAAAAGAAATCACGATTCATGCGTGTAAACCAGTCTCCTCTCACCAAAAAAGGGAACATTCAGAGTGGGTGATGAACCTCATTGCTGAACTATGTGAGATATTATTGTTGTGTGGTACTGATTTTACCCAGTGACAGGAGGAAGGAAAAGAAGGAATATTTGCCTACCTTTCCTGGTGTGGCTCAGAATTAATTTTTCCCAATGCCTCCTGATGCTCACCTCACACAATATTCACAGACACTAAACTGATAAGTTGGATGGCGATGTTTGATTGGAATGAATTATTTTACAAGATTTGATGAGATTCCGAAGTTCACAAAGCGCGCTCTTAATGATGACTGAATTTTGTAGGCAAATTTGTAGGTATGAAAGGAAGTAGGTAGGATCTTCTTCTTATCGTGTCGGTCAACACTTAGGCGCTCAAATGCCCATCCGCTCCCAGAAGGCCACAAACTCCTTTAAGCTGTCGTCCAGGTCGGCTCGTTTATTAATTGTCTCCCAATCACTCTGGGCAGGGGCCATTGGGCATGCTAAAAGGTGCTCGCTGTCCTGCGTTTGTCCGCAATCGCACGTTGCGTCTTCAGCCATTCCCCATCTCTGGAGATTTTTCCTTGTACGACCGACCCCAGTCCTAAGCCTGTTGAGGGTTTTCCACATTGGCCACGGTTGGTCATGTCCTGGGGGCAGTGCCTCTGTTGGTGTGTTAAAAATGGCCCCCTGTGTGCCCTCCGTTGTGTCCATCCACAAGAGCATTCAAGTAGGTAGGATAAAATGTAACAATAATATTTATAAGTTATATCTATAATTATTTTAGTTTTAGCTAAGCTAGTTAATGCCCCTGCTACCTGTGTTATTGTGCATACTGCCATTATTGTTTTCGTTGACATCTATTATGCTGTTTTAAATGAAATTCAATTTTATTTAACAAATACAAAAAGCAATGTTTTGACATCATGAATAAATTCTTTCGTTCATTTCACCTGGGTAAGCGTTCTTGTCTATTTCATCGGCTAATTCAACTATTTTCTCAAACCAGGTCTTTCGTGATAATAATATATCTGGATAATATAGAAATATAATATAAAATATAACAAGTGCTAAAATGTAATAATTTTAGTTACAAAATACGTTGATGAATGACTTGATCCACAATAGACCGTCACTTAAGAGTTGAGTCGCCGGCGTCACTTAACGGTAGTAAGTTTGTTTGGAGAAACGAAATTTTACGCTAAGTACATCAAAAAATTGATTTTAGCGCTAAGGAACCTTGGTGAAAGTGGGGGTTAGGCGCTCAAATGCCCATCCGCTCCCAGAAGGCCACAAACTCCTTTAAGCTGTCGTCCAGGTCGGCTCGTTTATTAATTGTCTCCCAATCACTCTGGGCAGGGGCCATTGGGCATGCTAAAAGGTGCTCGCTGTCCTGCGTTTGTCCGCAATCGCACGTTGCGTCTTCAGCCATTCCCCATCTCTGGAGATTTTTCCTTGTACGACCGACCCCAGTCCTAAGCCTGTTGAGGGTTTTCCACATTGGCCACGGTTGGTCATGTCCTGGGGGCAGTGCCTCTGTTGGTGTGTTAAAAATGGCCCCCTGTGTGCCCTCCGTTGTGTCCATCCACAAGAGCATTCAAGTAGGTAGGATAAAATGTAACAATAATATTTATAAGTTATATCTATAATTATTTTAGTTTTAGCTAAGCTAGTTAATGCCCTAACAAGGCGAAATAGGCCTATCGCGCAGAATAAAATTAATGTAGAATCAAAAAGTCTTTACTTTTAATCCAACTGTCGATTTGTTCAGGAGAACTTTGTTCTCTTAACATATCGACAATGTATCAAGCCAGAATACGCGAGAATTGTATGGAGAGGTCTACTTTTTTCATGGATTTTCCAACTTTGAAGTCAAAAAACACCAACTTAGAGGCTTCGCAGCATATATGTTTCATACACGGATTTACTCAGAATTCGGAGTAGAACATTTCGTGTGTCTGTGTGTGTGTGTGTCTGTGTGTGTGTCTGTGTGTCTGTGTGTCCGTCCCCCCCTTATAACTTTTGATCCGCTCAATTTACAGAGCCTAAAATTTCAGAATATATAAACAGTTACAGGCCTACAAAACTTTTATACTCGGAATTTTGAATTTTTGTTTCAGTCAAGGGTTATCAACTTTTGAATTTTTATTTTATTTTTCCATATATCTCAGAAACCATAAACGGTAGAACGCTGAAAATTGGTACAAACATAGACAAATACAAAATCTCAAATTGGTTTTTTCAAAAAAATTCCAGGGTTTCTCAAACATTTTTTATTAAGAAAAATATTTTTTTTATGATAAATTTATGAGTTTAACTGCCTATATTTCCAAAACTTTTACAATTATCGAAAAAAGCCGAAACACCCCAACTAGATAATTTAATTTTCTATAAAAAATATAAACATTGTTGTAGAAGATCTCAATTTTTTTTAACAATTTTTTTAAAAATTGAATTTAGTGACGACATCGCTTCATACATTTTGTATGGCAGTCACCTATACACAATACGTAAGAAGACTTAATAGTTTGATACTTCATCTCCAAACATACATACATACCATCATGCTATTTGCATATTCTGGGTAGGAAAAAGGATCTTCCTCCATACTATCCTATCTTGACATACATACCTACATATGTTGTATAGAAAACAAAATATCTGAAAATATTCAATAATTTGTATTTATGGGTTTATAGTTTGGTACATATTCTTCAACTATACATACTATCGCTATCGACAGTTGGATCTCATGTGTTACATGCAACTAGTTATGATAAATTTATGAATTTAACTGCCTATATTTCCAAAACTTTTATAATTATCGAAAAAAGCCGAAACACCCCAACTAGATAATTTAATTTTCTATAAAAAATATTAACATTGTAGTAGAAGATCTCAATTTTTTTTTAACAATTTTCCAACTGTCGATTTGTTCAGGAGAACTTTGTTCTCTTAACATATCGACAATGTATAAAGCCAGAATACGCGAGAATTGTATGGAGAGGTCTACTTTTTTCACGGCTTTTCCATCTTTGAAGTCAAAAAACACCAACTTAGAGGCTTCGCAGCATATATGTTCCATACACGGATTTACTCAGAATTCGGAGTAGAACATTTCGTGTGTCTGTGTGTGTGTGTGTGTCTGTGTGTCTGTGTGTCTGTGTGTCTGTGTGTCTGTGTGTGTGTGTGTGTCCGTCCCCCCCTTATAACTTTTGATCCGCTCAATTTACAGAGCCTAAAATTTCAGAATATATAAACAGTTACAGGTCTACAAAACTTTTATACTCGGAATTTTGAATTTTTGTTTCAGTCAGGGGTTATCAACTTTTGAATTTTTATTTTATTTTTCCATATATCTCAGAAACCATAAACGCTAGAACGCTGAAAATTGGTACAAACATAGACAAATACAAAATCTCAAATTAGTTTTTTCAAAAAAATTCCAGGGTTTCTCAAACATTTTTTATTAAGAAAAATATTTTTTTTATGATAAATTTATGAGTTAAACTGCCTATATTTCCAAAACTTTTACAAATATCAAAAAAAGCCGAAACACCCCAACTAGATAATTTACTTTTCTATAAAAAATATTAACATTGTAGCAGAAGATCTCAATTTTTTTAACAATTTTTTTAAAAATTGAATTTAGTGACGACATCGCTTCATACATTTTGTATGGCAGTCGCCTATACACAATATGTAAGAAGACTTAATAGTTTCATACTTCATCTCCAAACATACATACATACCATCATGCTATTTGCATATTCTGGGTAGGAAAAAGGATCTTCCTCCATACTATCCTATCTTGACATACATACCTACATATGTTGTATAGAAAACAAAATATCTGAAAATATTCAATAATTTGTATCTATGGGTTTATAGTTTGGTACATATTCTTCAACTATACATACTATCGCTAACGACAGTTGGATCTCATGTGTTACATGCAACTAGTTATAGATATAACTTATCCAACTGTCGATTTGTTCAGGAGAACTTTGTTCTCTTAACATATCGACAATGTATCAAGCCAGAATACGCGAGAATTGTATGGAGAGGTCTACTTTTTTCATGGATTTTCCAACTTTGAAGTCAAAAAACACCAACTTAGAGGCTTCGCAGCATATATGTTCCATACACGGATTTACTCAGAATTCGGAGTAGAACATTTCGTGTGTCTGTGTGTGTGTGTGTCTGTGTGTGTGTCTGTGTGTCTGTGTGTGTGTCTGTGGGTCTGTGTGTGTGTGTGTCTGTGTGTCCGTCCCCCCCTTATAACTTTTGATCCGCTCAATTTACAGAGCCTAAAATTTCAGAATATATAAACAGTTACAGGCCTACAAAACTTTTATACTCGGAATTTTGAATTTTTGTTTCAGTCAGGGGTTATCAACTTTTGAATTTTTATTTTATTTTTCCATATATCTCAGAAACCATAAACGGTAGAACGCTGAAAATTGGTACAAACATAGACAAATACAAAATCTCAAATTGGTTTTTTCAAAAAAATTCCAGGGTTTCTCAAACATTTTTTATTAAGAAAAATATTTTTTTTATGATAAATTTATGAGTTTAACTGCCTATATTTCCAAAACTTTTACAATTATCGAAAAAAGCCGAAACACCCCAACTAGATAATTTAATTTTCTATAAAAAATATTAACATTGTAGTAGAAGATCTCAATTTTTTTTTTAAATTTTTTTTAAAAATTGAATTTAGTGACGACATCGCTTCATACATTTTGTATGGCAGTCGCCTATACACAATATGTAAGAAGACTTAATAGTTTGTTACTTCATCTCCAAACATACATACATACCATCATGCAATTTGCATATTCTGGGTAGGAAAAAGGATCTTCTTCCATACTATCCTATCTTGACATACATACCTACATATGTTGTATAGAAAACAAAATATCTGAAAATATTCAATAATTTGTATCTATGGGTTTATAGTTTGGTACATATTCTTCAACTATACATACTATCGCTATCGACAGTTGGATCTCATGTGTTACATGCAACTAGTATATATTCCAACTGTCGATTTGTTCAGGAGAACTTTGTTCTCTTAACATATCGACAATGTATCAAGCCAGAATACGCGAGAATTGTATGGAGAGGTCTACTTTTTTCACGGCTTTTCCAACTTTGAAGTCAAAAAACACCAACTTAGAGGCTTCGCAGCATATATGTTCCATACACGGATTTACTCAGAATTCGGAGTAGAACATTTCGTGTGTCTGTGTGTGTGTGTGTCTGTGTGTCTGTGTGTGTGTCTGTGTGTCTGTGTGTGTGTGTGTCTGTGTGTCCGTCCCCCCCTTATAACTTTTGATCCGCTCAACTTACAGAGCCTAAAATTTCAGAATATATAAACAGTTACAGGCCTACAAAACTTTTATACTCGGAATTTTGAATTTTTGTTTCAGTCAGGGGTTATCAACTTTTGAATTTTTATTTTATTTTTCCATATATCTCAGAAACCATAAACGCTAGAACGCTGAAAATTGGTACAAACATAGGAAAATACAAAATCTCAAATTAGTTTTTTCAAAAAAATTCCAGGGTTTCTCAAACATTTTTTATTAAGAAAAATATTTTTTTTATGATAAATTTATGAGTTTAACTGCCTATATTTCCAAAACTTTTACAATTATCGAAAAAAGCCGAAACACCCCAACTAGATAATTTAATTTTCTATAATAAATATTAACATTGTAGTAGAAGATCTCAATTTTTTTTTAACAATTTTTTTAAAAATTGAATTTAGTGACGACATCGCTTCATACATTTTGTATGGCAGTCGCCTATACACAATATGTAAGAAGACTTAATAGTTTGATACGTCATCTCCAAACATACATACATACCATCATGCTATTTGCATATTCTGGGTAGGAAAAAGGATCTTCCTCCATACTATCCTATCTTGACATACATACCTACATATGTTGTATAGAAAACAAAATATCTGAAAATATTCAATAATAATATGTATCTATGGGTTTATAGTTTGGTACATATTCTTCAACTATACATACTATCGCTATCGACAGTTGGATCTCATGTGTTACATGCAACTAGTAATGGAATTCTACCAAATTAAAACTTCGTCGATAATCCAACTGTCGATTTGTTCAGGAGAACTTTGTTCTCTTAACATATCGACAATGTATCAAGCCAGAATACGCGAGAATTGTATGGAGAGGTCTACTTTTTTCACGGCTTTTCAAACTTTGAAGTCAAAAAAACACCACCTTAGAGGCTTCGCAGCATATATGTTCCATACACGGATTTACTCAGAATTCGGAGTAGAACATTTCGTATGTCTGTGTGTGTGTGTGTGTCTGTGTGTCTGTGTGTCTGTGTGTCTGTGTGTCCGTCCCCCCCTTATAACTTTTGATCCGCTCAATTTACAGAGCCTAAAATTTCAGAATATATAAACAGTTACAGGCCTACAAAACTTTTATACTCGGAATTTTAAATTTTTGTTTCAGTCAGGGGTTATCAACTTTTGAATTTTTATTTTATTTTTCCATATATCTCAGAAACCATTAACGCTAGAACGCTGAAAATTGGTACAAACATAGACAAATACAAAATCTCAAATTAGTTTTTTCAAAAAAATTCCAGGGTTTCTCAAACATTTTTTATTAAGAAAAATATTTTTTTTATGATAAATTTATGAGTTTAACTGCCTATATTTCCAAAACTTTTACAATTATCGAAAAAAGCCGAAACACCCCAACTAGAATATTTAATTTTCTATAAAAAATATTAACATTGTAGTAGAAGATCTCAATTTTTTTTTAACAATTTTTTTAAAAATTGAATTTAGTGACGACATCGCTTCATACATTTTGTATGGCAGTCGCCTATACACAATATGTAAGAAGACTTAATAGTTTGATACTTCATCTCCAAACATACATACATACCATCATGCTATTTGCATATTCTGGGTAGGAAAAGGGATCTTCCTCCATACTATCCTATCTTGACATACATACCTACATATGTTGTATAGAAAACAAAATATCTGAAAATATTCAATAATTTGTATCTATGGGTTTATAGTTTGGTACATATTCTTCAACTATACATACTATCGCTATCGACAGTTGGATCTCATGTGTTACATGCAACTAGTAAATAATATTTATCTCAAAATATTGACATGTTATTAGATATACCTACCTATCCATGTGCATATATGTATGTATGATAATATCGTTCGCTATAACATAATTATAGCGAACAATTGTTATTGTATAATTTGTATATATTTATAATAATTATGAATAATTTGTAAACCATTTTCTTTTTTTTTTGTTACAGGTGAGTTAATACCAGATATTTATTCGTTGTTCGCCATTTTGCGAGTCATTCTGAAGTGCTGAGGTATTTATAAATAAAACATATATTTTTTAATTATTTTTAATCAGACAATAAAATGTAGCCAGAATTTGACCAATAATTATAGGTATTTATTGAATACGACAAATAAAAAAAATTTGATTGACTGCCTTAAAACTCAACGAATAGTGGAACTACAAATATCACCTAATAGGTGTGAAATATTATGTAGGCACATATTATTGTTTGTTTAAATTTTTAATATTGATTAATATATTAATTTGCAAAGAAGAAAAATATTTTTATTTATACTTATATAATAGATTTGACACGCAATATTAACAATAACATATCGCGAAAATTCACCTATCACTGAAAAAAAAACATGAAAATGAAAGAAACGTCTAAGACCCCGTGACCGCCAGACTAACGCCATAGTATAAAGGCTGTTTTTTTCTGTGTATGGCATACAATAAAAGGAAAATAATAATTTATTAAATGAATAAGAAGTTGTCTGTCGGGAGGTTTCCACAAAACAAAGTTTCTTCAAATAAAAGACATGGATGTCTTGTGTAGAACATAAAAAAATCATGCTTTACACAAATTAAAGGATGGTTTCCATATTTTGAAGGATGTTATTTATTTATTTAATAAAAGTTTACATGTACATGAAAATACAAAATATATAAAGATAACATGAAAAACGAGTGGGTTGTGGCCAACGCTAAACTCCTCACTAAAAAGTCATTCTATAAAGTATTCAAATTTTGTATGGAAAATATTCAGCATTTTCGTGAAATGAGTTTGTTTAATTATTTTTTATTAAATATTTTATTATGAAAACTTGATATTTCTTCAATTCCATTTTATAAAAGTTATGTGCCTTTTCACCTATATGAAAATAAAAATTTCAAATTTTAAGTTTCCTGAGCTTGGGGTCACTTTGAAATATTTGACAGTTAAAAAATTGAGAATCACTATTCAGATATCCTTCAAAATCTAATGGGGTCTAAGTGAGTATTAGATATACAAATTTGCAAAATTTGAATAGAATCGAATGAGTTCTTTAGTCTATAATCGATAAAGTAAAATAAACCCGCCGTACATAGAACCTACATAGCACACAGCACGCAGCACATAACACACACAGATACATTGTGATGAAACTTTCAGAATACAATCTCAGCATGATACTAGTCGATAATCTGCAATAAAAAATAGCCTTAAAAATTGCGAAATCCCATAACTCATAACTCCCCACTGTATCCCCTTGGGTTAGGGAGGAGTAAATATATACATATATTTATATAAATATATAGAAAAAAATAAGGTATGTAAAAAAGAGAATGATTTTCATTTTATAGAAATCTGCTTAAGGCACCACTACTCAGGGTTCATAATATACAATCTTTGTTACCTGCTGTGGAATCCTTGCGCAGAAAAATATCAACCTTTATTACATGACGTTAGTCTGGTGGTCATGGCTCTTGCTCGTTTTATTTTAAAATATATGTTAATTTTTTTTTTTTTAATATCAGAATCATAAAAATTCATTCGAGTCTCCAGAAGCTTTTCAATGATAAAATTATGTAGATGGCGTTTGTTTCAACTATATGTAAGGCTTTTTTGACATTCGCATATATCATGTTTGGGGATTATTCCGTTTTGCAAACTTTTTCACGTTTAATGGTCGAAGAGTATCAGAAATCATTCGTGTATGATTACGTAAAACCATCCCGTGATATAACAGAAAAAAAAACTAACGAGATGATCAAATACATTTTTTCCACTATTCAAGGATTAACCGTATTTAGGAGTTTACCTGACTCCGAAACGTGAACGCATGTTCCATACTGGTGACAATTATCGTCATACAAAGATAATCTAATTACAAATAACAACTGATAAAACATTCTATAAAAAATCAATTGGATTATATTCTACAGAAGTATTCCTCACTCGTTCTTTCGTTGGTATTCAAAATCTTCTGTCTCCGTTCTACTTTTGTTTAATTATGTATATTATGACACTTGAAGATTAGTACGCGCTTTCAAAGTAGCTCTAAGCTCACCCAGAACAGGTACATTTTTTTAAATTTTTTAATCATATCAATTACAATGTACATATAAATTACAATTAACAAGGTGTATAAGTTCCATAATATATTTCGTAATAACCATATTTAATTGATATAAAATCTCGTGTTAAAAAAGAGGAGTATCTATTTTGTATTGCTACATTCACCAAACATTGCACATCTACTTAATAATGCATAAAACATTTTTTCACTAAGGTTAACATGAATTTGAATACAAATCAATAATTTACACGTAAGGATTGTGTAAAATGGTCAAACAAAATGTTCAAAACAATTAAAGAGCTACACAAAAACAAGAATGAAATAAACAAAAAAAATCACTGAAGAACATTCTGGAATCGAGTGATCACGGTCAAGGGTTCGTTGTATAAAGAAATACAATGTGATATATTTTTTTTATTTATTAACAAAAACAATACAAGGTTCACATATAAATCTTAATTTATAAAGGTTTACAATTTCCATAATATAATTCATAATAACCCTCTTTAATTGAGATAAAATCTCGTGTTAAAAGAGGGTAGTGTCTATTTAGTATTGTTACATTCGCCAAAACATTGTACATCTACTAAAAAATATGAAGCTTCACAAAATGGATTTCATTCTTCGCATTTCGAAACCTTTCTCTGTACCATTTACCTTCCAATTGTTATACATGCCATATGTCAGATCACACCTTGAGTTCGCATCCATCATATGGAATCCCCAATATCGAACATATATTGATCGTATTGAGAAAGTTCAAGATAATTTTTTCATTTATTTAACATATCGTTTTGGGGAAAACCAATGCAAACTATTATGTAAGTTTAAATAAGCGTAGAAAGGTGTTCGATTTGATATTTTTATTTAAAATAGTGAATTGCTTTGTGGATTCTGCATATCTGCTAGAGAAAATTGCCTTTCGTTGCCCTTTACGCAGTACTAGATCGAATGAATTATTTGCTATTCCTATGTGTAAAACAAATTATGCGCAGAACTCTTTTGTCAGACGCAGTTGTAAATTGTATAATTCTGTCATTAAGTCTGATATAGATATTCTAAATAACGATTTTGCAGTTTTTAAAAGAAAACTTTTTAATATTGTGTGAAAAGAATACTTTTTAACTTATATGTGGGTACGTGTTAACTGTTTTCTTTTTTTTCTCATTTCTTGACTGGTTAACTGGTTAATTATTTTATTATTTTTATTTTTTATTATGTTATGTTTTATTTCAATCTTGTTTATTCTTCCTCTTGCTATAACTAATGTTTTTTCCTTCATAAAGTATCTTATTGTAAAACATTTATGGAAACTTTGCTGGTTTATTTGATAATCATTTTGTACCATTACAATTTATTTATAAAACTGTATGTTTCCTTGATAAATAAATAAAAAAAATAAAAATAAAAAAACAAGAATGAAATAACATGAAATAAATAAATAATCAGTATATTTTTTTAATTTTATTTTTAAATATATTATAATTTTTTTCGAGTCTAAGACCCAAAGGGAGTTCATTAAACCACTTAGTACCTTTATGCTTATAGAAATGTTGTGAGGCAGTTGTACGTAAAAGATATTGTTTTAAGCAAGTTTGTTTGAAGTATATTTCTTAGTCTCAGAAAAATAAAAATTAGCTTTTTTAAGGCGTTCAACAGTAGTAGTTATATGCAATTTCCATTTCATACTGCTTTCAATAATAATGCCTAGGTATCTGATGTTATTTTTAGTTGATACTTTAATACACGCTGAGTAATTACAAGATATGGAGTTGTTGAAACAGGAATTGTCAATATGAATATTAATATTAAGGTCTTCTGGGATGTATTTATCATTTAGTGTAGATGTATTGTAGATGTGTGGGTTTTTTTTGTTTTATATTCCAGGCAAGCCTTGGTATCACAAGATGAAGCTTAATAGAGCCCAGATAACAAGTATATCCCGAAGCAGTTCGGTCACTAAAGACTCGATGCTCATTTGTATACATAGATTGAATCTTGTTAATTTTCCTTATTGCGAATGTGGCCTAGATCTAGAAGATCTGCATCACGTCTTCTTTGGATGCCCTATTAGAGATCGATACAATTTATACCGATCTTTTTGTGGAAAGATTAACGAAGTGCAGTTTCCACTAAAGATTCGACACCTTCATGCAATTGTTTCCCCGATAATTTACAGAAAGGAAAAACGTTGTGGTTTTGTAGGCATTGCTTGTCTTTTCTTAAACTGTTTTTTGATTGTATTTAAATAAAATTCTCACGTCGTCAAATGGCACAAATCGTCCTTGAATGGTCGTATTGCCTTTATTGAAATAATAATAATAAACAAAAAATAAATCAGTTTACTTTTTTTATTTTATTCTTAAATAAATTGTATTTTTTTCGAGTCTAAGACTCAAAGGGAGTTCATTAAACCACTCAGTACCTTTATACTTATAGAAATGTTATGGGGTAGTTGTACGTAAAAGAGGAATGGTAATACACCCTTGTGAATAAATATCTGAAATAAAATTTCTAAGTTGTACATTTTGTTGAAGTACCTACTTGAGGATTCCTCAAGGTATGTGACATCAAGTTCCTCAAGGTATGTGAATAGCGAAAAAAATGAAACAATAAAAGATTTTAGGAATAAAATGAAAATGAACGAATTAATGTTTTTTTTAAATCTAGTGATATTTAAATTTTTGATCTTTGTGACACTTTTGAAATCATTTATTTCAATTTACAGTGAGATGTGGGCATTGAATACATTGAATTAATGGTGGAAAGTTTGTGGGTACGAATTACCTTTCCACAATAGTCTTGATAACTATGTTAAAATTAAACGAACTATAGTGACTACAAAACAATTCGTTTTGTGCTACTAAATATTTTGTGTGTTTAACCAAACAGAACAGTCATAAACAGATAAACTTTTATTACTAATAACAAAGGTTTGGCTAAAAACGCGGGTAGCCAGTTCGGTAGTCACAATTATTTTTTTCAGTGTATGCACGTTCTTTCTTTTATAAAAAAAATAAATAAATGTTATGCCACAACTTCTTCTTTACATAAAGGGTGGTGAATATTGTTCATTTTAATTCATTATTAATAATTTTAAAAAAATATTAATAATTAATTAATTAATTTGCAATTGATTATTGTTTTTTTTACGGCGCTGGTCGATTTACTAATGATATTAATAACAATTAAGCACTACAAATAATAACACTCAATTATTATTATTACCATTATACACTTCCTCAAAAGAATTAGCAGATCAATGCGTAAATTGTAATTTATTTAAAAGAGCAAAATAAAATGCAACAAACGCATCATCAAGCTTTCAATTGGGAATAGTTCACCCATCCAGATACTTAACATATCAAAGGATTAGGCTCTGAGGAGGTCTCTATACTACCTAACAACCCTACTGATTCCCGAATATTAACGTTTAAAAAATCTTTAACGATTCTACATGTATTAATTATTACCGTTTTTTGCATTTTTATTATTAAGTTTTTCGATAAATCTATAATTTCTAAATTACGGATAACCATTTTGGAATAATGCCAATGGCTGAAATAATGAACGGTAATATTATTATTTTACGAGAATGCCAAAGTCTTTTAATCTCGTTACCTAAAGCGGTGTATTTTCTAATTTTTACATCAAAAGTTTTTTTAATATTACTAGAATTTGGAATAGCCACGTTGCAAATATATGTTATTTTTTTTTTAAATTTAATCATGTATTATTTTAATTGATGTAATTCATTGTTATTTAATTTTTACTTCCTTGTTTGATATATTTTTATTTAGTTATATAATAAATCATGTTGTTATATAGACTAAGTACTGTCACGAATGACTTACGATAAAATATTTTATAAAGACGTATTTATGTGATTGTGAAATATTCTATCTCGGTACAGGTTCAGCCTAGTAAGGTGGATATATATAAAATGTAAAAAGTGATATTGTAAATTTTATTTATATTTATTTATTTATTTACGGTAAAAAAAACTATTTACATAAAAAAAGTACAGAATAAAGATACATTATCTTAAGTCAAAAATTATAAAAAGAAAAAAGTATACATATATGTATATAAGTACTTGTGAAAATAAAAATAGTTTTTCCTTATTTAGAAATTAGAATTCTTATTCAAATACAAATTATAAAAAGATTAAAAAACACAAAGAAAGTAACAAGAATACAAATACATAAGTATAAAAATCAAGAGAAAGATTCAAAGATATAAAGAACATAAGAAACATATAAAATAAAAAAGAAAAATGAAAAAAAATAGAAAAAAAACAATTGAAAATGTTACGAAAACAATACCGATCTTAGTTCAATTTTCAAGTTGTATAAGCTTACATTGAAAATGTCAGCAACAAAGGCATACTCATTTCCCAAACGATGGATTCTGGGAAACGGAGAATGTCTATGGGCTTCGGTCCTCATTATATCGCAATGAAATATTGATGAGTGCCTCGTAAATTTGTCAAATTCAGAATATATGATCTTGTACAGGACATGGACAATCGAGTCCGACATAATTCTTCTTTTGGATAATTTCGGCAAGTGTCTGATATGCACCCAAATATGTCTAACAAATTAATATGATTAAAATAAGGTTCCTGATACAAATTTGGGCTAAAACGAGATGTCCTATGTAAGATGTAAATAAATGCCTCGATGTGGTTTGACCACATAGAAAGAATCTAGCAAAAAAAGTATAAAAGGGTGATAAGATAGGAACGAGAATTAGAGCTGGCGAGAAATGTATGTTAAGAGGGAGAGGTCTGCCGTTCAATTTTCTCTACCTACCCCGTACAGGGAAAAAGCATGATGGTATAGTTTGGTACATTTTACCAACTAACAAAATTTTAAGTTGACTGACGAGAATAATATCCATGAATGAGACCTCAAAGGATTTTCGTGATGATGTAATCAATCTAATTTCATTATTATTACCTACTCAAAAATATTTCATTCAAATCTTCTTCTTTATGTCATTTATGTGGGTACGTTTTAACTTTTTTGAGCGTCTTCAACAGTTGTAAAAGTCGGATAATAATTCTCCGTTTGTACCTCCAAGAAGTAGAAGAAAGTTTTTTCATAAGTTCTTAGTCCAAAGGGCCCTTGACCCCTCTCCAAACTGATTTTTTCCATTATTATCTAACCTTTAATTTTATTCATATTTTCCTTTTAAATTTACATAGTAAACCACGGATTACGCAAGCTGTTACGCAAAGTGAACATTGAGTCGAGTTTACTTAGTCCAAGAGACATTTATCTACTTCTTCTGGGTCACATTCCTAGGATTGCTCTGCACCAAACTCAATCCTTCCACTTAACTCTATCGTCCGCCAGTCTCTTCATCTCTTTGTAACTGCTACAGCGCACGTCACCGATTATCTGGTCTATATAGTTGTTTCTGGGGCGACCTCTACAGTTACCCCCATTATTCCTTCGACGATGGTAAAAAGCAGGCCTGGGTGCCGGATGTTGTGGCCTATCCAAGTTGTTCTCTGTTGGGCAATTCTTTTCATGATTTGCCTTGTGTCTCCAACCCTTCTTACATAAATATTTATTATAATATTTTATTATCTATATATTCATACATGAAACGAAGACTTCGGACCCCTTTTAAAGCAAACTGCTCCCACAGAGGAGTTTGACAACCATAGATTAAATTCATAATGTAGGAGTTCAGAAAGCTAAGATAAATAAATTTTGTTACAAATACATTAAATTAAATAAAACGAGTGGGTTTTGACTGACGATGTACTCCTCACTATCAAGTCACTCCACATAGTATAAAAATTTCATACGGAAAGTTTACAGAATTTTTATGATATGATTTTTTTTTAAATAAATATTTTATTTCGAAATATAAATATCAAATTTCAAATTTCCTGAGCTTATGGTTACTTTGAAATATTTGACAGTTTATAAAATTGAGAAGCACATCAGATATCCTTCAAAATCTATTGGGGGATAAGCGAGTATTGGTATACAAATTTTCAAAATTTGAAAAGAATCGAATGCGTACTTTAGTCTTTAATCGATGACTTAGAATAAACACGCCTTATATAGCACATAGTACACAGCTCACAGATATATTGTGATGAAACTTTCAGAATACAATCTCAGCTTGATACAAGTTGATAAATTGTAATATAATAAAAATAACCTTAAAAATAGTGAATTCTTGACTCCCCACTGTATATCCCCTTGGGTTAGTGAGAAGAAAAAATATTTCACGTCAAACGATACATTGTTAACTTTTATACTGCCAATATCAATTGCAGTTGTTTTAAATTCAAATACAGAACGCGCTAAAGAAAAATACATAATCTACTGTGAAACAATAAAAATAGTACCTACTTTAACAATATAATGTAACATTCATGGAATGTAATATAATATAATGTTATATGATAGAATGTAATATAATACATATATTGTTTTGGAATATGATGTAATATGGTGTGATATAATGCAATGTAATAAATAAATATATCCAATAAAATAAATAAATTAAAATAAAAAATATATGATAAAATATAATATAATGTGATGAAATATAATATAATGTACCTAATATGATAAAATGTTGTAAATTATAATAATATAATATAGACCCCCAACACGGGTAGGTACCTACTTGCCTACCTAACGGGGGACACTATAATGTAAATATATGTTGTGTAACTTAATTAGTAATGAATAAATAAATAAATAAATAAATAAATTAATAAATAAATAAATAAATAAATAAACAAATAAATAAATAAATAAATAAATAAATAAATAAATAAATAAATAAATAAATAAATAAATAAATAAATAAATAAATAAATAAATAAATATATAAATAAATAAATAAATAAATAAATAAATAAAAAAATAAATAAATAAATAAATAAATATAACAATATAGATATTACACTTTTCAATGTGAAAAGAAAACTTTGTAATCATTGATGAATAAATAATGTTTTTTATAATAGCCGGCCGCCGTGGCACAGTTGGTAAGCCGTTTGGTTTATGTGCGGGCGTCCTGCGTTCGATTCCCAGCAGAGGAGAAATTTATTTAAATATTGCTTCTCTGGGCTGGAAACACTGGTTAGTTGGAAGAAATTGCCATATGGCAATAAACTCGCAACTTGCGCAGGGTGCAAGGAAGTGTTCATTATTATTATTATTATTATTATCACCCAATGACTTAAAAAAATAATGAATTACGGTCGTATTTTGACCTCTGCGTCATATCTATTTATAACAAATGTTGGCGCAGATGACAGATACTTCCCATTTGTATCTACCAATCTTCATGATACACCTAAACCCATATCATACCTACATCCATACATTGAACGTGGCAACAATAATCTCGTATGTCCGCGCGCGCGTAGGCCACCTTCGCCAGTCACCATACTCAGTTCGCACCGTGTGCGTCAATATTACAAAACTTTATACTACTTCGGCGCCGTGCGCACATACCGTTTTTCATTACTTTCGCGGAATGGTCAAGTAAATATTACAGATAAGTGTTGTGAATTACGCTAACTGCGAGGACCATACATAAGCTAAAATGCACTCAGAGATCCATGGAAAGGCAAATGATAGGCGTAAGTCTAAGAGACAAAATTAGAAATGAAGAAATCAGACGCCAGACAAAAGTTATTGATGTCATGGATCGAGTTGCAAAACTTAAATGGCAATGGGCAGGTCATGTTGCCAGACAGGGTACGGACAGATGGGCACCCAGAATTCTAAATTGGAGACCATGGGATATGAAAAGGGGAATAGGCCGGTCCCAGAAAAGGTGGGCCGATGATATTGTCCCTGTCGCTGGAAGCGGATGGGTTCGAAAAGCCCAGAAAAAAGACGAGTGGAAGCTTTTAGAAGAGGCCTACATCCAGCAGTGTAGAGATGGCTGAGAAAGAAGAAGAAGAAGAAGTTGTGAATTATATATGAACCGGTGGCGATAGTAAAAAAGAACTTCGCGAAAGAGAGAAGTAAGAAGACAGCTGGCACAGTAAGTCCATTTAAAAACACTTCAAAAACTTTTCCATCTTGTTTCATGCGCCAGTACGATCTACTCCGTTACCGACGCTTTTTTACTGTGACAATAGCAAAACAAATGCACACATAAATTCCCTTATACCTACACTGCATAGACTGGGTAATAGGTATGGTATAGACAAATAAACAAATAAATAAATTAATATGTTTTTTCTGCCGATATCGCACAATAAACCTGCATGAACACAATAAGAAAATAAAAAACAAACAAATTTAAAAATCAGTCACCAAACGAAAACAAAATATGATTTACAATCTTTTTTGTGATACAAAGTCGACTCTGAAGAAAGATATATGGAAGATCACGTCCTTGGAGACTGTTGGTCTAGTTAGAAGAGTAGGACCTCTCACAATAATGCCTGGTTTAACTCAGTCTAGTGACTAACGTGACGAGTGGACAGTGACCGTTTACACAACAGACAGTCATTTCTTCCGGCAAATCGCATATATTTGATGATATATATGCGACGCACGCGCGATCGTTTACTATAACTATTTATGAAATGTAGGTACTCGATTGACTGTTTTGTTCAAGTAGCGAGTCAGGTAGTCCCGCACGGGAGTGGAGGATGAGTGGACGCTCGAGGGGTGTTACTTGCCAAAAAAAACGAATGGATTCTATTTCGTTCAACTAGCAAGCCAAGTAGACCGCTCCTTCGTTAAGTTATTCACAAACTGAAAGTAGGGTTAGTATTAATTCTAATACGGTACTGTTATAAATTGTATACTAGCACAACTATGATGAAATTACGTCGTCTATCATCGTCCTGATATAACGTCGTCTATCTCACTAAACATCTTGAAGAAAAGACTAAAGCAAAAATATTTATCTGACAACATCTGATTATATCTTCCTCTCCTCTTCCTTTCCTTATCCTTTAGTTTTCCTATCATTACTATGAATTGTTCTTACATGCTATCTTATTTGTTTTTTTTACTTTTCTTCTGCTATCTTTATTTTGTAATGTGATTAACTTATTGCAATTAGTACACATTGTTTTGTATATTTAACATTTACTCTGGTTGGTTGGAAGAAATTACCATTACACAATAAGCCCACAAGTGTATTAATTATATAAACAAGAAGATTCAAATAAACAAACAAATTAAATTAAAAACAATATAAAAATATTGGATATTTTAAAAACATGCTCCTGCTTGCACATACTACGCGCTGATAATTAGAAAGCTAATATAGAAAGATGTTCTTCTTTGGTACAGGAACAGTCTAATTGTGCAGAAATATTATAAACTCTATGCACAGTATGCACACTTGATAAAAAAATATGTAAACGAATGGGATGTGACCAACACTAGATTCATTTCAATACCTTTGTTAAATCTAACCTAAACTATACTAAATGTCAATTCATTAGATTCTGTAGAAATAAAACTAGTATCAATTTTCAATACACAATAGACAACAATAACTTAACTAAAGTAACATCAATAAAGGATCTTGGTATATTGTTTGATGAGAGGCTTACATTTATTTCTCACATAACTGAAACAACTAATAAAGCTTTAAAATGCCTTGGATATATTTTGAGAACCGTCAAAAATTTTAGATCTATTAATAAATTTAAAACCCTATATACATCACTTGTTCGTAGTAATCTTGAATATAATTCAACTATATGGTCGCCGTTTTATAATGTGCACTCATTGAGGGTCGAAAGGGTTCAACATAAATTTTTAAGATTTGTAAATTATAAATTATCCATTCCTTTAGAAAAATTAAATTATGATTTTCTAATGAGTATTTTAAATTTATCGAAATTATCAAATAGAAGAACGATTTGTGATTTAATTTGTTTATTTAAAATAATCAACGGTATATTGGACACCCCTGACCTAGTTGAAATGATAAAATTCAGAGTACCTACAAGGTTTGCTTCACGTCAAAATGCACCTTTTCATATAGAGAATCTTCGAAATAACTTTATCATTAACTCACCAATACATAGATTGCACCGCCTTGGAAACCAATATAGTGCTGTTGATATATTTAATGTACACACTATAGATGGTTTCAAAAGGATGCTTAACGCATATTATAATTTTTGATTTTTACTTTGCTTTGTTTATTTTTGTTGTTTAAATTGAATATGTAATACTGTTTATTTTTTTTCTTCTTTTATGTCTAGTTTTTTTTTATCATTTACCTCTATTTTCTTTTATTATGTTGTATTATGTTGTTTTATATTGTTCTTCCTTTAACTACTTACGTTTTTTTATTATGTACCTATATAATCGATGTATTTACACTTATTGTTATTTTGTTTTGCCTACATTGTTCTATTTATCCTGTATTTTTTTGTAAATGCCCTATTAAGGGCGTATATATAATAAATAAATAAATAAATCAAATTTTAAACCATTTCTCATCATCCCATATTGCTAAATTTTCTTTACACTTTTGCTTTCGATGATAATATATAAAAATGGGGATTGTGGCCAATCCAACTCTTTACAACGGTGATAATCAATCATGTTTAAAAGCATTTCCCATACTCCAAGCGTGAAGCAATTTTATATACTTTATTCACACTTGCAATATATGATAAAAACCAATGGGTTGTGGCCAAAACTTGAACATTTTACAATGCTCTAATTCAATCAAATTTTAAACCACTTTTCATAGTCCGATTTTTCAGAAATTTCGTTTACACTGTACACAAAAGAATGGGCTGGCCAACTTTGTATTATTTGCTATGCTTAGTATCAATCAAATTTTAAATAACTTCCCATGTAAATTTTAAAAACGATTGCGTATACCTGACATACTCAAGACTATCACTCCATGTACCGAACAGACATACCCGCTCACAAAATTTATCCCACATACCAGTATGCCACACTAATTACAGATAATTTTTAACCAATGTTGAGAATCAGCGAGATAACAATATAAATTTCAATCAACAGGTATTTTTTGATGATACTACAATATTATCAAAAACAGATAAAGATGTTCTTAAACTCTAATACACAATCCAACAATCCCCTCCTCATTCACTAAAGATCCCTCCTCCCCCTCCTCATCCTGAAACATACTCATTAACTGTATATGTGCATATCTTTGTTTTTATCTACCTTTTTAATTTTTTTTATCATGTACTACATATGTTATGAATTTTTAACTATGCAATCAATTACTGCAAACTCATTGATTCAAATTGCAGAAAGCACTTTTGGCTCGACTTTTATACAAGAAATGTAATGTTAAATAAATAAATAAATTATAGCTGTAACTTTCTGAGATAAAATAAATAAATAAATGTACTTACCCACTCGACTAAACCAATGTAAACTAGGCATTACATACATTGAAGAAGGAAACAGAAGATGATAAGAAGATTGTAAGAAAGCAGTGAGAAGGAATGAGAGATATTGAATTAGTGCTAGGATTTGATGTCAGCTCAACTAACGTCGTTATCTCTGGATAATAGTGGCAAATAATGGTATATTGGGGGGGGGAGCTGAGAAGGGGAGAGGGGCGTCCCAGGGGATTCTGCTCCCCTACAGACGACAATGACATTCATGGCTGACTCGGGATTGACGCGTCAGAGTTCTCATCCGTGGATCTGTTTTTATATATAGAATTTAGGATGCGTCATAATTTTGAAATTTGTTTTATAATATAACACATGGACCATCCCGAGCATATTGGAGAGCAAAAACAATAGCTGACGGCAAAACTTAAGGGAGTGTCGATGGAATGGATGTATTCTTTCATCTCATAGCTTAAATTTACGGTCTCAAAACCAAAGTACACTCTCAATACCAATACACCACACATCCTCCTACACTTACTCGTTCACAATACACGCAGCTCGGCTGTGGAACCAATTACCCAATGGTATAAGAGAAACTCCTAGCTTAATGTACTTCAAGAAACTTCTGAAGTCACACTTTTATCCACATACCTACATATAATTCCACCATCCTTCATCCCTTCACAACCCATCCATTTCCTTTTTTTTAGAAATTATCTTTATTATTTTAAATTTTGTTTTTTATACTATACTTTTTTTTCTCATTGTAATATATATTAGTTTTTATTTGCAATATATATTTTTACTCCTCTCTAACTGATGGCCGCATCCACTTCCAGGTGCCAGAATTTTCATACCTATATTCGATAAGGAAGGTTATAATAAAAATCGGCCTTGAAAAAATGATTTGTTTTTTGGCGTTGCTATCTCTTAGACATATATTTAAAACATGGCATTTTTTTCCAAATCGTTTAGCCGTTTTAGGTAGGCTGGTGCCTATATAAATTCTAATTTTATCGGAAAATATCAAAAATCGATTCGATTCAGCAATTCATTATATGTATTTTAGAAGTCTTCCAATATATGAAATATCTGGATTGGTAAATTATTCCCGATGGAAGCCAGATAGATAGTTGCGAGTGTTGCTTTTAATTTCTCTCTCTTACACAACACTCGAATGGTTATACTTGGGGATAAAATACAATTTATATGTTGCATTCACCTGGTAATTCTTTTGGGATTACAGGTCGGCAGAATTTGTGTAAAAAATACAAATCGTCATTAAATGATACAAAATCAGGCCAATCGTAAAATATCTGAATGGTTGAAAGATTTTTTTTTCTAAAAAAATATTTCTTTTAATAATAAACTTCAAGCTGGAAAAAATAAGATCTTACAAGTTCAGCAATAAGGTTCAGAATACATTCTGTTTCCTTTTTAGATGAGATGAGACTAGTATAAGGCCATACACGCATGTGTTGTGCTTCCTTTTTATAAGGCAATGCAATGTCGTTGGTTACCTATTTTGTTGGTTGGTTACCTATGTCGGTCTTCGTGGCTCAGTTGGTTAGGTATCTGACTGCTGATCCAAAGGTCCCGGGTTCGATTCCCGGTGGAGACACAGTTTTCAATTGTGTTTTCAGTCTGGATCTGTGAGACGATGATGGTCTGATTATCATAAATAACTAGCGGATCCTACAGACGATGTCCTGCTGGAACGTTGGCTTGATTGCTATTAGCTGGTTCAGCAAATATAAAAATGTAGAGTCACCAGCGACAGGTGTGTGGGTGTGAATAACCTTATGAAAGGAATCACGACACATGCGTGTTTACTCACACATCAGTCTCGCCTCACCTAAAGAAGACAACTTTCAGAATGGGTCGTAAACTACATAATAAAATATGTAAGATGTTATTTTTGCCTCTTACGAGACACCATACAATAATAATAGGGAAAATATTTATCAAAATTGGTCCAGCGGTTTAAGAGTTAAGTGACATACACACTACAGAAGAATTAAATACAAAGATATTAATGAAACTCCTGTTTATGTTTATTTATTTTATTGTGTATCTCAAAAGTTATACTGTTTGCATAATATCAGGCGTATAGTTTAAATTTGTTTTTTTCACTGGCACAATTTTTAATACGAATTTTTAATCTAAACCATTCAGGGACCCACTCAAACACACACAAAAATCGTCAAAATTATTACAGCCTTTTAGGTGTTTCAGAAAACACACTTACAGAAAAAAATTACATTAAATGATACAACATTTTTCCCTTCTGACTCACACTTTTCTTTCATTGTGGCTGTGATAAGTTTATTTGTAATAACTTGAATTATTATATCGCCGTTTTGAAATAAGACATTGTCATATTTTTCCACTTAAGTTTATCAAAGTTATAGTATTTGACAAAAGTAATAATGGTTCAACAAAATAATCAGAGTTATATTATTCATAACTCATACTTATATCATGTATTATGTTACGCGTTGAAAAGTTGGCGATTGTTTTGACATTTACACAAAATAACAAGGAAAACTGTCGTGTAATACGTATTTATAATATTTACAGTCAACTTTGTAATCACCAACTTCACCAAAATGTCACATCAAATGGATGTTGAAATATATTGTATGTAGGTACAATTGCAATAATCTTGAAATTGGTTAAGTATTTCATCTTTCTTGTTATATTATTTTTAGATGTTTTAGTTCAACATTGAAGTTGTATCATACCGTAACAGTTTCACAAAAGCGGTTTTATTGCCACAAGACAATCTCTTACAGCCAACCCAAGCTACACAAAGTCTCTAAAAAATAAATAATATTATTTATGTAGTTATTTATATTGCAAATATAATATTTTTAAAGTTAAATATATGCAAAAAAAATCATACACTGTCGGGAGTCAATGATATTTTATGTGACATCTATGCAAAAGCATTGTCATCTCATGTATAAGGACTGATGCTTTCATTGTTTATAAACCAATTTCTCAATAGATGGAGTTACAAAAACATCTCTTCGTCACTTCAAAGATGGCGATAGAGTATTTCAGCTTATTCTCAAGTGAAAAGATTTTGATGATTTTCATATTTATTTATTTTATCATATACGGATTCACGTCATATAAATACACATATAAAAACACTTAAAAATTACAACAAAAAATCAACAACACCTATTTTTTTTTCTTTTAGTACATACATATTCAATAACATACATATTCAAGCATTATTGTACGGCAGCGAAGTATGGCCAACTAAAAGGACTCACGAAAAAAAGCTTCATACAACAGATTGTTACGATGATTGGGAGAAGTCACACTAAAGGACAAGGTCCGAAATGAGTACGTCAGGGGGAGCTTTAATGTGGCACCTATATCTGAGAAGGTAACAGAGGCCATACTTAGATGAACACGTGGTGAAGAAGTGCCTTTCCATGGCTACTGAGAGGAGGGGGAGAGGAATGCCCCTAACCACCTGGCTGACAAATGTCCAAAGGGACATGAAGAAACTGGGTCTAAAAAAGGAATATGCGCAGCAGAGAAACTATTGGCGCTGCATGGTTAGGAAAGCCGACCCCGTGTAACGGGACATGGCGAGGATAAAGAAGAAGAAGAAGAAGAGTACATACATATTCAATATTGACATAAATTACAATTAGGACACAAGTTAATCAATAAAGATAAAAAATCAACAAAACAATAAAAACACACTTCGGGTATAACATTCTTAAGTGACAATACAATAAGTCAATGATAATATGTAATATATAAGGAACTTAAGTAAAAAATGATAATAATATATAAGGAACTTAAGTAAAAAATGATAATAATATATTTATTTATTTATTTATACATCTTCTTGTACATAATATAAACAAATATAATTGTACACTGGCGGGCTTATTGCCATTAGGCAATTTCTTCCAACCAACCAGATTACGAAGTATTACAACATTGTGTATGTACAACAGCAAATAAATATGAGTAAAAGAAATCAATGAAAATACGTATAACACTTACATAAATACTATTAAAACAAAAAAAAAATAATAATAATTCATAGCAAGAAAAAAGGATATGGTAAGGACAGGAAAGGAAATCGGGATCAGGTGTTCAAGGATAAATATTCCTTCTTTAGTTTTTTCTTGAAAATACTAAGCGAGTAAGACGACGCAATATCCGGACTAAGACTATTCCATAATCTAGCTGATTGTACTTCGAACGAAGAGCTGAGAAATTCTGTATTATGGATAGGGATGGATAGTGTTGTACGTTCAGCAGATCGGAGTGGAAGTCCATGGTTGGATAAATAAGTGAATTTGCTTTTGAGGTACTGTGGCAGGTTTGGGTTCGAGAGAATATTGTACAATAGTGACAAAATGTGTATATTGCGCCGCTGGCGTATCCTGGGCCAACAAAGAAGATTGCGGTAAGATGATATGCGATCAAATTTTTTCAAATATATAAGGAACTTAAGTAAAAAATGATAATAATATATAAGGAACTTTCAAATAATTGATTTATAGGGACTCAATAAAAAGACATAATTGGTGAACGTTGCGCAAGCGCATAAAGTGATCACGTGAACCAGCCGATGACGGGTCGTAAGCCCTGTAGATGTGTTGATTTACCGGATCTCCTATGATATTCCAACTTCGTCTCTAATAAGATATTCAAAATTATTATATAGTAACTCGAATTTATAATAAACTGCCATCGGACCTTAAATGGTTAACTCAATTCAAAGCCCGTGGTACCAAGTGGCTACTCGATGTGGGTAGAACCCAAAATGAAAGTAACGTTGCAACAATAATTTCTTAACTTATTATTTTTTGTTGTCTGTTTAGATTGTGTGTACCTATTTCACTTTTAAAACTGTATTTTTTAATTTAAAATATGTAAGTATTCCTAATGTTTATTTTATTGCTTTCTTATTCTCTTGTTTTTTACTGTAATGTAATAATTTCACAAATATACAGGTGGCTGCTTCAGAACAGATTTATTCTAGTGAGGCGGCTATCTTATATTAAAATAATGTTTATGTTTATATGATCATAAATAAATAAATAAACAATATTATTTATATAGTAGGTACCTACATCAGAAGCAAAATAAAATACATAAATTAACAGACTGATGAAAACAAATAAGACAACAGTTTAATTTTTTTTAACCACGCTGTCGACAAAAACTGCAACAAAAAATTACTTAGATAATATTGTGTTTGTTTTGTTCAGTTATACCTACAGTCAATACACAATACATATATATTGATGTGAAGATAAATATGAGCTGCGTGTATAGATTTCTATTGGACAAATCACATATCATTGTGTTCGTGGGCAAACAGAATCATATTGACGAGAGAAAAATGAATGTGCCCTATTGTCATATTGTTGTACCTACATATTCACAGGGCCCCACCTCGTTCTTGTTGAAATGGTACAAATGCATCCGGCGCTAAACGAAAGGCGCTGAAAATGGACAAATCAATGCGGATAAAATGGCTTTAAAATTAGTAGGATTGAATTTTTGGCAAAGATTGAATTGAAATTTATTTTATTTTCTCTCTTTTTCATCATTGTGTCTTTTATTTTCCTCTCATTGCGTTGAACTGTTCTGAAATTCGATTTTAACTTATAATAAAATATTTATAAAATAACGTCAAATTTACAAATTTTGAAAGATAATGTATTGCAAAAGTTTGAAAAAATATGTCACTACGATACCGAAGCAATTTTAAAATTCATAGATGTAATACTAGACAAATGCAAAGCATTGTATGGAAATAAAGAATTTCATTTGCCTCACAGATGAAATAAAACAGATTAATGATTTTAAAAGGTTCAAACAAAGACTGAAAAAACATTTTATATACAATCTAAACTGGTGTATGTAATCATGTATGTATTGATATGACCAAAATTGTTTCGAATTTCCCGTTTTTATTGTTTTTTAATATATATTTGTATTTTTTTTAGTTTTTTTTTCACTGTTGTATAACTATGTTTTAATTATACCTATTATCTATGTAATGTCAAATGATTCCCTCATCAAGCACAAGGTTTTAATCTTTTTGGTGAGGTAATGCAACAATTTTACCATAGTATATTATTATGTATTTTGTAAATTTATTTATAATATTATTAAAAAACAAGATGTTAAATAAATAATTAAAAAAAAACTCTTCGCTACCCCAAGGGGATATAGTGGGGAGTTATGAATTCGCAATTTTTAAGGTTACTTTTTAATGCAGATAGTATCATGCTGAGATTGATTCTCAAATTTTCATCACAATGTATCTGTGTGTGTGCTGTGTACTATGTGCGGCGTGTTTATTCTACTATATCGATTATAGACTAACGTGCTAATTCGATTATTTTCAAATTTTGCAAATTTGTGTATTAAATTAAAATCTCCATTAAATTTTGAAGGATATCTGATCATTGCTTCACAATTTTTTCAACTGTCAAATATTTCAAAGTGACCCTAAGATCAATAATCTTATAATTTGATATTTTTGATTTTCAAATTGCTAAAAATCACATCACTTTCATAAAATGACATTGAAGAATTTAGATTTCATAATAAAATATTTAATTTAACAAACCCATTTCATCAAAATGCTGAATATTCTCCATACAAAATTTGGATACTTTTAGGAGTTGTTTGCAAGTGAAGAGTATAGCGTTGGCCACAACCCACTCGTTTTTTTTTCTTTTTATCTTGCAGTTTAGGTGTCGCTCAATTTCTGGGTTGCTGCCGTCTAGGAAGGATATTAACAGTTCCTTAAAGATACAAATTACACATACCTACCAATAGCTTGCACAATAGCATACCAGCTCCTCGCACGTGTAGGTTTCTGTTAAATTGCATGCCTGCAAGAGGCAAGCAAGTAGATTGCACAACGTTTGTTTTTTGGCATTCAATGTGCAACCAGGGTGGTGGGTGTCGCAAGTCACCTACCAAAAAGGTCTCCGCTTGCATGCTGCGAAGCAGCTTCTTTATCATCGCTTTATCATCAGGTCACATGTAGTTTTTGGCAAACAAGCTTTTTCCACAATTTGACGGCATGTGTATTCCACATCTCATTTGTTGGGAAAAAAAAATTTCGCCAATTTAACGGCATGTGTATTCCACGTGTAAATTTTTGGGAAAAAAGCTTTTTCCACAATTTGACGGCATGTGTATTCCACATCTCATTAGTTGGGAAAAAAAAATTTCCCCAATTTAACGACATGTGTATTCCACGTGTAATTTTTTGGGAAAAAAGCTTTTTCCCCAATTTGACGACATTTCATTTTCGATAAACAAATAACAACAATAAAAACACATTTGTGTCAGTGGCAGTGTGTTGTGTATCCTGCAGGGCTTCTCATGAAGTTGATTAAGATAATATCAAGATCTGATTCAGACCTAAGAAATTTTTGAAGTAAAAATTAATTGATTAATTATATTAATTTATTCAAAAATTTATGACAATTTCATACTAGACTAAATTAATGAATAAATATATCAAAGTATTTTTTCAAAAAATTCGATTACAATGACTGAACGATCATTTTAGACCTTGATAATGCCGAGTCATATCGGCGAAAACGTTCGGTAGTTGTAATCGAATTTTGTTGATTATTACTTTGGAATATTTGTTCATTAATTTGAAAATGGATTTCCACTCTGTTAACACTCTAAATAATAGAATCATACCAGACTTTCATTTTGACATTTTTTATAATTAAATATAGATTAAGATTAATATTTTATTGATCGAGTAATAATTTATACATTTTTAAGATGAGGACAAGATAAGAACAGAATAAATTCCTGAATCATTTGGACTATCGTGGTAAATTATATTTCTCCAACTATCGGAAATCTGCAAAACACCATAATATTTATAATCTTGAAAACAGACGAACAATTACCTATAGACATGATGTACCTTAACAAAATTATGCATAACCGTGTAGACTCGCCTTACTTACTTTCTAAATTAAATTTTTACTGTCCATCACGCAATTTCAGATCTCAGTTTTTGTTCTATGTCGACCGACGTAACACTAACTACTCACAAAATAATTACATTAGACGAAGTTGCTCCAACTACAATTCATATTTTAAACATTTCGATATACCTAGTACATAAATCACAGCTGCGGTTTTCAGAACATACATATTACAACAATTCGATAAATAGTCACATTCATTCACAATCTATCTCGCATAAATATATACACAATATTGTTATAATATATAATACATATACATACATCAAATATAACACATATCCACTTACTTAATACACACTACATACAAGTATTATATTAATTACTTTTAAACTTACTAAATAAGTCAAAAACAAGTTCACCCTATATCTTATGTGAAAACATATTATTGGGGTACAATGAACTTTCCTTACTGTTAAGTCTTCATATTGTATTTATCCTTATAACATTGTATTCTGTTTGTTTTCTAAATAAAAAATAAATAAAAAAATAAAATAAAATAAGAATGTGTCATTATACTCATTATTAGCCCACCTAAACATAGATTCGGCCCTGTTTCCTGCTATGATATATTAAATGCCACCATGGTATAGTGTGTTATATGTACCTATGTACATATAGTCCAAACATCCACAAAGTTGGTCCCAAATCACGTTCCCATGTCTGATTCATTTCATACATTCAGTCACATTACGTGACCATTTAGCGATATTGTATTTATATTTTATATATCAATTATTATATTATATTTGTATTCACGGGAACGTTTCATATTGATTCTACTAGCTACTAATGTCCCAATTGTATGTAAGCGATTTTGTCCCTTATTGTAGTTTCGTGGACTCGTCAGAAATTTTATACGGACGAAAAATATTTATAGACATCGCAGTAAGAGACAAAAATTTGTTTTTTTTTATTGAAAAATAATAAACATAAAATATTACAAAATAAATAATGTTTCTGAATTACGCCAAGTCTAATTTGTAGACTTGTCGGCGTGTTCTCAAGACAATATCTAAGCATATTCTAATAATAACAAACAACATTAGGTACAGTAAAAAAAAAGACACACACAAAGATGGTCTCCCAAACATACATACATTCCTTCCTATGTTACAACACTTATCTATTTATTATTTATTTTATTTATTTATTTATACATCTTCTTGTACATAATATAAACAAATATAATTGTACACTGGCGGGCTTATTGCCATTAGGCAATTTCTTCCAACCAACCAGATTACAAAGTATGACAACATTGTGTATGTACAACAGCAAATAAAAAAGAGTAAAAGAAATCAAAGAAAATACGTATTACACTTAAATACTATTAAAACAAAAAAAAATATAATTCATAGCAAGAAAAAGGATATGGTAAGGACAGGAGAGGAAATCGGGATCAGGTGTTCAAGGATAAATATTCCTTCTTTAGTTTTTTCTTGAAAATACTAAGTGCGAAAATACTAGACGACGCAATATCTGGACTAAGGCTATTCCATAATCTTGCTGATTGTACTTCGAACGAAGAGCTGAGAAATTCTGTATTATGGATAGGTATGGATAGTGTTGTACGTTCAGCAGATCGGAGTGGAAGTCCATGATTGGATAGATAAGTGAATTTGCTTTTGAGGTATTATTCTATTAATGAATTATTAATTTTGAGGTATTATTCTATTAATGAATTACAAAAAAATAAAATCGTTTGAGATATGTTAATTATATATAAAGCCACACCTCAATAGCCATTCATTGACAAGTCTTTTTACATTGTTTTTGCTTTTGCATTTCTTAATAGATGCCGGCATCATTATACATATATGTATAAACCACCTCAAGGCATTCATTTTTATTTTACTTATAATATCCTTCTTTATCTTGTATTCTCTACATATATCCTCATTTTTTTATCAATTATACAGTCAAATATACAATTATTATGTGCCGACCGCCGTGGGACAGTTGGTAAGTCGTTTGGTTTCCGTGCGGCGTCCTGGGTTCGATCACCAGCAGAGGAGAAATTATTTAAATTTATTTCTCACGCAGATATTGCTTCTCTGGGCTGGAAACACTGGTTGGTTGGAAGAAATTACAATTCGCCACTTGCGCAGAGTGCAAGGAAGTGTTTATTATTATTATATTGTGAAGAATTATGGTGTTTTCACGATCCATTCGTTTTTTTAAATCTCCCGAGATTTAGAGTAAACTTATCGTGTAAAATTTAATTTCTACTTACTCACAAATGTGTGACCTTAAAAATTATCTTGTAGATTTATTATGTAAATTACAATATCGTCACCATTACTCACTAGAATTTGATTAAACCCATTGTGATAATGTATGTTCATTCGGTTATAAATATTATCACATAAAAAAATCCTTTGAATACGAAGCGATAAAATCGAAATCATAAAATATATTATTTTTACGACCCCTTAATGCCATTTTCAGCGTTTTATTTGGCGACGCTCGACATTTAATTATATGAATACATACTCTACATAGGTACTTGAACTGCAAGAGATATTATTTTTTACACATAGAAAATCAGAATACGATAAAGTACGATTGAAATTTCTATCGCATGATGTAAAAGCGTAGTGAAAATACATTGAAATTGTCTGTCTTGAAACAGGAATTATTCCTAGCTAGATAGACATAGGTAAAGTGATGTAATGATGCCAATCAGGGAGCGCCCATGGTTTATTATTATGCTTATATTTTTTTTGTTTATCATGTTGTTTGTTTTGTATATTTTTTTGTTTGTTTTTATATAAATACTTAGTAGTCTCTGTGGTGTATTGTTTCTGTAAGTTTTCTTTTCTTGTGTTAAATAAATATGTATTTTTTTTTTTACGGCGCTGGCCGATTTACTAATGATATTAACAGGGCCGGATAAATCATAGAACAACCAGGAACAAGAAATCAGGGCGCTTGTCTAAAAAGGGCGGTTAAAAATCCTAAAATGTTAATTATATAAATCAAAAATTCCCCAGGTATGGCACTCGGTTCTCTCTGCCTTCCCCGAAAGGGACACGGCGTGATGGAGTGTATGATAAAATTCTGCGGCGTTAATATCTTGTCCGTCTATTACCGTGTTATTCGTAAACATATATAGTCGATTCACACACACACACACACACACACGCACAAAATAATCATTCTAATAATTTACTTGCTAAAGTGTTAAATTATCTACATAATGAAGCCAGCGCCCCCCTATCTGAAATCGCCCGGGCGCTTGATAATGAATTTCATATGAGATGATAGCGGCGTGTTTGAAAACATTCCAGATGCTACACGCCACAGTAACTTTAATTATACATTATACTAAGAACTCTTATTGCTTGTTAATGAAACTACATAAGCCGTTTCAATAAGCGGAACCTGTCAGCAACTAATAGCAAGGTTTTCTTAAAAAAGGGAAACGAAGTTCTTTAGAAATGTTATGATAATTTCAGTGAAGTTTTCCCTTTCGACTTTAGCGACATACTTACTTATATTCTCGATCTCGGTCGCCGACTCGTCACCTGACTCTTTCAATTATTCATATATTATTGTTTCTATCTCTCTCTTCTGTCTGATGTCAAATGTTAACACGTGTCCATATTTTTTACGAGTCTAGTATAGACCATATATTTTAATATATACCTAGATGGAATACTAGTCGGCAAAGTGTATCGAAATCAATGGGAGTTTTCGTGTGCTGTTTTGTGTAAAATTCATTGGCATACCTCGTTTTATTAATATTAATTTATGTAGGTATTTATTATACCAAGAACTTATTTAGTGTTTTGTGTTAATTAGAATCGCGATTTGTTTTTTTTATTTTAAGTTTGGTGTGATTTTAAATTTTTACTGGAATTTGATAATTATATTGAGTTTTTTTTAATTAAAAATAGTTTTTATGATATTTTTAGTGTTAACATTAGTTATTAAGTTTAGTTTATTTACATAATACTTGAGATAGTTAAAAGGACTTTTAAATTATATTTAACTTTAAACGGTTTATGTGATGATCCAATATTTTAAAAATTGTAAGACCTAAGGTTTTAGTTTAAAATGCCTACTTCTCAGGATACGTTACATACATGAATAGGAATAGGTAGAATTATAATTTATTTTTGTTCTTTGGTTTATATTGATATATTGATTTTTACTGTATAATATTGCATAATATACTGCATAATATAATATTGAAATTCCAAACATTTGAGAAGGAAGGGGGGGGGGGGCGGTTTGAAATATATTGTTTTGGGCGCAAAAACATGTTTATCCGGCCCTGGATATTAATAACAATTAAGCACTACAAATAATAACACTCAATTATCATTATTACCATTATACACTTCCTCAAAAGAATTAGCAGATCAATGCGTAAATTGTAAATTATTTAAAAGAGCAAAATAAAATGCAACAAACGCATCATCAAGCTTTCAATTGGGAATAGTTCACCCATCCAGATACTTAACATATCAAAGGATTAGGCTCTGAGGAGGTCTCTATACTACCTAACAACCCTACTGATTCCCGAATATTAACGTTTAAAAAACCTTTAACGATTCTACATGTATTCATAATTACCGTTTTTTGCATTTTTATTATTAAATTTTTCGATAAATCTATAATTTCTAAATTACGGATTAACGATTTTGGAATAATGCCAGTGGCTGAAATAATGAACGGTAATATTATTATTTTACGAGAATGCCAAAGTCTTTTAATCTCTTTACCTAAAGCGGTGTATTTTCTAATTTTTTCATCAAAAGTTTTTATAATATTACTAGAATTTGGAATAGCCACGTCGCAAATATATGTTATTTTTTTAATTTTATCATGTATTATTAAATCGGGTCTGTTATGTTGAATTGACCGGTCAGTCAATATTGTTTTATCGTAATAAAGCGAAATATTATTATTTTCTAAAAATGAAATCGGATCATATTCATAAAATGATTTTATGTTTATCGCGTCAATTAATTTATATTTAATAGCTAAATTTTGATGTATTATTTTTGCTACTTGGTTATGTCTAAATGTATATTCTGATTGCACGAGAAAAGAACAGCCCGATATTATATGATCGATTGTTTCCGGAAAAGCCAAACATTTCCTACAACTATCATCAACTACATTTATGTCTTTTATTATATATTTTTGATAATTTTTAGTTTTTATTACTCTATCCTGAATTGCTATTATAAAACCTTCTAAATCCGCGTCCAAATCACCAATACTCAACCATTTGTTTGACCAAATTTTGTCAACATAAGGTTGGTTGAGAAATTTTGGATGTATAGAATGAATTATTTTATTTAGCCACGAATTTAGAAGGTCGTCATTTATATTTATAATATTGTTATTGGCATTCTCGTAATTTAAATTTAATGTTGTTAAATTTAAATTACGAGAAAAATAATTAATTTTAATTATTATTAGTATTATTATTCAGTTATATATTTTAACTCGTGAAACTTGTATGAATCTGAGAAAAAACGGAATTAGTTGTGGCCAACACTATTTGTCGGCCTTCGTGACTCAGTTGGTTGGGTATCTGACTGCTGATCCAAAGGTCCCGGATTCGATTCTCGGTGGAGACACAGTTTTTAATTGTGTTTTCAGTCTGGATCTGTGAGACGATTAATATCGTAAGTCTCCAGAATGTGGCAACTTGTTAATAGGTGCGTGTTAAATTAATACTTGACATAATACTTGATAAAATACTTGGATAATTTATGCCAGAATAAAAATGTTATTAAATTATTTTAAGAGTGAAGCTTATTGCATTATAGATTGAAATCGTGTTTTTTTTTATTTTAAGAAAAGATTTACATAATAATTGGGATCTCACTAGACTAAAGGCTATCAGTGAGTTTTCCATAAAAATAAGTCATGTACAAATGTTACATCCCTTAAGTTACAGTATTTAAATTATAAAATATAAAACATAAATTTGAAAAACGCACGTTAAGAAACACACTCTTCAAACGCACTATTCAAGGGGCAAATAAAGCCTTATAAAATATATAAAAATAATTTTTCTTTTTCTAGTATGCTGTTTGGCCACCCCGACGTTGAATATCTCTCAAATTTCCACATGGCAATAAACTCGCCACTTGCACAGGGTGCAATTAAGTTTTCATTATTATTATTAATTTCTTTGGTATTACATATATTGCATTGTGTTGCTTCAAAACGTACTACGTCAAATATTAATTTAACACGTACCCGACAACAATTTGCCACATTCTGAAAACTTATGATATAAATCGTCTCACAGATCCAGACTGAAAACACAATTCAAACCTGTGCCCCCACCGGGAATGAAACCCAGAACCTCTGGTTCATGAGTCAAGATATCTCACCAATCGAGCCACGAAGGCCGGCATGGAGTTGTAGTGAATGAGGGCAAAAATAATGTTTTTAAGTAAATTTAACAATGAATTTAGAATTCGAGAAACTGTCGCGTCAATTCTACGTGTCGCCGCGTATTTTTTTATACTCAAGACTGCCGACGATATTTATTCTTAAAACATACTGTCATTTCTATTAAGAGGACATATAAATCTAAACACGTCAATTTTAAATTAAATTTCTCAAATAATTACGTTAAAAAATGTTTCAACATTTCCCTAGTGAAATTCCTTACACAATTGTAATATTTAGCGTAAATTCCCTTTAAGAATAAATAATAATAAATATTATTTTATACGGATTATTTTTTATATTTTCTTTTTATGAATACGTCCTTGTAAAACAAGTACATATACATCTTCTTACATTCCCTAAATCAAGCATATTTTTTTTAATAAAAATGAATATGTCCTATAGGTGAACGAAATCGGTCGAGACAGGATTCGAACTCGAGACCACTGGATAACTAACCCAGCACGCTAACCGCTCTGCCATCGACCTATCTATTATTCCATATATCGACCCATATAAATGCTTGTTCTATAGGTGAACGAAATCAGTCGAGGCAGGATTCGAACTCGCGACCACTGGATTACTAACCCAGCACGCTAACCGCTCTGCCATCGACCTATCTATTATTCCATATATCGACCCATATATGTAGATGCTTGTGCTATAGGTGAACGAAATCAGTCGAGGCAGGATTCGAACTCGCGACCACTGGATTACTTACCCAGCACGCTAACCGCTCTGCCATCGACCTATCTATTATTCCATATATCGACCCATATAGATGCTTGTGCTATAGGTGAACGAAATCGTTCGAGGCAGGATTCGAACTCGCGACCATTGAATTTCTAACCCATCTACTCCTTAACTTTGTTTTATCGTAGAGAAATAAATATTTTATGTGCTTGAAGAGTGCGTAAAATCAAAGTGAATGACCGATGGTGTTTTTTCATTTCAAGTCAGGGTAGCAAGTCCGGTCACACGGCGGAATGAAAACCTCGGTTTAGATATTCGATAATTTAAATTTTCTTTGTAGAATACTCTTGCTACATGGGTTTACAACATGGGTTACCTCTACGGTGTGGGTCACATGGACTTGCCCTACAAGTTTGTTATTGAAATTCAATAAATCAAATAATTTATTTAGTTATTAATAATCAGCGATTTTTTTTATTTTTTGAATTCCATTATAAACGATGTCTTTAATGAAAAGTAAAACACTTTTTTAATTCTACATGAATTTATTTTAATTTAGGCGAAAAAGGCCTTTCGCATAAAATAAATTCATGTAGAATCAAAAAAGTATTTATTTTTAATTGTAGTCATAATTTATTTATTTAACACTTCAATGTACATAACATTTTTTGCCAGTAATGGAGGATTTATTACCTAGTGGAATTTTCGTCCAGACAACTATCTGTTACATAATATATGGATGAAGGTGAATTATTATGTACATGTACATAAAAAAAACTACATTAAACTATGTATGTATGTATGTATATTTTATTTAGATGTAAAAAATAAATGCACTTTCTTACATCTAGTATAACCAATAAGCATATTTACAAATTGATAAAATAAAAAGTTTTCACAGTACGAAATAATAATAAAAAAATACAAAGGAAGCACACAATATCTTAAAAGAACTTTTCCTTTATGTATTCAATACTTAGGTGACGAAAAGCGGCAAGGCCAGATGCTTCCTTCACACATTCTGACCAATCATTAAACAGTTTATGTACTTTGTAATACACATTATTTTGTGTACCTGTCAGGTTAGTCTGAGGCAGTCTAAAGTCCCGCCGACTTCTCGTCGGGTAAGTGTGAACTTCGAAATTATACAGAACATTTATTTTGCAAATATCGCGGTGACAGTCCATTTCTTAATTTATATATGAAAATTAATACATTTAAAATTGTCTGCTGTTTAATTGACAACAACTTCAACTATAAACCTCAACAGGGGGGGACTGCTGCTAACGTACCTATTTTTCAATTTGATATACCATCATTATTTCTTATCAAATCGTTTTGAAAAAAATAATTTAAATAGTTTGGATATTAATAAACAAAAATATACCTTAACTTTTTGATAATGTTCTGTATAAATAATTGTAGAAAAATAATGGCATACCCCGATTTTCAACGTTTATCATATATTTTTAATTAACTATAAGGCGTAGAGTAATATTTTTTTTTTAAATTAAAGAAGACAAAAATATCTAGAAAAATATGATGTGACGTTGCATTAATGCTTCAGGTTTAGTAAATAAACCTAAAAAACATTTATTTTCCATTCAGCGCCATTGCGTAATAAAAGTTTTTTTTGTTTATTTACTTAACCTGATGCATTAATGCAACGTCATATCATATTTTTTCAGGTATTTTGTTCTTCTTTAATTTATAAAAAAAATATTGCTTTATACCTTATATTTTTTTAGAAATTTAAGATAAATGTCTAAAATCGGGGTATGCTTATTATTTTTCCACAAGAATATATACAGAACATAATCAAAAAGTTAAGTTATATTTCTCTTTATTAATATCCAAACTAACTAGGTTATTTTTTTCAAAATGATTCGTTTAGTAATAATGATGGTATATCAAATTGAAAAAATAGGTACGTTGGCAGCAGTCACCATCTTAATTCAAAAAATAATTTTGGGTATCCGATCATTTCCAGTCACGTATGAATCTTTTTCCTTACTAACACGTATCTTCAAAGTGCATTAGCCGGTTTTAATATATCATGTTTTTAGTCACTGAATTTAGCGTTATATGCCCTCTTATTTCTTTTGAACTCTTTGTGCAAAGCTTACACGCGTAAATATATTTTTGTGAGCTTTTTTGCGGTTTTGAACGTTTGTGAACATAATTAGATGTTCGTGGAAGTGTGGCAGCATTGAGGACGATATTTAATCTCTATAAATGAACACGAGTATTTTCAACAGAATCTTGAATAAATTAACTATTCACATAATGAGATATAGGTACATGTGGGTGCGTGCGTATATTTTCAGTTAATGTTGGTACCTTTGTGAATCTCCGACACGTGCTCCAAATGCCATTCAATATTTTTTAAGCTCAAACACGTGGCATACATTTTTTTATACTTTACAAAGATTATTTTATGTACAATGGCGGGTTTATCGCCATAAGGCAATTTCGTCCAACCAACCATAGCAACGTGAGGCCATAAATAGTGTGGTGGTAGATACATTAAATTTATAACAAAATATAAACAGTAAGATAAACACGTAACATTATTTAATGTAAAATCACAGCAACAAAGAAAAGAGGGAGATAGAGGTTGTGGGGTGTGGGGTGTGAGAGAGGATAGGGAAGTAGTGTCGATTAAGAGTTATTAGACAGGTATAACAGCTTAGGTCTTTTTTTTAAGTTGAATCGATTGAGACGTCGTAATATCATCACTTAAGGTGTTTCATAGCCTTGCTGATTGAACTTCAAATGATGAACTGAGAAATTCAGTAGAATGAATGGGAAAAGCTAGTGTTGTACGTTCACTGATGTTTGTATGAATATTGCCTTTATAAGTGCAACGAGACACACATGAATGTGTCGTGCTTCCTTTCATAATATAATGCACACACGCACACCTCTCGCTGGTTACCACACATTGTGGGAAATGCCATGATGGTATGTATGTATGTACAAAACAAATAAAAAAATTCAATTTACAAGATTAATATTTGCATTTTATTTTTATTTCGTATAAACCACCTCTCTAGGCTGAGCCTGTTCCGAGGTAGCAGAAAATTCATTCGAATTAGATATATCCTACAATTTTAGCAATCGGCAGCCATGTTGACTCGTCAACAACGAAAAATTTAAATTAGTCATAAAATACACCCTAATAATTTTAAGTATTTATAACCAATCAAACTTGTATGCCTGTATACACTCTTGTTTGAAGATTAACCAAATTATTTTATGAGAACATCTGTGCGTTGGGTTCATTTCTAAACAATTCACGTCTTCGTTGTATATTTTCTTTATTTAATTATAAAAAAATGCACTCAATTATAAATTGCTATGTCGATATAATTAAAGTCAATTCCGCACAGTGTGCCAGAGACAATAAAACAAGACCTCGGGACGTGCTCACGTTATTTTGCAAACATGGAATAAATAAGAACATAATGATGACATCACATTATACTTTGTGGTATTGTATGGTGTGTAATGTAATGCCTTGTTCTCAAGAAACATCCAACGAGTATATTACAATTCCTTAAGTCCGTATTGCTGAGGGTGATTTCTTAAGGATCTTTATTCCTTTTTATGTGGGGACTCCCTTACTGACAAACAGATCAGGGACGAATTCGTCACAATATTTTTTTTAAAAGTCTTAAAAGTTTTAATGTCTTTTTTATTCGACATTCACATTGGTACAATTTGGTAAACAAACCAAAAATGAAATAATATTTCTGGCGCAGATCATGGGTGACATCTGTTTGAGAACACTGTCACCTTATATACAAATACTGTTGCTTTCATTTGTTCACAAAAAAACAACTTCTCAATAGATGGCGTAGCAAAAAAAAATTCTTCATTATAAATGGCGATAGTACAAACGTCTAATTTTCAAACGATATATAAAACTTTCAAAATCTCTCTTTCCTAGTACTTTAATATAATCAGCTGTCTTATTTTAGTGTTTTTTGTGTACTAGTAAATTAATTATAAATTATTTTAATTTTTTGTAATCAATATTAATTATCCTATTGAATAATGCATGGAGTTTTTACTGGCCCACTAATAAAGCAATGTACATTGTCTGTTTTATAAATTGTGTAGACTGTATAACTCTCCATCAACCTATAAATAAATAATGAAACTCAATAAGAAGGCATGATTGGTGAACGTTGCGTAAGTGCATAAAGTGATAAGTGTCCGTAAGCCCTGAAGGTGCCTCGAGCTCCTGGTTCTTCGATAATATTCCAACTTCGTATCTATTGAGATGTTGAAAATTTGTCAAAAATGTATATGTCCTTGTAACATATACATTTAACTCAGCATAAATGCTTGTGTTATAGATGAGCGAAATCGATCGTTGCAGGTATACAAACCCAGGGACCTAACTATTCTGTATTTTGTGTATTTTAAAAATCAAACAGCGCACACCAAACTTACATATGCCAGTTTAAAATTTTTATTTAATGAATAATGAAATAAATTTAATAATAAATTTATTCCTGAATTTCTATACTAAAGTATTATATTAGTATTGAATGCATATAGAATTTAGTTGTAAAAAAGTACAGTTTCATACATCTAGTATAAATAAAAACATAAATAAATCGAAAAACACCACTTAAAACTTATAGACTCAAACAAAAAACAAATTGAAACAAAAGAAACGCACAAAATTATATTACAAGAATTTTTCATTCTAACCAACTATAGGCGTCAAAACTAAACACCTCTTTCACACATTCTGGCAAATAATTACACAATAGTAACTCACTTTTCATTCTAACCAACTATAGGCGTCAAAACTAAACACCTCTTTCACACATTCTGGCAAATAATTACACAATAGTAACTCACTGTTCATTCTAACCAACTATAGGCGTCAAAACTAAACACCTCTTTCACACATTCTGGCAAATAATTACACAATAGTAACTCACTGTTCATTCTAACCAACTATAGGCGTCAAAACTAAACACCTCTTTCACACATTCTGGCAAATAATTACACAATAGTAACTCACTGTTCATTCTAACCAACTATAGGCGTCAAAACTAAACACCTCTTTCACACATTCTGGCAAATAATTACACAATAGTAACTCACTTTTCATTCTAACCAACTATAGGCGTCAAAACTAAACACCTCTTTCACACATTCTGGCAAATAATTACACAATAGTAACTCACTTTTCATTCTAACCAACTATAGGCGTCAAAACTAAACACCTCTTTCACACATTCTGGCAAATAATTACACAATAGTAACTCACTGTTCATTCTAACCAACTATAGGCGTCAAAACTAAACACCTCTTTCACACATTCTGGCAAATAATTACACAATAGTAACTCACTTTTCATTCTAACCAACTATAGGCGTCAAAACTAAACACCTCTTTCACACATTCTGGCAAATAATTACACAATAGTAACTCACTGTTCATTCTAACCAACTATAGGCGTCAAAACTAAACACCTCTTTCACACATTCTGGCAAATAATTACACAATAGTAACTCACTTTTCATTCTAACCAACTATAGGCGTCAAAACTAAACACCTCTTTCACACATTCTGGCAAATAATTACACAATAGTAACTCACTTTTCATTCTAACCAACTATAGGCGTCAAAACTAAACACCTCTTTCACACATTCTGGCAAATAATTACACAATAGTAACTCACTGTTCATTCTAACCAACTATAGGCGTCAAAACTAAACACCTCTTTCACACATTCTGGCAAATAATTACACAATAGTAACTCACTTTTTTTTTAAAATGAATATGTCCTTGTTAAACAAGTACATATACATCTTCCAACGTTCCCTAAAATAAGCATAAATGTGCTATAGGTGAACGAAATCGGTCAAGGCAGTATTAGAACTCGCGACCACTGGATTACTAGCCCAGCGCGCTAACCGCTCTGCCATCGACCCATCTGCTTACTTTAAGAGTCCGAGTACTTCACCACTTGACCATCCCACTCCAGAATACAGCAATCGCAACGACATTGTCATTAACCATCTTCAAAAAAAAATAAAGATAAAAAAAAAGTCCTCTGCGTTGCACCTCACTGGCATATCTTGACAGATGAGGAGGTGTTTGTCAGTTTGTATCTCGCTTCAATTGCAGGAAACATCCTCTTCTACACTTATAGCATGTTCTCTTTGCATCTGATGACACCGACGCGTAATATATTAAGTGTCTTCAATGTCAGGTAGGGTAGTTGGAGTCCCGGTCCCAAACAATCCGACAGGTCGACCTGGGGGGCAAGTCTGGTCCGGTCGGCGAAATCAAAACCCTAGTGATTACCCATGGAACTCCATATGATAATTATATCCATGTTATGGGTAATCACTAGGGTTTTGATTCCGCCGATCGGACCAGACTTGCCCCCTGATCTCCACCTTCAATAGTTATCTATTATACAATAGAATATCTCTGTAGTACACACAATTTTTAATTTAAATTCTGAATCCACCCCTTATTTCAAAACATTATTATGACATTACACGCAATATGCACAGATAAAACAGTCTGTGATGGCATTGTGAAAAATACTAAAGAATTTATCTTGTTCATTTGTCTATGGAGACATAAGAAATAAATACGACTCAAGATTGTCACGGCGATGAATTTTTTTATACGGACATTAAAGGAAATGAGATGGATATTCTTTTCAATATATCACCACCATAGATTTTCATATTATAATATACTAGATGGAGAACTCCGTGCAATGAGTGAGTCATGGTATATCGCGCGTATGACGTCTTAGTTGGCAACATATTGCAGTTTTCCATATATTTCAACATTTCCTAGATAACTGTTCTCTAAGTCCTAAAAAAAGCGTTTTTTTTTCGACAAAAAAAATCCGAAAACAATTTACATTAGTCCTTATTCTCTATTCAAAAACGATGTGGTCTGCCCACCTTGTTGTCAAATATCCGGCGGGAAAAATCCACTTGGATTCATACAAAATTTGCTAACTGTGACATCTAGCATATTATATGAAAATCTATGGTCATTCTTCGTGGCTATGTTATCAAAACGTTTGACTGATAAACACGAAAATTCCAGTTCTGTTCGAAGTATATCCATTGATTGATTTTTAGGCATAAATTAATATTCCTATTCACAACGCAAAATTTGTCAGTTCAGCATATTTTTTTTAATCACGACTTGCCTTTCATCGAATGAATTAGAAGATCTATGGGTAAATGGTTGGCTGGATGGAAATAACCTAATAGCAATAAGCCCAGTGCAATATATTTGTTAGTATTATGTACAAAATAAATAAATGAAAAAATCAAAATGAACGGCATTAAACGTAATGATTAAGCATCCTTTTTTATGATTCTTACATGAATATGTACAAGATCCCACTAACCAAATAAGGTTGTCAATGGGTTTTTATGGCATAATTTAATGTAATGCTTTCCTTTTTGTTAATATCTTTCACTAGTTTTCTTTGTTGTGATCTTTTCATTTTTATACACCAACTTTTAATGCAGGATGTGGCCACTTGTAATTGGCTGACCAGTTTTGTAATAGCTTGCCCTTATTTGATGTAAGAACGATGCATAATAACGTGATAGCTGTAAGTAGTCCTTTACGAATAAAAATAAAGTAATAATCTAATAATCTAAACCTCTCTATATTACAATTTAAAAAAATAAAATTTTACATTATATTACAAACAAAAATAAAAGTTTTAAGATAACAGAACCATATTAGTATCAAAAACAAAGAATACCATAGCAGAAACGAAAAATATGGCAATATCATACATTACTATTATTTAGCTCCAAAAAATTTTAATAAGATAAAAAGTGAAATAACAGACATACAGTTGATAAATAATTTGAAACACAAGAAAACAATAGAAACATGGATTAGAAACAAGGGCATTATATACTGCGGAAACATGATCAAGCTACAATAGTTTATATTTTATTTTTATAATAGGTATATTTTATAACAAGTTTTAGTTAAATACAAGTTTAATATTAATTTTTCTGTCAGATATAATGCAAAAAAAAAAAATTCTGCCACCTCGGTACAGGCTCAGCCTAGTGAGGTGGTATATACCAAATAATCCTATAAAAAAAATGTTTCATATAACTTATTTAAATTGTACTTTTTTGTAATATTTTTATTGTTTGTATATTGTTATATTTTGTTTGGTTTCAATAATAAAAAAAAAATCTTAAAAAATAAAATAGGAACAGAAAGAAGAAGGAAAATAAAAATTTTCGCTAAAAATTAACTTTTGCTTGCTAATTTGATCGTATTGTACGAATTTAATCTAATTAAGTTTGAGGGCAAGCTATTAAAATTGTTGTTGTTGAATACTGCAGTGCTCTTGTTCAGTGTCCAGAGGGCACGCACCTCTGGATTTTTAAAAAAATCTATGTGCGGATTTATATCACTAGCTATGTGTAGCCATGATCCAATTTGTCTGGTTCCCCTTTCTAAGGGTTACGAAGGTCAGATGGCAGTCACTTCAATGTAATAACCAGACTCGCCAATTCCAGGATCATGGTCAAAGCGTACCCCGATAGAAACGGGATAAAAAGCGCTAAGGGGAAAGAAGAAGAAAGAAGAATACTGCAGTGTTCTTTCACCGTAATAATTATTGACTCTAGGTTTACTATATTTTCCTGAAGTTACTTGTCTGTGTACATACATACATACATACATACATACCATCACGCCATGTCCCTTGCGGGTTAGGCAGAGAGAACCGAACGCCACATTTTTCTATCCTGGCACGCATTTCTCGCCTCGTCCACATTCATGCATCGTCTCATACATGTTCGTCTGTTGTTCACACTTCTAACATTTCCGTGCTTCAGAATATCTTTCACATGGTCGTTCCATCCCTTTCTTGGGCGTCCCCGACCTCTCATTCCATTCCTTTCCGCTCTGTATATTTTCTTCGTCAGGCGCTCCTCATTCATTCTCCCCATGTGACCAAACCATCTCAATGTGTTCACCTTCATTCTAGTAATGACATTTTTCTTCAACTCACATTCTTTCCTTCTTACCCTGTCATACATCGTTCTATTGCAAATTCTTCTTAACGATCTCATTTCAACTGCATTTATTCTGCTTTCATGCGTCTTCTGCCATGTCCAGGTTTCACTTGCATACGTCAAGGTTGGCTCTACGATGGCGTTATGAATGGCACTTTGACGTCCTTTGATATGTTGCGGTCATTCATAATTGGTCTAAGTGCTCCATTCACTCTGATTCCTGCCATAACTCTTCTTTCGATCTCTTTATCAAGCCGTCTATTCCGTTGAAATATGCTTCCCAAGTTTACATAGAACAGAACTGTTCTGCTGTTCTTGTCTGTGTATGGTGTTATAATTATTTAGTTCAGGTGTTTTGTGTTCATTTCTAAAATGATTTTATAAAATAAATCTGTTTTTATAAATTTGCGTAGCTGTCATTAATGTAGTTTCTGCGAAAATGTATTTTGTCCTTCTTCCATCATACGAATAACTCTATAGTTGGGTAACATATATCTTATAAAAGACTTTTGTAATCTTTCTATTGAGAACAATCCTTACCAAAATCTTATCAGAAACTTATTTTTTTACTTTCTGTAACTTTTCTTTTATATATTCAGCACTTATGTGACGAAAAGCGGCAAGACATGGAGCCTAATCTAAATACGATTCAATAATTTATGGTCCTTTTAGAATGGATCAATAATAAAATTAAATGGCCAAGACCGTCCTGCATGGAGGCACAAATTCATTAAGTGATTGAATCTAGTCACTGAGCTAAGAAAACGCACGGTCATTTTACCAATGTCGGATGAGCTGTCAAAGGTGATTAAACGCGATAATTTAAACAAAAAAAATAATAAGTACTGTTCAAAATCATAAACGTAGGTAAAAATATGTTGACATTTGTCAGTGCCAACATATACTAAATTGTCTATTTTTTCATATTTTTGTTGAACTATGTTTCACTATTGTATTGTTGTAATTTTTTTTTTGTATGGTTATTGTGGATTTTAAATAAAGAAAATAAAATAAATAAAAATATATGAATTTTAATACGAATACATAATAAACTTATTCCTAACCTCAAATGGCAAAGATGTTGATAAAATTTTTCCTGCAACCAATTTCTATTCAATTTATAAAGCAACTCGCTCACGCGAGTCGCTATTACCATTAAATACCAACGAAACCTAATCGAAAATTATACGGGATGTCATAAAATACGACAGCGAAATAATAGTATGATGTGTACGTAAATCTCCATTCCCTGTAATTGTTTGCTTAGGTGTAGTTAGTTTTTAATGATAATAGCGACTCGCGTGAGCAAGTTGCTTTATAAATTGAATAGAAATTGGTAAAATAATAAGTGCGTTTTCTTATCTCTAATAACATAGTCACAAAACTCAGTCAAGATGAATGTAGCAGAAGTATTTACGTATGTGTAGAAAGCATAATATTCAAACGGGAGGTTTTTGAAATTGGCGTTAATAATGTCTTAAATAATTATTGGTGCGGTTCAAATGACATCGTTTAAGCCAATTTGAGTGTTGCTATATAATTATTTTCGTTACTTATGGCAATTAACTTAATCTTTAGCTAAATATAATTGCTAATCAAGATATTCGAGGGAACGTTAAGCGATTCTTGATTCACTCCATTATAGCAATTGTGGCTGCAAAATTGTCACAGAAATCATTGCGCTTTGTTGACTATAATTTTAATTTCACATAATGCCGGTATGACAATGAATATCTTAGTGAACTTTAAGGGTCGTATAATGGGAGTGTTTTAAGGAAATGTTTCGGTCACGTACTTCGATATGACTTATTACGGGATTTCAATCTTTTCTTAAAATAAAATATTTTTATTTCCATACACTTATTTCTATCCAAAAACATTCAGTTTATATGAGATACAAAATATCTTAAGATAATATAAGCTTATTCATACATAGTTAACATACAAAGTAAATATAAGTTATTTCATTTCAATAAATATCAATTTACCACTTCACTGGTGCTTACATAGTTTAAGCCATATCTTTTTGTTTGTATCTTTGTTACTAACCCCCTCACTAGGCATAGCCTGTGCTAAGGTGAGCTAGTTTTATGTTATTGTCTATTATGTTGTTTATTTATAGATACATTTACATATAATATAAGTACATGTACATACATACGCTACGCATTCAAACCTATACATCTTTCCCCCTAAATACAATACATATTTCATTTTGAGTCATGCACACACAACCAAAATTTGTGGAAATAAATTATTTGTTTCACTTTTTTTTCAATTGTCTATTCTGTTGTTTGTAATAGTGCATTTACATTTTATTTGGAAGAATTATTTCCTTCAGGATTTTTTCATCTATTTCATAAACCCATCTTAGTGATAGTTTTTTAAATTCTTTTGCATTACTGATGTTTTTAATATTTGTTGGTAAACTATTGAAAAGTTTTGTTGAAAAATATCGTACAATACGTTGTCCAAAAGTTGTTTTAATTTATGGTATATTTACGGTATTTGTTGTACTTAATCTAGTGTTTTTATATTGTTGTGAGCTAGTATATTGGTCTTCTCTTTTTAGCTTGTATATTAGCAGATTTTTCGCAAATATTTTTGTAATTGTTGGAACTTTGAATTTAGTAAAATAAATTTAGTAAATGTTACGTTTTCTCCTGACATGAGCACATCTGATCATTATCACGGGAATTTCTCAGAAGAACTCGCGTCTCTGGTTCCTCATACACTCATGCTCAATGGAATTACAAGTTTCGCTCGGTCACAGCACCCATTCCTTCAACGCTTACCTTCAACATGCTCTGGTCAATCGCTTCTCGAACTTTATTAGAGCAAGACCAAGCGACTGCCAAACATACGTCATAATATAAAGGCTGGGGGGCTTCTCATGACACGTTCTTAATAAGTTCTTTAAAAATGTATAAATCAGTACTCGATTATAATCCAATCTTAATATTTCTCTACATTTAATCATGGAAATTTGTTAATATCAAAGATTAGTATGAATTTGTCATTACTTGTTGTATAAATTAATATTATGATTCAGTTAATTTAATCTCAAAGATTGCTAAAGTCTGAAGCTGATCTTAATTTTATTGTAATCAACTTGCTGATTACATCATTTGTCTTGTTCTTATCGTTTATGCCATACACGTTGCGTCACACAGGCGTGGTGGAGATTAAAAGTCTTTCGTAGTGAATATAAAAAATCACACTTTATCCAACTGTCGATTCGTTCATGAGAATTCAATTCTCTTAATGAATCGACATTATTAATCCAAGATGCGTGTACGAATAACATAATAATAACACCAACTAGAGGCCTCGAGCATATATGTTCCCATACATGGATTTACTCAGAATTCGGAGTAGAACATTTTATGTGAGTTTTCTGTGTGTGTGGGTGTGTGTGTGTGGGTGTGTGTGTGTGTGTGTGTGTGTGTCCCCCTTATAACTTTTGATCCGCTCAATTTACAGAGCCCAAATTTTCAGTATATATAAAAAGTTATAGGCCTACTAAACTTTTATACTCAGTCAGGGGTTACCAACTTTTGAAATTTTAGTTTATTTTTCCATATATCTCAGAAACCATAAAAGCAAGAACGCTGAAAATTGGTATAAAGATAGACAAATACAAAATCTCAAATTAGTTTTTTTTTTAAATTCCAGGGTTTCTCAAACGTTTTTTATTAAGAAAAATATTTTTTTATGATAAATTTATGAGTTTAACTGCCTAGATTTCCATTTTTTTTTAAATTTCGAAAAAAGCCGAAACACCCCAACTAGATAATTTAATTTTATATAAAAAATAAAAACATTGTATTAGCACATCTCAAATTTTTTTTTAACAATTTTTATAAAAATTAAATTTAGTGACGACATCACTTCATACAATTTGTATGGTAGTCGCCTATACACAATATGTAAGAAGACTTAATAGTTTGATACTTAAATCTCCAAACATACATACATACCATCATACTGTTTTCATATTCTGTTTAGGAAAAACAGACTGACCTCCATACTATCCTATCCTGACAAACATACCTACATGTTTTATATAGAAAATAAAATATCTTCAAATATTTATTAATTTGTGTTGTTTATAGTTTGGTACGTATTATTTGATTATGCTTACTATCGCCATCGACAGTTGGATCTCATGTGTTACATGCAACTAGTAATTATTAACCCCTTTTCAAGTGGAAAGAGATTTTTCTATCGTTTAAAGAGAGTCTGCCATGTCTACCACAAACCAAATCATTTAATTCAAAAAAGATACTGACTCTAGGGGTCTTTTAATATTTTGTCGTGTCGCTGTGACATACGAACATTTAAGGCACAAATTGCTTTGCGAGTTGCCTCATACGAATCGCGTGATTGCTTATTGGTTTTGCCCGCTTTCTCTGAACGCTCGCTTCGTGCAATCTCATACGACGCGACATCTACTGACTCCTTGGCGGTTTGGGTGTCATCTGCGAGTAGTCGCGAGCAACACGTGTCGTGGTCTTCTGGGAATTCAAAGGACGGGTATAGATTGTGGAAGACTTGATCGGAATAATAAAATGACATCGGAAAAACTTGTGTTTTCTAAATAAAATAATAATATATTATTCGTATACCTACAAAATCTTAAGTAAATTTGGTTGTTATATTTCTTTAAAATAACGAGAATAACGAGACAGCGCCAACTTTTTTTTCACAAATACTCCTTATTTATTTATTTATTTATTTATGGTTACAAACAGTCACAATTACAAAAATATATTAAATAAGACAACTACCCACATCAGGACCAGAATATGTTACTGGGTAATCTATAGATTTGCCTAGAATAATCTTTACAATCAGTCTTTGCGTAACACATTCATAAACTTATACTGATACCATCACGGCATATCCTATCATCCTACCTATCCTACCATCACGGCATATCGTCGACCTGCGTGGCTCAGTTGTTTGTGGATCTGACTACTGATCCCGGGTTCCGGGATCTGACTACTGGTATCTGACTACTGGACCCGGGTTCGATTCCCAGTGGAGACACAGTTTTAATTGTTTTTTTTCGTCTGGATCTGTGAGACGATTAAGATCGTTATTGGCTTCTTGTTAAATAAATTATTGCTATAGAACTAAATCATCTCTAAACTCACCAATAAACAGAATCCTCACCACTTACAATAAGCATCAAAGTACCCTACAACTAGATATTTTTCATAACTCGCCTTACCAATATAAAAACTTACTGTTCAATTTAAAATCAGCATAGCAAGACACATTTTACACACCTCATTACACATTTTCACCCACTACACATTCACATCCCAGTATGTTATTAATTATATGAATTGATTTGCCACAAGTAATTGACACTAGGTAGGGATAGTTTAACAATTATATATTAATCTTACTCATTGTAATTTTTTACCTAGTGTTGTTTATGTGCAGTTTAATTATGTAAATAAAATAAATAAATAATAAAATAACCTATAGTGTGTGGGAGCCAGCGACAGATGTGCGGGTGTACAAAACCTTTTTAAGGAAGCACGACACAACACAGCATCGAAAATACAACAGGCAAAATAACATCTTACATACTTAGTTAAGCAATTAGGTTACCTACATACTTAGTAAGTATTATCATAATTTTTAAATAATATTTAGTTGTGAGGTACCGACTGAGAATAGTACCTCTAAATTTATCCATTATCATTGGGTGCTCCGTAAGGGCCTGGTTATCTTAATAAATACAACTTGTAAAGTAACATCTCACAAAGTACAGCAATGAGGTTCACCACCGTTTCACAATTTTGCCCTTTTAGGAGGGACGAGACTGGTGCGTGGCCATACACGCATGTGTCATGCTTCCTTTTTCAAGTTTAAAATAAAACAAATAAACAAAGAAATAAATCAATTTAAAAAGTGGGTTATCTTTATTGTATCTTGACCATCGTTCCGTTGGAACGTTGAAAACTTCATCCACATATTAAGAAGTCACATATTTTTGTTTTGCAACCAATATGAATGTCTCTTCTATTCTGTTTATCCTTTTAAAATAACAATTTATTTCCGTTATTTATTTTAATCGTATGTCACAGAATATTCCGTTTTCGTTTATGTTACCTAAATAAACATGTTTTGGTTTTTGATATGTGACTATCTCCCTCTCTCTTTGTGATATCTTTATAACCTGACAGACGTACCTACAACAGTTCTTTTCAAACTGTTTTATTAAAGGACTTACAAAGGCGGAATAGGTAACCAATTTGAAGTGAACTTTTTTATGTATGTTCAGCGATTTCTTTTTACCACGTTGACCAATTTCCATGATTTTTTTTTTCATTAGAAAGTAGAAATCTTCGGATTGGTTCCATTACAATTTGGTCAAGATATGACCGTGGGTAATTCATCAAACTCTTCAATTCTTTTTTAATAAGATGGGAGGGCTTCAGAGATGATCACACATATTTAATTTAGTTTTATTTTATTCGGAAAACATACAGCATACATAATAATAATAAAAACAAAAATGATACATACAATTTCAATTTCATGCCTAAGTAACATGTTTTCACTTATATAAAAAGTAGTAATAACTAAAAGTATTTTTTATTTATCTTATTTATTCATTATTTCTTTTTACTTTCATTATCATTGAGCGGGTACATTCAAAACACGGGGAGAAAAGGAACATCAAATATTACTCAGGTTAAAATTTGAAATCAATAAAAAATCGTATATTTTTATCGTATATATATATATATATATATATATATATATATATATATATATATATATATATATATATATATATATATATATATATATATATATATATATATATATATATATATATATATATATATATATATATATATATATATATATATATATATATATATATATATATATATATATATATATATATATATATATATATATATATATATATATATATATATATATATATATATATATATATATATATATATATATATATATATATATATATATATATATATATATATATATATATATATATATATATATATATATATATATTTTCCAACTGTCGATTTGTTCAGGAGAACTTTGTTCCCTTAACATATCGACAATGTATCAAGCCAGAATACGCGAGAATTGTATGGAGAGGTCTACTTTTTTCACGGCTTTTCCAACTTTGAAGTCAAAAAACACCAACTTAGAGGCTTCGCAGCATATATGTTCCATACACGGATTTACTCAGAATTCGGAGTAGAACATTTCGTGTGTGTGTGTGTGTGTCTGTGTGTCTGTGTGTCTGTGTGTCTGTGTGTGTGTGTCCGTCCCCCCCTTATAACTTTTGATCCGCTAAATTTACAGAGCCTAAAATTTCAGAATATATAAACAGTTACAGGCCTACAAAACTTTTATACTCGGAATTTTGAATTTTTGTTTCAGTCAGGGGTTATCAACTTTTGAATTTTTATTTTATTTTTCCATATAGCTCAGAAACCATAAACGCTAGAACGCTGAAAATTGGTACAAACATAGACAAATACAAAATCTCAAATTAGTTTTTTCAAAAAAATTCCAGGGTTTCTCAAACATTTTTTATTAAGAAAAATATTTTTTTTATGATAAATTTATGAGTTTAACTGCCTATATTTCCAAAACTTTTACAATTATCGAAAAAAGCCGACACACCCCAACTAGATAATTTAATTTTCTATAAAAAATATTAACATTGTGGTAGAAGATCTCAATTTTTTTTTAACAATTTTTTTAAAAATTGAATTTAGTGACGACATCGCTTCATACATTTTGTATGGCAGTCGCCTATACACAATATGTAAGAAGACTTAATAGTTTGATACTTCATCTCCAAACATACATACATACCATCATGCTATTTGCATATTCTGGGTAGGAAAAAGGATCTTCCTCCATACTATCCTATCTTGACATACATACCTACATATGTTGTATAGAAAACAAAATATCTGAAAATATTCAATAATTTGTATCTATGGGTTTATAGTTTGGTACATATTCTTCAACTATACATACTATCGCTATCGACAGTTGGATCTCATGTGTTACATGCAACTAGTTTTAAATGAATATGTCCTTGTTAAACAAGTACATATACATCTTCCTACGTTCCCTAAAATATGCAAATAAATGCTTGTGCTTAGGTGAACGAAATCGGTCGAGACAGAATTTGAACTCGCGATGACTGGATTACTAGCCCAGTGCGCTAACCGCTCTGCCACCGACCCATCTAAAGTGAAATTTGTAGTGAAAAGTTTTCTTTGTAGCTACTCATGATTTTGATTAGCGTAAGATTAAGATCAGCTTCAGACTTAAGAATAATTATATTGAATAATTATATTAATCCAACTGTCGATTTGTACAAGACAATTCATTATTTATCTTAACATATCGACAAAGTTTCAAGCCAGGATACGCGAGATTTGTATGCACGGTCTATATTTTTCACGGATTTTCCAACTTTGAAGTTAAAAAACACCAAGAGGCTTCGCAGCATATATGTTTTATATACGGATTTACTCAGAATTCGGAGTAGAACATTTCGTGTGTCTGTGTGTGTGTGTGTCTTATAACTATTGATCGGCTTAATCTACAGAGCCCAAAATTTTAGAATATATAAATAGTTATAGGCCTATAAAACTTATTATTCCTTTTTCATTTAAAAGGGATTACTTCTGGGGTGGTTCCATCTGAACTAAGCAAGAGGTTTGATGATGGAAACCATGAGAAATTTGCGTATTATTGTATAGGCGAATTATATGAAAGATAATATTACTACATACATACATACATATCAGCACGCCATGTCCTTCATGGGGTAGTCAGAGAGAACACCACTTTTTTCTATCATTCGTTTTGATTTTTTTTTTTATATGAAAGACCATTTTGACAAAATGGGATGGTCCGATTATATGTACCTATAGAAGTTTCGCTGGTATAGTTCATTCCACATAAAAACTCCTTTCGTGTTTTTTGTTGGTAGGCTTGTATTGTTTTCAATCTGGCGAATTTATTTATACGGAGTTGCTAACATTTTTTAACTCCATATAATAATTATATCCATGATATTTTATTTTATTTTATTTTATTTAGAAATATTAACAGTTTACATAGAAAGAAGTACAAAAAATAATGAAAGATGAAATTAAACGAATTAAAAATATTCCACTGATTAATACAGAAACTAATAACAATCACAAAATGTGCCTACTTTGGTGAACGGTGGTGAAGAAGAGAAGACTGGGAAGAAATGGGAAGGAAAATAAGGTGAAAATGAGAATGAGTTAAAAATATCAATCTGATTAAAGTTTGTGGTATGCTTAATCGTGAGGGTTTTGATTTCGCCGGTTGACTAGACTTGCCGCCCAGAGTAGTTTGCAAGACCATAGTCAGAACAGTGTTGGCATATGGATACGAGACATTAACCATAACGGCGAAGATGTCTGAAACGCTGGACACCTTTGAAAGAAAGGTACTGCGTAGAATATGCGGCCCCGTGAAGGATGGCGATGAATGGCGCATTAGACGCAACGATGAGTTGTACAACATATACCAGACCCCAAGTATCTCAACGCACATGAAATTACTTAGGCTGAGATGGGCTGGGCATGTACAACGAATACCAACCTCACGGGTGCCGAAACGAATCATGACTGGACACCCAGGTGGGAGAAGAAGGGTAGGAAGACCAAGGCTGCGGTGGGATGATGAGGTCAAAAAGGATGCGGCTCAGCTTCTCCAAGAGAGGAGCTGGAAAGTGGCAGCAGAGTACAGGATTGGATGGAGGCGAAAGTTAACGGAGGCCAAGGCTCGATTTGGGCTGTAGCGCCATCGAAGAAGAAGAAGAAGTAGTTTGCACCCGCGCGGTTTCTGCTTACTTATAATATTATATTGAAGATCTGGAAATACGATAAAAATACTTAATTTTAAATTCATTATTCTATTCAGATAATCATAAATATATATGTCATATTTTTAAGTTTTATAGTAATACTCGAAAAGTATTTTAAAAATATTTGTATATAAAACGTAAATGATTACATCAAGAAGGAATACTTCTCCATTAGTCAATAAAATAAAAATGAATAAATATTCCGAAACGATTCATTGAGAAAAGTTTGTACACCGCTGAATTGAAATGCCAACTTTAGTTTTTTCGTCAAAAAAATAATATTCAAATAAATTTGTAAAGGAGAATGTATCAAAACAAGTCTTAAATGTAAATATTACACATTTTAGCATCAAACGTACGTTTTCCTATCTTGTTTGATTCATGCAAAATATCCTGTGTATGTGATTCACCCAGTATTGGAATAAACGTAGTATATTTTTTTTATTATTATAAGAAAAACCCATATTTATATAATAAACATTCATATATTTTTATCGCATATTTGTAGTGAAAAGTTTTCTTTGTAGATAATCATGATTTTGATTAGAGTAAGATTAAGATCAGCTTCAGACTTAAGAAATCCTTGAGGTTAAAATTAATTGAATAATTATATTAATCCAACAGTCGATTTGTACAAGAGAATTAATTTCTCCTAACATATCGACAAAGTATCAAGCCAAGATACGCTAGATTTGTATGCAGGGTCTATATTTTTTTCACGGTTTTTTAAAGTCAAAAAATACCAACTTGAGGATTTGCAGCATATATGTTCCATATTTGGTTTTACTCAGAATTCGGAGTAGAATATTTAGTGTGTCTGTATGTGTCCCTTATAACTTTTGATCCACTCAATTCACAGAACTCAAATTATATTTATATTATATTATTCTAAATATATAGATAATTACAAGCCTACAAAATTTTTATACTCAGAATTTAAAATTTTTGTTTCAGTCAGGGGTTATTAACTTTTGAATTTTTACTTTATTTTTCCATATATCTCAAAAACCATATAAGCTACCCTGTTATTTGGTATAAATATAGAAAAATACAATATCTCAAATTAATTTTTTCAAAAAAATTATTTTATGATACATATATGTGTTTTTTGCTTTGAAGTATTTTCATTTTATTTTTTGTTTTAATTTTTATCTTAGTGTAGTATATATATTCTTTGTTTTTTTGCTTTCGTTATTTTTATTGATGTGCACACACAATTTTGTCATACTTTATAATCTGGTTTGTTGGAAGAAATTGCCTAATGGCAATAAGTCCGCCAGTGTGCAATATATTTGTTAATATTATGTACAGAAAGATAGATAAATAAATATAATCATTTAGATGGGAATTTGTTACGACATCAAATAAAAAAATATGAATAAAAACAAAGAAATTGTATGAATTTTAGATTTTTACATTTATGTAGTATGATAAGAAAGTTGAATGTAATGGCCCTTTTTTAATTTTCTCTTTTATTCAAAAGACTGTTGCAATAAGATTATGGTGATAACTGGGTGATTCAATATCAAAAATGAGGTATTACAGCTTTTTATTGCTGGGGTACAAAAAAAACTAAAAAATAATGAACCCTTAGTGTCCATTATGGCGACAATGAAATGGACCTTCGGCGGATGTATCCTGTGACTCTCAAACTCTCGGAAAAATCTTCCCGGAACGAACTTCAAAGTTCATTGATGCTGAAAAGCTGTAGGTACCTCTGCTAAGGGGACGATCACAAACACTTTAAGTAGTAAAACGGATTATAAAATTAAAATTCATCAGAGAAGAACAGAATATTCACTCATTACAATTGGCTCATTAAAACAAAGAAAATCGTAAAAAAATATATATAAATTTTCATCGAAAATCTTGGAGAAGAGTTCAGAAATTAACAAAATAATTCATTTATTTATTTTATTTTATACCATCTCGATATTTATTACATTATTTATAAATACTATCCCAACGTCAATAAGACTACGCCTGTTTCGAGGATGGAGATTTACAATATTATATTTATACATTACATCTACATACCTACATGCACTCACCACACAACAAATATAATATTTATTATTAAATCATTATTGTGACAATAATATTATTCCACGGCAAAAATAGGCACACCCAACTGGTACAATTAATGCTAGACTCATCAGCGCCCTGATATTCTCGATGTTCCTGTATGGTGTGGACACATGGACACTTAGGGAGTCACAGCGAAAGAGGATCGATGCTTTCGAAATGTGGTGCTGAAGGCGTATGTTGCGCATCCCATTGACAGCCAGAAGTACGAATGTGTCAATTCTAGACGAGCTGAAGATCGACGATATGTTACAGACGTATCCTTCAATTCTTTGGACACATTGCCAGAAGGGAACCAGACTGCCTCGAGAAGCTTGTTGTGATGGGCAGCGTGGAAGGACGGAGATCTCGTGGTCGCTCACCGACCAGATGGAGCAATTTGGTTAAGTCCACAATGGGGTCTTCGGTGACTGGTGCTCTACGTCCAGCCCAAAACAGATTGGCATGGAGGCGTGCTATACGTGTGGCGACGGACTACAGCCGCTATCCTCAGTCTAGACTCCAGAGGAAAAGGACGAATATATACCTACATGGATATAAATGCCAGGGTGACCACACAATCAAAATATTTTTAACATGTTAATATTAAGGAAAACATAAAACAATTACTAATCAAAATATTCGCTTACAGGCGTCTCCATTCTATCAATTCCTCCATAGGTCTTCCTCAAGTTATTGTAATCCACACTTTATTCTGGTGTCAACTGTCAACCACCGATTTGGCGCTTGTTTTTCTCTTGTAATTTGCTCTCTTGCACACAATAAAATAATGACGAGTCTGTTATATAACAAAATGCCCATTATCACTTTGTACTTGCCTTTCTTTACGACCAGCTCTCATAAAACCCCACACAGATGTTTGATGGCTGCGAACATTCGCACATATTTTTTTATTATGAATCGTACGTTCCTTTACGATTGTCGAACCTCAACTTAACGATTTCATTTCCAGCAAATCCCTTCCTAAAAAGGGACCTCGATATAACGCACCTCTGTCAGACTTTCAATTATTTTCTTCCGGTAGGTACTTGAACGCAGTGCAACAAGATATTCATTCATACCACCACGGTATATCCCACAATGTGGGTAACCAGCTACAGGTGTGCGAAATTGCATTATTTTACAAAAGAAAGCACGAAAAAATACTTAGTATTCAACAATAAGTACTTAAATAATTCAAAATTAAAATTATTTACAACATTTGTTACTATGCCGTATTGTGTTTGCGATGCTCTTTGAGTAACACATAAAAATATTTGATTTGATTTGGGAACCATGTGACTCATATTAATTACACCAACATAGTTAACTAGTCTCTTTCTATGGCTCTGAAATAAAAATCGCGTCAGAGATTGGATTTATGACAGGTATTATAGCGTACATTGGGATCTGGTTGATCTGTTTTGTGTGAGCCTATGTATATGTTTGTTGAGGTAATGATTGTGATTGCAGAAAGTTGAGATTGTGTACATATTTAGTGTGGAACGGGAACAATCACCTGGTTCATAATTGCATATAATTGTCAATAAAAATTGTAAACTGCTAGCCCTAGAACAGGATTTCCTAGTTGGGCAGCAGTAATCTACTTATTGTTGTCATTATAAATATGGTGTGATAAAAGGTAAAATAAATAAATAAATAAATATGTATTGTCTCTGTCTTGTCTCGCATGTCTTGTCTCGCATGAAAAGCTGAATCTCACCTCATTGCTGATCAATGTGAGATGTTATTTCGCCTGTTGTATTTTCGTTTACCCGGCTCTTACTGGACACCCGAAAACGGTGATAATAGAAAATATTGGAAGCACCATTCTTAACCGGTGCCTCACACCACAAGATGCTCAGTTAATTATTACCGTGCGACAAAAATATTTTTATAAAATATACAAATAAAAAACTAGGTACACTATGAAATAAACTAAAAAAAATCAATGACGTTTATCCACAGATGATAATCACTAAATAACCACATTGCAACTAAAAATAAATAAAAAAAATAGTTAACAGTAATAGTATGTTGTTTGCTTGTGACGGGAAGGAAAGGTTAGAAAAAAACGATGGGAGAAGGATTATATTTGTTACTACTATGATATAAGATAAAAATAATACTAAAAATAGTTGCAAAAATTAAAATTATTAGAAACTAGCTTTTATGTCCCGCTGTTGGCCAAGAATGTAAATTAGTGAAGGAATAAGCAATCGTTTATATACCTACATAATATTGTCACACATAATTTTTTTTAACCGTAGTATGAAAAGTAGAAATTTAATTGAGTTTAAGCGGTGTAAAATCTTAAAGTGATGGCCACAATCCATTTGCTTTTATATATAAGCACATACAATTTCTGCACGCATGGACTATGGGAAATTATTTTAAATATGACTTATTATAAAAAGACAACGTCGTAAAGAGTTTGGATTTGGCCACAACCCCTATTTTTATATGTTGTCATCGAACGCAAATAATGTGTTTTAAATATTTAGTAATTTTGGATGATGGGAAATGGTTTAAAAAATGATTAAACAAAAGTACTGAAAATATTCTAGTGTTGGTCCCAGTCAAGTGTGCATATATGTAGTTTATTATAGTTTTGCACAATAAAACTGATAGACTTAAAACTGACACATAAGTCTACATTACAGAAGAAGAAGACTTAAGCTATGTTAAATAGTTTTTAATTTGAATATAAACGTTGTGAAGATCCAGCAATGGCCACAACTCCGATTTTTTTATATATTGTCATCAAAATGAAATGTGTAGTTATTGAAAATTAAGCAATATATGATGATATAATAAATGGTGTAAATTTGATTGAACAAAAGTAATGAGAAGATTCTAGTGTTGGTCACATCCCATTCGTTTTTATGTATTTTCATCAAGTATGCATGTTGTTTATAATATTTCGTTACAATAGACTATTAGACATAAAACTAATCCAAAAGACTAAATAAAAAAAGAAGTAGAAGTATAAAACTATAACAAATAGTTTGTAATAAAAACTGACCCAATGGTCTACATAGAAGATGAAATAGAAGAATTACACATTAGGAAATTACATCCGACCATATTACATTATATCACACCAAACATCATATTCCAAAACATTATACTTATTATATTATACACTTTCACATAACATTATATTATATTACATTACTTCATATACACATATATACTTATTTTTTTTTCTCTTTTCAACATCATTTATTACTGTAGGACTCCCATAAACATCATCAATGCAAAATCAAAATCAAAGAGACAAATCTGAATAAAAATAAACAAATTCAACAATATAGAAGCAAAAAACTACATACATAAAATAAATCGATGTAAGTATTGTGTGCTTATCGTACCATTCAGTGATGTTCCTGTATGAATGTACAAATGCATAGATTTTTCTCTTGCATGTATAACTAAAACAAAATTACATTTGAATTCTCAGTAACTGTTCAGATTGCTCCCGTCCCAGATTCAGAAGCCACTGGTGAATTTTTTTTTTTAAAGTAGCATTTATATTGGTGTTTTGTCTGATGTCATTTGGTAGTTTATTATAAATCTGAGGACCTACAAAGGTAAAATGTGTTTGACCATACCGAGTATTTACTCTATTCCCCAATAAGTATCCCTGATTTACATTTCGTGTCAGTATTCTATGTTCCAAATATTCAAAATTATTCATATTATTTTTCATGAACAGTATTATTTTTTTAATAAATAATTGTCTTATATCTAGAATTTTCGAGTTACCATATAAATCATTTGTAGGATGGCCGTAATTTTTATTTAAGATTACCCTTAAAATTGCACGCTGAGCGACCTCCAGGGGTTTTATATTGTTCTTATATGTTCCTCCATAGGCAACTATACCATATGATATAATTTAATTTACAAATGCATAATAAAATTGCATCATCATCGGTTTCGGAAATATTTTTCGAAATAAAATATTAAAATTTCATAATTATTCATAATACGTCTAATTCAGTAACTTTTTAAGAACGTTCCGGCACATATAGGTACGTTAAAATTCCATTTTCCAAGTTGATATTTTATAACGATGAAATAAGACCGTAAATCTAAAATCTACAATTTTAGAACGTTACTAATTTAGTTCCAATAGTTACTGAATACGGGGTAATGTGGGATACTTCCTGAGAGATTGACAATATTATGTTCTCGAAGATTATATCCACAATTATCTTTTTCCGGGCCTTGAAATCAACTTTTAATAACGTGAAAATTAGTAATTTCAAAATGGGAGAGTTTAGTGATGGCCTCAACCCATTATTTGTTCTGTATTGTATAAATATTATGAAGTTCCACAGAACATGGTGCGTAAGGCGCGTATTTTTATGATAATGATAATACAGGGTCACTAAAATGTTTCTTATCACAAAAAATATTATCGGCTGATATATATTTTTTTGTAAGTATTCTCTTCGTTTTCCGTATCTATTAGCTGGCATTTTGGGTCGCGTTTATCGGCCATGATCGTAAAAATATGACATTTTTCTTCATATTTTCAATCTACCAAACATCTTTGCGCATACATTAATTAAGTTATGGACCATTAACCTTTTGAAAAGGAAAAGTTACGTCACGAATCTCTCGGGTCACACTGTATCTAATCTTATATTATTATAAGCCAACATAACAAGGCTTCATAAAATGGTATAAATTAATATATCTTTATTAATAAAATACATTTTGCGTCTGTTCCCGTGCTTTTTCGAATATTTCTATAGTTTTTTTCCCTGTCGGGAGCCAATGTACTTTATGACAATTTTTCAAAATCTCAGTAGAGACGAAGTCGGAATATTATAGGAGAACCAGCAGCTCAAGGCACATACAGGGCTTACGACCTGTCACAGGCTGATTTTCGTGATCACTTTAAGCGCTTGCGCAACGTTCACCAGTTATGCCTTCTTATCTACATAGTTTCGTGTAAATCCATTTGTTAAAGTAATAATCTATATATTTTAATCATGAAATCTGTTCCTTTTGAAATTAATCTGAATCACCATCTGTGAAGAACGAAGAAAAATTTTTGCAACGCCATCTATTGAAAAATAGGTTTGTAAACAAAGAAATCAATAGTCCTTGTACATGAGGTGACAATGCTTTCACACAGATGTCACTCATAAACCGCGCCAGAGTTATAAGTTCATATTTCATATATTATTTGGCTTGTTTACTTTCTTGTGCCAATGTGTATGTGAATGGAATATTTTTATAGTTACAAACACGGATTGGATTTTTTCCCTATCGGGAGTTAAAGATATTTAATGACCTTTTTATTTTCATCGGCTGGTTTACATGATCACTTTATGCGCTAGCGCAACGTTCACCAATTATGCCTTATTATTGAGTTTCCTATCAATATTGACAGCCGACGGGCTACGATCCGAAGTTAGCAGTACAAGTCGATCCAAAAAACTACATATATCTGTCCCATCTGTGTGTGTGATCGGACATCAAAATAAATCACAAATAAGTGACCATCCATTCCACAGATGTCAGACCTCGATTATTTAGTCGACTTGTCAATATTACATTAAATGAGGTAAAAATAAAATAATAATATTTACTGCGCAATCAATCATTTTCTTCGAATATTCTTTTTTAATTGCATATACGCAAACATTGGATTTTAATTGCATATACGCAAACATTGCAATGTTTGCGTATATGCAATTAAAAAAGAATATTCGATTTACATACACATTGGTACAAGTAGGTAAACAAACCAAAAATGAAATAATATTTCTGGCGCAGTTCAGGGGTGACATCTGTGTGTTTATTTATTTATTTATATAATACATATAGTAATAATGCATTATTTTCGGGTAAAATGTTACACACTATTCAAATATATAGAACTTTCAAAAATTACATCGATAAGGGAACTCAATAAGAAGACATAATTGGTGAACGTTGCGCATGCGCATAAAGTGATCACGTAATCCAGACGATGACAGGTCGTAAGCCGTGTAGGTGCCACGAGTTCCTGTTTCTTCTACAATATCCCAACTGCGTCTCTATTGAGACGTTGAAAAAATGTTTGTCAATAAAAAAATCATTTGTTTATTTATTTAATTAAAAACTTTGTCTTTACCGGGAATCGAACCCGGGACCTTTGGTCAGATATCCAACGAACTGAGCTACGAAGGCCTACTAATATTGGTGGAGATAATATATAGTAGGCCCTATTCAGATTCGAATAAAAATTTTATACGGAATTTTAGTATATGAGAAATGTCAAAAAGTTGACTGCATTTATACGGGACTCATTACGTCACACCGCGCGGATAAAATACTTTTATCCACGGTTGCCCGATTTTTTAGACGTCTTCGTACTCTGAAACGAATCAGAATTGGACATAATATATATATTTGAAGGTCTTGGTAATGTAAAGTTTATTAAACAATTTATTTGCGTCGAAAAAAACAAATTAAACTTTTACCATGAACAATGTAAATATTACGTTAACCTCTAATAATGTCACATTTGTTACAGAACTTGAAGTTTTTTATTGCGCTCGTTAAAAAATATTGGTACGTGCCCTTTTTGAAATATTTCCGGCTATAATCTTATGTAGTAGGTCTTCATTTATTCATTCAAACCATCACGCCATAGACCACAATGTGGGATAACCAGCGACAGGTGTGCGGTGTGCATTATATATTAATTTTTTATTTTAAACATTTTGTTCACATGATCATAATCAATTGCATAATATGGCATTATTTTCCAACCAACCATATTTATTTTGTGAGGTACCTACATACATACCATCATGCTGTTTTCATATTCTGGGTAGGAAAAAATACTGACCCTCCATACTATCCTATCCTGACATACATACCTACACGCTTTATATAGAAAAATATCTTAAAATATTTATTAATTTGTGTTTATGTGTTAATAGTTTGGTACGCATTCTTCAATTATCATCGACAGTTGGATCTCATGTGTTAGATGCAACTGGTATATAAATTTAATTTTATATTCCAGACAAAAATGAAAACTGTTTAAGGGTCGTATTGCGGAAGAAAAATATAAGGGAAAGTTGAAGTCTCGAATGCAGTCTTCTCGCAATACGGGACCTTCACTTTATCTTATATTTTTCTTCAAAGCACCCCCGTAAGTCTCTACATCGATCTTCCTTTAAAATAAAATTACACCAAGAAGTTTATTTCTTCCAAATTCTGTTTTTATGATGACAGATGCTTCTCCTTTTTACGGTTTTAATTCAGACATAAAAAATAATGATAATTAGAAAACATTATTTTTCTTTTCAACATCTTAAATCTTGTTTCCTCGTCATATTTTATTTCGCTTTGTAAACGTCACAGCACAATGGAAACCAGACCTTAGATCAGTTAATTTTCTTTTTAAATTATTCAAATTGTCTATTATATAATTTTTGAAAAGAAAGAAAGCAGATCAGCCTGTCAAATAAAAGTAGAGAACGAATGGCTCGAGCAAGTTGACAATTATATAATCTATCTGGAAAGCATGTTTCAACGAAATGGGCGGCCTGATAAGGAGATCGAAAGACGAATTATGGCAAGAAACAGAGTTAGTACAGTTATGAATGATCTTTACATATCAAAGGACGACAAAGTAACGCAATCGTAGTACCAACCTTGACGAATGCAAGTGAAACCTGGACATGGCATTTGTCGCATGAAAACGGAATAAATAATTCAGTTGAAATGAGATCGCTATGAAGAATCTGTAATAGGACGATGTATGACAGGGTAAGAAATGAGGACAAAAGGAAAGAATGTCAGATGAAGAAAGATGTCATTGATAGAATGAAAGTTAACACGTTTTGTTGGTTCGGGAACTTGGGAAGAATGAATGCCACTCTATCTTGTGCTCTCAGCATCCAATTGACACCATCATTACGGCATTTCATGCATAATAAGGTATACAAATTGCGATGATTAAGGCGTTCTTCGAGAAAATGCACAAATTGACACCAGCATTACGGCATTTCATGCATAATAAGCTATAAACATTGCGGTGATTAAGGCGTTCTTCTAGAAAATGCAAAGTTTTATATGTTTATTTAAAAAAAATGACCAACGAACAATAATATATTTTAGCAATATAATAAATAAGAACATACGTTATTGTAAACTAATCAGCCCACCTTTGATTTCATTGTGCATGTACTCACTGGTGATAGCAAAACAATGAATTATTCCTGTCTAATGTGGCTCCTGAACAGGGTCCTGCTCCCCTAGACAACGTGTCATTTAGCTCAAGAAAAGATAACTCAATGTATGGAAATGACAGTTTCCAGCCACGTGATAACTGTCACATCCATACATTGAGTTATCTTTTCTTGAGATAAATGACACGTTGTCTAGGGGAGCTGGACATACATACAGAATATGTCCACGGACTTGATTCTTTCCAAATTATTATACGTGGTAAGGCATCAGTATAATTATGATAAGTACTAGGAAAAAACATTTTTTTGTATAAAATAAATAGTATTTCTTCTCATTACGTAAAAAGTACATTATTTTAGTTTCAAATGAATCGGAGATAAAAGGCCATGGTCAGGATGCAATGGAGACGATTCCTATAGAAGGCCATGACCCGTCCTGGGCTATGGAGTAACTGATGATGATGATGATTTGATTTTTTCATAAATATTACTTCACGTACGATTGCCATAGTGTAATTTCTTCCAACCAACCAAATCAACGTGAGGCCATAAATAGTTTAGTGGTAGACATATTAAATTTATAACAAAACACAAACAGAAAGGTAAACACGTAACAATATTTATTTATTTATTTTTACTTTTTTACATAAACGATACAGCACAATAATGCAATAGTGCAACGCTAGTTCAATTTATTATACAACATAGGAATATTTAGTAATGAACGGTTCAAGTTTTTAAGGCAAAGTATTAAGTATGTTCATTCTTAATATATTAAGTATGTTCATTCTTAATATATTAATTTACTAAGCGCAAGATATTTTTTTGCAAAAAAGTAATAAAATAACCAATATATATGAATCACAAAATATACCTACTGTTCCCGTTATTTTCCGATATCGTATGTAGTAAATAATTAAATCAATGAATCGACAATTTGAAGTTAAAAAATAGCTTAGAATAAGATTTCCTTCGAGTTGCATAGATACAACGACAATTCCACTCAAGTTGCACATAAAGAACGAGAATTCAACTCAAGTTGCATAAATAAAACGAGAATTCCACTCAAGTTGCACATATAGAACGAGAATTCAACTCAAGTTGCATAAATAAAACGAGAATTCCACTCAAGATGTATAGATAGAACGAGAAGTCCTATATAAAAACTTAAATAAATCAAGAATTCTCTTAAATAGAATAGCTAAAATATAAATATAATTTCACTCAAGGCATCTCAAATTATAATATCTGCATCGTCTCTTAAATGTATGTTTGTAATGCTATTGTTACTGTTCTGCGCATCATCTGAATATCATCAGCACTAGGCAAAGCTTTCTTATATGAAAGCTACGTCGTGTCTGTGCTCCCTGAAAAAAACAACTTTGGAGCCGATCGTGTCTTGATCGTAATCTTGATGGAACTTCATAGCTTATAATACCCCCTATTCAGTAACAATTGTAACTAAAATAGGAACATGGTAAAAATGTAGATTTTAGATTTACGGTCTTACTTCAGCGTTATAAAATATCAACTTGGACTAAATAATGGAATAGGAACGTACCTATATTGACCGGAACGTTCATAAAAAGTTATTGAATAAGACGTATTTTGAATAATTATGAAAATTTCATAATTATTCATAATACGTCTGATTCAGTAACTTTTTAAGAACGTTCCGGCCAAAATAGCTACGTTCTTATTCCATTTAGTCCAAGATAATATTTCTAACACGTTTTTTTTTCTTTTTGTGCAATTTAAAAAAAAAAATATTCCATGATGTGTCAATTATCTTTTCCACACATACAAAGAAGATATGTTCTCAAATTGTAATTAAGCTGTTATAATATAAATCCATTTGTTTTTATAGTAATATTTGTTCAAAATGTACAATATTGTTTGGTTCAAACATGTAAACTTCCAAGTATATTAGATCTCTGTAATCCCAAAATAAACATTTGATTAACCTCAGCGTGTTCTGGTTACATTCAAGTGTAAATTGACTGTTTACATCTGACACAACCGACGTCTATTCTCCACCTTTTACTCTCACGTACTGTTTGTCCACTTTTTGTTGCTTCAGCATCTATTTTTGGCCTAAACTTATGTACTGTAACTAAATACACATTTTTTTACTGTGAATTTACTTTGAATTACCTTACAATTTCATACCATATATTATACAATTTCGTACCATAAGATAGTGTTAAATTACAAATGTGCACAATAGACTATATAGACTAGCGGCATAGATTTTCATATAATATACTAAATGTATAAAAGATGTTTTCATATGTGGGATTGTGTAATGTAGGTTTGTACTTGTTCGTGTATTTATAGATTGTTTATACAAATGTTGTCCCCACAAAACATTTATATTATTATGAAAGTATTTATAAATGAGGTGTTAATTTAAAACCAGTTGGGGGTGTGTTATTCAAATTCGATTACGCAATGTTTCTACATAGTACATACATGTATGTTACTAGCTTTTCGTTTGTTTTTATCAATAATTGAGGTAGTTAGAGTTTGTACAATAATTTGTAAACAGATGTTACTATTGCGGCCATTTTGTTTTAGGTACAATCAGAACTCATTTAATTAGTTGTATTTTTGTTACACAGTCAGAAAGTTTTACGAATTTTTAAAATATCATATCATTATATTTTATTTATTTATTTATTTATTTATTTATTAATACAGTAAAAATGCAAGTACAAAAAAGAAAGAAAAGAAACTAAAAAGTCAACAAAACATAATACATAATAAATTCCTCCTCTCTCTTTTTATTCATCATAACCTCACCTAAACGGCTACGCCTGTCTTAAGGTGAGGCTATTCAGTAAAATACAATAATATACATTATACATATATACATGCATATATGCACATATACACATACACACATGCACATACATACGCACACATCAAAACAACAACATCATAAACATCAACCACATGATCGACAATAAACAAAAAAAAACAATAATAACAATATGAGAAAAAAAAATTATAATAATACACTTCCATAAAAATGATAAACTAAATAACCACGAAACAATAATACTATTTTATATAACAAACAATATTTTTTTACTCCTCACTAACCCAAGGGGATATAGTTGGGAGTTATTTTTAGTAAGTTATTTTTTTATTACAGATTATCAACTAGTGTCAAGATGAGATTGTATTCTGAAAGTTTCATCACAATGTACATAATATATGTGTGTGCTGTGTACTATGCAATATATAGGTAGGTACTATGTATGGCGTGTTTATTCTACTTTATCGATTATATAAAAGGATTTATTTTGCAATTTTGTATTTCTATACCCGCTTAGATCCCAATGGATTTTGAAGGATATCCAATCAGTGCTTCTCATTTTTTTTAACTGTCAAATATTTCAAAATGACCCCAATCTTAGGAAACATAAAATTAGATATTTTGACTTTCGCTTCCATAAAATGGCATTGAAGAATTATCAAGTTTTCATAGTAAAATATTTAAATCAAAAATCATTTAACAAACTATTTTTTTTTTATAAAAAATGAATATGTCCTTGCTAAACAATTACATATACATCTTCCTAGGTTCCCTAAAATAAGCATAAATGCTTGTTCTATAGGTGAACGAAATCGGTCGAGGCAGGATTCGAAATCGCGACCACTAGCCCAACGCGCTCTTCGCTCTGCCGACCCATCTTTCATTGAAATGCTGAAATTTTCCAAACAAAATTTGAATAATCTGTGGGGTGACTTGGTAGTGAGAAGTATAGCGTTGGCCACAACCCATTCGTTATTTTCATATGTAGGTATTGGTACATAATGTTTTATCATTTACCAAGTTGAAATTGTTTA